>KK114520.1:333371-349267 GCA_000611955.2 Stegodyphus mimosarum | reverse complement strand
CGTGACATTAGGCCCAAGGTATATAGTCATCGAAAACTGGGTTCCTCGAATTGTACTATGATGAGGTGGACACGTAATGAGACTTGAGGTGATGATTTTATGATATTTGAGGTGGATGTCATTAAACGCGCTTCAAAATGCGATAAAACGTTTGGTTGTATCTGAAATAGCTTTTATTTTATTTCATTTTAAAATCATATTATTCTTACTTGAACTCCTTTATAACATTCTATATACGCGGTGTTTTGAACATTAAATTTACATAAACGCCGTAGGTCTTAGACTCAGTACTTATGCATTAATTCGTCAATAGAAATTTTAGATTGAAATTATTCCTTCAGTTGACGATTTTAGGCCAGCCATTGCATAGTTAACGTGCGTGGCGAAATGAATTTGCAGCAAGCATATATATTTAATTACCCTTGCAAAAGAAAGTGTACATGTAACTGATTAACTAAATTGCACTAATTTACAGTTTTTTTTATCTTGAACTAATCTACTGTAATTCTGACTAAGGTGCTGAAAATCATGCCATTTATTATAGGAAATATATGTTTGACAGTTATTATAATAGCCGTTTATACTTATTATTTGCTACAAAGATAACTGTGCTTCCTGTATTTTTATGAACAGCTTGTAGTTTTGCTGCAAATAACAATTGTAAACGGCTTTCAACATCTGAAAATTTGTGTGCCTTATTTGTAAACGTCGCATAGTCAAAATTACTGTGAATTCAACTTTAGGGAAAACTCTTTTGGATCTTGAATTCGATTTTCTAAAAAGCTGGCCGCAAGCTTGGGTAACACAGTGGTAGCATGTCATTTTGTAGACGCTCGAGTAACCTTTAAGTTCAGATTTGTTTTCATATTAATATCGTTACAAATCTATTTGTGACTTAAATTATTTTTGTTTTAGAGAGGCTCCAAGCAGCTTTAAATTTAAATAAAGAAGCAGTGTATAAAATTTAAATCACTGGAGACACGTTGAAATTCAACACCTGCAAATGCAGCCGATATTGTCTGGTTATGGCAGTTATGATTACAAGAAGGTCCTTTAGCCATCTCATCACTGAAGACGTTGCTCAGGGAACAGTACAAGGGGTGCTCGTATTAAGACGGATCCGAAGGTTTCTCACCTTTTTTTTCTCTACTAGCAACCACTCGACAGTATTTTAAATGCTCCCATACCACAAAGACATTTCCAAATATCCATCCCTTCTCCGGGATTCGAACCCGGTAGCCAATTCTTCTAGATGCATAGTGCATGACATGTGTGTTCATCTGTATGGAAAACTTCCTGCCACCCATGATCGATCAAATACTGCTTTAAGATCAACTTGCCAGTTACGATAGAGTATTTTTGGTCACATTTGAGACCAGCATTCGGTATGAACCGTGGCTTCTCTGGGATTCGAACCTGAGAGACGACTCTTCTATCACTATACCACACATGGTGCATACACGCATGGTGCATCATGTATGTGTTCATGAGTACGGAATACTGCCGGCCAGCCACGATCGATCAAAAATTCCTTTAAGATCGACTTGCCAACTACAATATAGTAGTATATAGGCAATATATTTCGCCACATTTGATGGCAGCATTCGGTATTACTAGCGGCTTTCATAACATCGGTAGGTTCTGCAACGGATTACTGTTGGCTGTGAAAGCCTATTTTGAAAATAATCCTTTGGAGTAAGCAGATGGCATGAACAAGAGTAGCTAGGAAATGAATGAAAAAAGGTTTAATTAACTGAAATAAAAAAAATTTAACAAATAAGCACATTTTCATTTTTAAACGACTTCAGCTGTTTTCTTCAACACTCTTATTTCCGAATTTGGAAGAAAATCCAGCACTACTGATTAATGAACGTTACATTTTTAGCAATATTTATATATTAGATATTACAACTATTCGAAAGTCAAATTTAATTCAGATTTGAAAACTGATGAATTCAGAACTTTAGACGATTACTTCTGGAATAAAGAGAAACTAGCAGCTTATTAAGAGGATGGAGAATATATACTAGCTCATTTGTCGAGTTGATTTACAAAGCATTTGCGAAGACAGCCGATAATCTTACTTCGAATTTCGAGAGTTTGAGTTAAGTTCATGCAACGCGTCAAAATATTTGGTCGGATTTGGAAGTGTGCCAGAATGAGGGATCTGGGATGATTGAATGCCATATATGATAACGATATTCATCACAATTATCGATTTTGCAGCGACCGTGGATTGGGTGATACAGTTTCCAATATTTATAAAGTTGAGTTTCTGAACTGTTTCCGATGTCTTACATCGTAGAATGCCTGACACTTAAAATCCAGATACTGTTCAAGCAGTGATTCTGTTTAAGTATACTTCAAATTCAGGGCAATAAATTGACATTAAACCGAAATATACGTATTAAGGAAATAAGACTGGCTAAAATTTGTTAGTATTAAGAATATGTATTTTACTTTCGAGTAATAGCACCGTATAGATTTAGTGATATTCTCTAAATGGGTTAAAAAAATTACCGTTTATGTATTTGTTTACATTTGCTCAAAAAAGCACACTTATGACAAGAAAAGAACTAATTGTAATAGATTGCATATACTATGTATGAATTTTTTATAATATATCTTTGTAAATTTTCTCTCAATTATTTGTATTTTAAGTAAAATCATACTTGCACAGCGCATATCGATTTAATCTGGCAAAATATGCAACCTTATACTTGCATACGTTGCGTATTTTTTAATATTCAACAAGAGAAAATCATTCAAAGAATTTTTTTCAGTCGCAGCAAACAGCAGAAAAATTATTTTCCTTATGTACGGACAACTTATAGAGGGCTTTCTAAGAAAATTTTATTCAAAATTTAGTGCCTATTGAGATAAAGCATGAAAACTTGTACAAAAAAAAAAACGCCATACTGTCCAGATGCATTATTAGGATTCAGTATTTCAATCACGGATCACAAATATTTAAATGAGTGATGTAACCAACGCTAGAAAACAGCCCCCATGTACTGCAGCGCCGCCCTATCGGACACACACACACATACAAAAAAAAAAAAAAAAAAAGCTACGCCCGAATTCGATTTTCGGCGAAAGTCCTTGAATATGAGTTTTCCCTTAATCTCTAAGTAAAATTACTTTTGTTAGTTTTGTCATGTAATTTTCTTTTGTGTAGTGTTTATTTTTAATGAAATTCCTTTTGTTAAATGTCCAAAGTTTGTTTCAGTTAAATTTTGTCAATATTGCTTAACAATTTACAGCTAGCCGTGAAAACAGCACTACAGTGATTAAAATAATGGACTGCTTTAAATTAAAAAAATTAATTTGCTAATGCATATAGATTAATTCATCACTTTTGAAGGAGACTAATATTAGTTTATTTGTGAACACGATAAGAAAGTCTACGAAACAATTCAGGAGAATCTTATTCTCTTCGCTTTTTCCAAAATTTTATGTAAATATATCTTCATAAGTGCAGCTCCAGAACAAAGACGAAATTCTTTCTTAAAAACTACGAAACGGCTAACCAGATTTAAAGTCTGCTTTCTAGCGTTACTCAGATTTAAATTCTGCTCTTTAGCCATTTAAACAGTAATGTTTAAATCTGTATCTACCGTTTAATTGCGATTTGCTTTTTTCACGTCTCAGAAACGTGATTTAAGATATATATTAGATTTCTGTATAGCTTTGTTCTAACATACGTATTTTGCATACTATAAAAATGACTAAATTTTATGCAAATAAATAAATAAAAATAAGTAAATTACTATTTTATTTTCTTAATGCCATAAATGTTTCTTCTAAATGCCTTATTTCCCCAAGAAAACATTAATGCCTTTATGATTTTCTTGAGGCATTCTGCAGATATATCCGCAGTCATCCTCCCTTGTTTATTCGGTATACACCATGCTCACTTTTGAAACTGCTTGTTTAATATTTAAGCTGGGAATGCTGAATCTTTAGTTGAGAGAATTTCTAACAATCGCGTCTTATTATTTTGTTAGTATTTTTAACCGGCTCTGTTTAAAATTATTTAGTTTTTTAACCAGCTCTGTTTAAAAATGTTATTCTGGCTTTAGCGTTTTTGCTAGCCCGTGGTTTAAATACGCGGCGGTAAAATGTATGAGCCGGCTTATTCTATTTAATGTGTAATGCGTCTTTCAATCTTCCCCCCGTCTTAGATTTCAAGAATATTAAGCGAAAACAATAATAGTAAATGAAAATGAACATCCATATGCACTACGACTGGATAGTTTAAAAACTAAAGCATTAACAAACTCTGTTGGTACCTGAGAGTAGTATAATAATACTTTAAATATTTGTAAATCAAATAGTAAATTAGAAGTAAGGTAAGATTAAGGTTAGACACTTTACAAATCTAATAACCTGGTTCTTAATTTAATCGGTTCCACTAGTGGCCGAGCAGCTAAAGATTGCTGGTAGTTTGTGCCATAAACCAACCAACAGGCTAACGAGCTTAGATGCACGATTCTCGTGAATTTCTCCATGTGTACCATGAATACGAGCCACTTTTCGTTAGAAAAGTCCTCCATGAAGGCATTCCTTGCTTTAGGGAGAAACGCTCCATACGCTTACCATATTTAAATAACTACCTAACCCAATTCTTAATTTGTGCGCGAATTCTAAACTCAGATTTAAAAAACAAACCCACCGAAGCCTAGTGTAATGATTAGAATTTTGATTTTTAATAATATGTTTATTCTGTATCCTATGTTTATGTAAAAATATATTTCGCTTTGAAGGAAAGGGTCTTTGATGATTACAATGGGCTTTTTCAAACGTAAACAACAGATGTTTAAGAAATTTACAATGCAGTGAAGGCCACAAATATCTTTGGACACCTTGACAATCATTTTTACAAAAATTATCTTTACAATAATTTTTTATTAGTCCAAAGGGGCAATTTGCCCAGAAGGACTATTAATTTCGTTTTGCCACTTTGCTTTGATTCACTGAAAGCGTTGTTACACTTTTCAAATTGTTGCCGCCAAATATTATCGTCCTGTATTATATTTAAAGAAATTAAATAATGAAGAATCTGCATAAATGTATGTATGTTTCTCGCACTGTGATAAAAAACCCGTACATAGAGCCATTAAAGTTTGAATATTGAACGTTTCCACCCAAATATGGGGCATCTGGAAGCCCAAATTTTTAATTTGGGATTTGTTTTATTATCGATTTCATATTTTGTAAAACTTTAACGAATTTTGATTAAAGACTCAAGGATTTCAAAGCGAGCAATGGCAATGTTGTACAGAAAAAAAAAACATTTTTATCTCCAGCGCGTGAGACTGTATATCGGAAATTCTAAAGATGTGCTCATTTTAAATTTATTTTGCGATATTGCTTTTGAACCGAATTTTATGGTTTAAGTGCGAAGAACATGATACTTAATAAATAAAGGTAATACACAAAATGTCCAAAAAAATCGCCCCTTTGGACGTAATTTAAAATCTGAAACCTTTCAGATCTTTCTTTTCCTTCCACCCTTTTTATGTTTCTTTTTCTGTGCACAGAAAAGAAGATAAAAATCTTAAATTCTAGTAAATTTTGCGGCTATTAAAGATTTTCTGTAATAGAACACAACATATTTTTTCTATATTTTTGACGTATTGTTTGACGTGCTCTGAAGTGCTGAATGCGTATGTGGTGCCCAATTTTGAAATCAGCAAAATAAATTTCGTTGCATATAAAATGAAGTAAAAAGCAGACGATAAAATGGTGGATGTAAAAAATTTACTTTTATGAAAAGAAAAAAAAAAGTTTTTAAACTTTCGATTTATATTCTTTATAAAATACAAAAATTCCTTTTCATGCATTATTAATAAATGTCTATTAGGCATTATTAATAAAAATTAAAGAAATTCTTCATGAATAATCCTCACTAAAAGTTTGCTTGGAAATTTAGGGATTAAAATAACTGTTGCAATTCACTGAAGATTATAATAAAGTGCGTAAACCACATTTGGCGTTCTTATCGCTTATAACAAATATGCCAAATTTCAAAATGCGCTAAAATGGGAATTTACGAATATCTTGAGAAATTTTGAAGTAGAATCTCTAATGATTTGAAGGTATGCCTGGAAATACATTTATTTTAAGGTGATGGCAAAAATGTTGTAGGTTATAATTTAAAAAAATTTCGAAAAATTTACAAAAATTATTTAAATTACAAATTTTAAAAATAAATAAAATATGCAAATTTTATTTGGACTGAACCTAAATTTCAAATTCTGAAAGAAGGAATAAAGTAAGTCTAATAAGAAAGAGATATTAATAAATATATACCAAATTCAATTAACATTGGCTACCTAAAATTTTGAGACTTAAGTTTTTAGAAACTACCCGTGCGAGTTTTACGAAAATTGTCACTTTGGCTTTATCTGAAGCGTAGGATCGAAATAGGGAAAAAAATCAGTTTGTCATTTCAGAAAAGGTCAGATTTTGTATCAAAATACCTACATATGCTATATAGAAATCTAATATTTCTTCTAAATCGAGGTTTCGAGAAATGACAAAAGCAAATTGAATTTCGTCAATCGGGCGAGTAGAACGGGAGGTATAAAACTGTTCCCCTTCTTTTTCGGACTCCTTGTACAAAATGCGATCTGTGAGAAACTGTTTATAATTCATACAATTTTTCAAGCTTACAACTGGTACTGCTGTATCTATACAGCAATTAGCGTGCTTTTTCATTGTCTGCGACGATTTTACTACAATGTCTAGAGTGATTACTAATCTTGAACTAGATAAAAAGCGCTAATATAGATTTAGTTTGGGTTAGTTTATTCAGTGTTGTGGTCTTAGACGAATCTTCTAGCCTTTGTTAGAATAAATTAGATGGTTTGTAATTAGAATAATTTTAAGGAACCTCGTGTTAACTTCCAGATTCAGGTGGTACTTTTGTGTCGTATGATTTTAATTGAAGTTTATCTGTGCCAATTTAGTTTCAAGGGTACTTACGCATTAACGCAACCACTTTGGCGATTTTTTACAGATAAAAAGGTAAAAGCTACTCATCAGGTGCAAGATAGTGGGCGCGGTCTTTGTGCCTTTTTTTTTCAGAAAGATTCCAAACTATTGATTTTGAATTATTAAATAGGATTACGTGATACATTCAAAAAATAAAGCACTTATATTCTTTTTCATGTTTCTCTGTAATTTTTAGTCTAAAGGAGCGTTGGCCTAGAAACGCTATTAGTCTACGGCATTTTGCGTCTGTTCACTAGAAACGGCGTCTCACTTTTTAAATTGTTTTTTAATTCAAAGCGGTTTTGACCCTGAGGGACCTTTGTTTTCGTTTTGCGATTTTGCGACGAATCACTTATCGATTTTGCGACGAATATCCGTTTCACTTTCCAAATTGTTGCCACCAAATATTATCGCCCTGAATTATATTTAAAGAACTTAATAATGAATGCATGAAAGTATGTTTCTAGCACTGTGAAAAAACGACGACCAGTTAAATTGTGTCAAATTTTGAATAACATAATCTCCACCCCAACATGAGCGAAGCACGAATTTTGACCGAATGGAAGACAGAATTTTGAATTTCGAATTCTTTGATCTATTACGTATTGTGTAAAAATTTAAAGAATTTTCGATTAAAAAAACCAACAATTTCAAAGCGAGCAATGGCAACACTGTACGGGGAAAAACGTTTTTATCTCTAGCGCGTGAGATTGTCTATCGGAAATTCTAAAGATATGCTGTTTTTAAGTATTTTTAGTCTAAAAGGGACATAGCCCAAATGCTCTCGAAATGTGTAAGTGTGTAAATAAATAAATAAAAAAAAATAATAAAAAAACTCATTCCTCCTCAAAAAAAAAAGCTGAAACCTTTCAGCTTTTTTTTTTTTTTTTTTTTTTTTTTTTTTTTTTTTTTTTTTTTTTAGTTATTCTTCTCTCGAAGTACAGACTAATCACTTCAAAAAACATCAGAGAATTGCGGAGACTAGGTTACGTGTAATTCTCGGCAATAGCGGCTGCGAGGAGGGGGAATGCATTTCCTTGTTATTTGTTAGTTTTAGATAATTTTCAGGAAATTTTTGTATTCGTCCAGAAATTTTACCGCACTTCCCTCCACTGTTGACAAGTTCCACAAGCTCATATTTAAAACTATGACAACGAATGAGAAATCTCAGAGACGAGATTACGAATCTCGAGACTATATGGAGAATTAATGTTACGGTAGGTTATGGTAAAATTAACGAAATGCAAAAAATGGAAAGACTACAGATGTTTCTAATATCAATAATAATTAAATATCCCGTTACTACAAAATTATACTGACATTATTTTAACCGGCAGTTGTAGCAGAAATCGCGTCAATTGAATAAATTTGTTAGACAAATAATTCTGTAAGTAAGCGAATTCATTTTTATTAAAAAAAAGCAGTTTATCTGGTGATGAAACCAGATGGTAAGAAAATTGTTTACGCTAGAAAAATGAACTGAAAAACATAATACAGTTTTTAGATACTCGACATCTGAAGAATACAAAATTAACAGACGAAATTAATTTTTTCCCATTCTGCAGCAATTCTAATTAATTGCGAAGATCATCATTTTATGTCAGCTGCGTACTTGAATGAAATATCGATTTAATAATGGCCCTTTTAAGAAACGAAACTGAGATAAAAGAAAGTTTAGAAATATCTTTTCATTTAATGCATTACGTATTATACAGATTAGGTCAATGTTCTCTTTATGACAAACTTTTTTTTCCTTTTTAAACAAATGTCTTTTTGAAAGAAGCTTTGAAACCTCAGAATCGTTATTCCAACTACGATATTCCCCAAAAAAGATAATGCCAGTCTCTAATTCTAAAAAAAAAGACGTAAAAATATATAGTTCTTTTAAACAGACGAAACAAGTAAAATATTTTAGGAATTTCCTGATCCTAGCAAATGTAAAGAGAAATGTTTTATTGATGTCAGTAAGAGGTAATTTTATTCGATTCGGGATATTTTATTAAAACCGACCTTGTGAAAAGTGAAGTCATAAAATAGCGAATCCATTCTTCTTTTCTCAGTTAAGCAAAACTATAACTCAGAAATGTTCCATGTTTTCTCAAAAGGTGGCGCTGTCATCAAATAGCTCCATTTTTGACTTATTTATTTCGTTTTGCTAAACTAACTACGCTTATAAGAATTATAATAAATGATAAAACAAAGGAGTTGAACAGAACAGGGTTGCAATGGCGATTTGATGTTAGATAAATTGTGTAATAAAGTAATCCAAGTAATTAAACTCAAGCACAGAACTCATTAAAGAGAAAATTTCATAGCAAAGCATTATAGACCACTGAAGTCTTTCAAATTTCAAATATTTTAACAGCTCCTGCAATGAGTTTTTGAGAAATCCAGAGTTTTATTTTAGTACACAAAGTGTTACAAATCTTTAACAGATGTACCAGTTACAATGGCTCCTACGTTATGTTTGGCCCTGATCACAAATAACACCAATTTTAATATCTGTAATAATTCTAATATTTTTTTATATATATTTTACATGTCTGTCGATCTTCGTTCAGAAATTATTGTGATTTCTATAGAAACTAAAAACTAGTACAGTCAAATACAAAAAATCCGCCGACCTGAAATCCGCCAACTCCTGAAATCCTCTCAAATTATAAACATTGAATTTATAGGTTCCAGAAACTGCAGAATGGAGAATGAAATACCGAAGAAAAAATATTTATTCAATAATGACGTCATAATTACCGAATAATAATGATTCTGTGTTAGTGCAGAAAAAAGATCTTAACCCAGAAGAGGTTTTCAGTATGGATGATGTGTTCAGATGAGCGAACACTGGCATATTAGATAACCGATGATGAAATCATTGGCTCTGTTCTGAACTCGCCACAGCAAGAAAACGTTTCCGATACCGACACAGATAATGAATTTGATAGGAGTGAGAAAATATCTTTTAATGAGAGTTTGGAGTATGGTGAAAAATACCTAAAATATCTAGAACAACAGAACAAGAGATTATGACCCTGTAGAATTAGAAAAAAAACTTACTCTGAAGTACCTAAAGTTTTAAAACAAACCTTTATCAGAAAAATGTTTGAAACAAGTAAAAAAAAAAGAAATATTTTATGCTTTATTAGTGTCCCTTATTTTTACACGTCTCTATTGTATATGTTCTTAATGCTCTAAAATATTCCTGTAATCACTAATATAAATGAATAATATAATATATATAATAATTTAATGCATGTAATAAAATAATGTAATAATGTGTATTATTGTACATAATAATTTAAGTAAATGTATCTAATATGCCTTATTTATTTTGCACTTTTAGTCTGAATATTATGATTTGGCTTTTCTGTCCTGAAATCCGCAAAATCCTAAAATCCACAACCTCTGGTCTGGTCCCAAGCATTGCGGATTTCTGGACTTCTACTGTATTAGATTTTAAATAAAGGAGAATAGCATGCAATTAAAGGCTGTCAAATGTTCTTGAATTTTTGAACAATGTGTCTTTGAAAAAACAGGGTATAAGATTTCAGTTGGCTTGTTAACTGACTAGATAGAGGTAAATTCAGTACAGAAGACTAAATTAATCTCGGTTTACATTACAGGTGAGTGAAACTGCTCTTTTAAGGAATCAGATCACAACCGTTCGCTCATTGAACTGAATCGGTTCTTTTCCATGATTCACCGCTCATACTGATGAAAAAGAGCGGAAGAGAGAAGGAGAGAGGATGGAGGGAAGCGTAAGAAAAATCCATCGGGCTGTGGTATCGGAAGAATCGGCTCAATTGGACCGATGATTCCCTGGACTGATTTCTTTCAACTGCAGTTTTTAGATTTCTCAAAACCTCCTTTCTGCATAAAACTAACAATACAATTCTAGAATAAAAAAATGTTAAAAAAGTTGAGAAATGGTGAAAATGAATTTATTTTTAACGTAGGATGATAAACATTTTTCTCTAAAATGGGAATCAAACTTTCTTAGCATGCTTTAAGCAAAAGCTCTCAGTGAGTGACTTGGAAAGAGCCACCACTCTTTTCTGACGAATCAGTGTTTGCTCGCTTAGCAGAGTGAATTAGTTTCTTAGGATTAGTTTGCAAACTAATAAAACATCTCTGCTTCACACTGAATTCTTATTCTACAATGTCATATTCTTTTAGCATACCATAGATGTGCACTGCACGTATAGTGTGTTAACTGATTTTTTATTATTTCACTTTTCTTCAATGAATCGAGGCTCTTAGTTGAGTAACGTATGCCAAGCATAGCTCAATCAATATTTTTACTTGTCCAGTGAATATAGAACGATATTGTTGAATTTTCTAAAACTTAATGCGCAATGCACAAGTATTTTCATTCGAAATAACCGAAAAAATGAAACGGCATTATCCTTGTTCCATTTATCATGTTCAACAAGTGAGATTTCGTCATGCGTCATTTTGTATTTCTAAGGGAAATGGCATGCAGTGGGCGGAAGTTTGACCTCCGGCGTTGAGACACAGTTACCTTAAGCAGTGGTTAATGAGAAACTAATGTAATAAATGAAAAAAGCATATATTTCATATTCTATTAATATTGTTACGGATTTTGTATTTCTTTAGCTATTTATTTAGAATTGTAATTAAAATTGTTTTATTTTCTCGTGCAACGAATTGAAGAGAAAGCTACGTCGGAAAAGTAAAAATACAAGAGCGCGTGCATTTAATATTTAATAAATAAATATCTCGTAATTGCTGTTGCCATCCAGAAAAATCAAGAAATTAGATTTTAACAGAATGTTCTCGTGAATAATTAAAAAGCTTATAAAAGCCGAATTAAAACACTTCAGCTCAGCTATAGCTGTTTAAAGCGAACTGTTGTTTATTTAATGCTGTTATTTGATTGTAGCGAATTCGCTGTGAGATTGAATTAGTTTCTCTGTTTTGAATTGAGTTCTGTTTAACGTTTGAGATATTGTGATATTGTACGAATATCTCTGAGGAAATATTTCAACATTTTGTTTTATTTCTTGTGTAAAGAATAAATTTTATTAATTTTTTACGACTCGTGCATTCAATCCATAACAAACCCGTACGTACGCAACAATATTAAAAATTCGTCATTTTCTAAGTAGTTTAATTTTTAATTTTTCAGATAGTTTTTGAAAGTGGAACTTGGAATGCTTGATGACAAGCACTGACTTATTCACTCACTGACTACCTAAATTTAAACTATTCTTTAAATGGTGTTTGTTACCGATAAATTATCCTTTAAATGATGTTCACAATACTGAATAGAAAGGAGAAGTTATTCTAAAGACTAAAATCCTAATAACTGTTGATTAGCTTAAAATACTTTGTACTATGAGTGGACGTTTTCTGAATGATTCTCTTATAATTCTGAGAAACAAGTTATTGTTTCTTTAAAGTATGTGTCAGAAATTTTGATAGCTCAGAAATAAGAACATATTCGACTATAAAATTTTCACTGAATGCAGTTTAATAATTGCATATAAATAATTGATAATTTGATGGTATAGTTTAATTGCTTCTAAAGTATGGGTCGCGACGCACCAATAAGTCGGGAGCAATTTTTTGTGAGCCGTGGAAAGTGCTGAAGTACTGTTTTTCTTATTGTACAGTTATATATATTCTTCTAGAATTACAAATTAATTTAGGGTTAGCAACGAATCATTAATAGTTATACATGTTTGTTTATTATTATTTCGTTAATATGTAATTTCCTTTTAGTGTATATGTAATGCATGTGTAATGTATTAATGTATATTTAATGTATTAATATATTAGCATGTAATTTTCTTTCTTCCATTTTTTCAAAGTTCTCTATGTATGTGCCTGGAGGTAAATCGTATTTATATACAAGTGAAATCGCAAAGCAAAAATATCTGGTAAACACTAATAGAGCGTTTTTTTCTTCGTGAAATGGTAAAGTTTCATAACGGAACTACCGCTGCGTATGGTATTTTATTCTGATAGTTTTATTACGGTTATTAATTTAAATGATTTTTTCAATTAAACTTGATTTTAACTTAATGTTATGCTAATTATATATGTTATGTTATGCAGTATAATGTATGTTACATGATAAAATTCAATACCAATTAAAAGTAATAACTTAAATACTGAAAACCTTAATTAAAATAAAAATTAAATAATTTAACTTCAGTTTTCGCTGATCCATATTCTTTTTAGAAAGTTTTCATCAGTAATATCCAAGAAAATAAAGTATGTGAAAGTTCTGTACGGATTAATTAACCCATACAACAATTTGATCAATTCTTACTCCAATTCTACTAACTCATAGAAACTAATTTTCAGCTTTTTGTATTAGAACCTAATTTCAAAATTATCAAATATGGAAGTGTGGAATACTGATAAACACATGTTAGGTCTAGCAGTCATGAAAGATCCCCATATTTTCAACTGTGATACAGAAGAGCTATTGAAAACGGCGACATTACCTGATGAGACAGAATCGGAGATCAAATACAAAGAGATTTCTCCTTTCTAGCTTTCCACTTCTCCTCAATCGATTATTTCCCTGGTGGCTTCCATCCAGAAACGCAGAAAGGAGCCCTGTGGATATTTTCGTTACATACAACTTATGTTTTCTCAAGTATTCCGTTTTTATTTCGATATGATTTATTTTAACTTTGTTTTACATATTCCAAAGTATTTCACTTTTTAACCAAATAATCAAAGTTCCTAAATAATAAATTTCTAAAACTGAAAAATAACTGAAATATAATATACACTGATTGGCATGAATATAGTATACCGGAAGGATTTTTCAACAATTTGTAACTTACAGAGGAATTTCTGCAACGTTTTAAGCCTTAGAATGCACTGGGAAAAGTACTTCAGTATGTAGTGTGACTATTACTTATAGGGCAAATAACAATATCACGCTCCTTCTAATTATGTCAGTTTGTCAAGAATAATGATTACTGTTCTTATAAAGCATATAAACTGTTTGGTGATATCAAGAGGTCATCCTAGAGCAGTTAAATATTTTTCTAATGTGTTTCATACATTTAGTAGGACTCATGTTGAGAAGTAGTGTTTTTTATTCCATGCATACCATGGTATGCTCTTGAAGATATTGCTTCACTGTTCGAACTTGTTATTGGCGAGAACTATCATCTTGTAATATATGTTTTTCTCTACATACATTTATATAAAATAATTTATAAATGTCTGTAATTTTGGCTGTATACTTTTGAGCACTTAGATTTTGATTCACCAAAGCAAATCTTAAAGAAATACCATCAGTCACATATGACCCTCTGTTGTAATGGTCTGTTATCCTGCTGCGATGATCTTGATACGTTACTGCGATGATATGTCATTGGAATGTTGGGTGTATGTTTTGTTCATGTTGAAAAACACCCGGAAATACGATCCAGTATCTGGATATTTTTCGCCAATTATACCAAAGTTAAGGATTTATTTATTACCTGCTTTAAACAGAGACGTTCATGAAGTCTTCTGTATTCAGTAAAATCTAATATATATTCCCTGCAGTTGCTATGAAAGACAACCATAATCGAATGTAATCACACATTCCGCTCCATTTTGATGGTAATTTCACATTATAGGTTTGTTCAAAGGTTTCAGTTTTAGATCTTCATTAATTGAAAATTCAAGATAAATAATCCCATAATTATAATATTGGTTTCCGACAGTAATAAAAAGGCTCATATTTAATCATTATGCTGCATCTGCACGATTTTGATATGTTTCGAATCGGCCGATGGCTGTCAATGATTTTGATGCAATGAAATTTTTTAAAATCCGCATTTTGAAATGACTTATTCGTATTTAAAACATTACCTAAAACCCATTTACAAATGCTTGTTCTTTTTCTAATATCTAGTTAAATTATGCAATACAATCTGAATTAAATTTTGCAGGATATACTGGCTCGACATCCATTTATATAAATTGTATATAAGATTATGTGACAAAATTTTGTGGAGAAAGCACGAATTTTAGGCGAGTTATTGTGCTTTTTTTTATCTTTCCTTATTTAACAGAAACTGTTATAGCTTAAGAAATAATGATATTTTACGGTAATTTAAATATGTTAACGTTAAAAGTTTACAAGAGAAATTTATAACTGTTTATCGCTGCTTAGTTGATAAGGTTAATTAGCGAAGTTTGCTGTTATGCCCAATGGCCGTGTTTCGGCAAAGCTAAGAAAGGGCAAGTACGCAAGTGTAGTATCCATATGGAACAGGGGCATTTAAATTTGTCGATATAAAAGTTAACTCTATGAGCTGCTAATAGGAGAATATATCCAGGAAGATTCCAGCACCGAAGTACTCAGTACTTTTATTTATGGGTGTCTTTACATGTAACGTATTTCTCCTGAAACTTGCTCCGGGACGGTGTAGTTTCCGTGTGATTTGCCCTATTCAAGTAAAGAAATAAATATATTTTCATCAATGATGTTCATGCTTTTCGATTAGTGAGACATGCATCTTTCGGTTCATTCATCATTGTACATAGGTTTCACTCAATTGAAAGATCCGAGGTATCTAAATTTGGGACACATATAGTACAGAGCGACATAGTAACACTGAGTTCTTCTAAATTAGAAGAAGATTCATCTCTCTCGAAATGAATGAAGATTATGAATATGTGTTACAAGAATTTCGTATAACGCGTTTTATAATAAATAATTTTGCTAAACAATTAAAAACAACTTTGTTTTGATTTTACTCAAATTCATTATTCTGTGAAATTTTTCCTTATAGAAGCTGTAACTTTGTTCCATGAGCAGTTCATTCCTAACCTATTCCAAATGAATTGCCCAAGAACTGGATAAAATAATTAAACGCGAATCTTTCTCAGCAAAGATTGCTTCTTTCTTTGATGTTACA
>KK114520.1:315795-333354 GCA_000611955.2 Stegodyphus mimosarum | reverse complement strand
ATAGTATGAAAAAGTCATTCTGGGGATGAATTGCCATTAAGCCAATATCCACTCGCTATGAGCCTTTTAATCCAATCGCTAGAAGCCTGCATTTCGCGCCTTTATGACGTCGAAACCGATCATACGAAGAGCCAATCCAATCTCTTTTATTCTACTGTTCCTTGCCATTTCGTGACAGGAAAATGCCAGATGCGAATAAAAGATTCCATAATTTTCGCCTAGTGGTTTCGTAAGAATTTTATATGAATGCTTGTCATAGATAATTCACGTGATCGGGGCGTACATTTGTGAAAGCACGGAGAGCGTTCCAGTTCTGTTGTTTCGTCTTTATCAGAGATCCTCGAAGATTAATGTGACAATCTCGGACTGTAAATGCAGTTAAAAGGCCGTATACAAGACGGACACAGCCAAATTACTTGTCCAGACAATCAAAATGAATGTGAGCAAGTTATTCTGCTTTCTTTCGCTGTCTACTTCAAACCTAATTTATTTTATATAATTTATTAAAATATTAAGATTACGAAGTCATACTTTGCGTAATATGCGCGTTGAATCACAATACACGGAAGCTGGTTTTCTTTATAGTTAATTTTATTAAATGCTCTGGATTCTCAATGAAATTATATTGTCATTTAAAGCCCTAATGACCAGTAACAGTACAGTTTTCAGCATTTAATCTTCATGTTAAAACCTGTTTTCAAATCGTGGAACGGAGAAACAGAAACAGATATTTTTCTATACTGCATTGCTTCAAAAATATTCTAACTAGAATACTGATCTCACAGAAATATGGTAGTTTATCAAAAGGAAAAAAAATCTGATTTTTATTGTTCTCTAGAAAAATACACTCTTTAACAAAGACGAAAGAAAGCTTACTTAAAATCAGATCGTTTTGCTCAGGATCTTTTTACTATAAAAACATATACTTTTGCAGGTCGTTTTTAAAAGTTGTAGCAAATGAATCATTCTCGAAATACAACTTTTGGGAATTAAAAACTGATTTCTGAGGTAAAGCATATACGTTGCCATATATCATCTATCTTGGGTTTGATTTTGGATCTTGTTCCGATTTATTCTTCACATTAGAAAGATATTTTACTGAAAATTTTCTTTCTTGAATGTCTAGAATGAATGAATGAATGTCTCCAAGACACGAAAGCTCTATATGAAATTTCAAGTACTTGAAGTTTAAAAACATAAGAAATAATGGAAGTTTTCTTAAAACGTATGACAATAATCAGTTTCTGCATTTCAAATGAATTTAGTATAAGTAAGCCATCAATTTATCAATCCTTATCGATTAAGTATCAGATGAATTAAATTGAAAAGTTCATCTCTCATCTTAAAACGAACATTGAACTGACGAGAATTACGAGTGTGCTGATAAATATACTTATGTTGAGAATATGGTAAACACATTCTGACTGAAACTTAATGTTTTCTCTTACATCGAAATGAAACGACAGTTGAGCTAAGAGACTTAAAGTGTGATCGATTTGATGTTCTTTCCTTGTCCTTTGACTAGATATGGTGAAAACTTTGACCACATCCATTGTATAAAGTTCCTCCTCAAACTTAACTTCAGAGGAAAATTTATATCACACTCCAAATTCTTTCTTATATAAAAGCGTTTCAAAGTGTAGAAGCATTCTCTCATCTTTCAAATGTAATATTTTATGTACGCTTAAAATTTTGAGTTGCAGACCTTAATCTTTTTATATACTCTTAATGCTTTCCAAACAGAAACATACAGTTTATTCTTATCTGGCTAAGCTGGCAATTTCTGGCGTAGCAGATAAATCACTATAGCAAATAATACAATTATAGAAATGAAAGACCATTTCCTAGGTAAATGGGACATAACTTGGACGAATGGTGGATCGTTATTAAAAAGTCCAAATCAAGCCTGCTAATTATTTGGAGAAGAAAAATTTTAAATTCAATTCCCAATATACGTTATTTGGTTGGCAATCAGGTCTCAAGTCTGCTTGTTACCTTTTGCTCACTTTCAGTCACAGCTTCATGTGATTTGACCACATTAATTAGCTTGCCGAGAAGCTCATTGACTTCGTTAACCATTTGTTACCTTTATTCATCCTTCTTAATGATCTTAGCCTTAACAGAAAATGCCAAATCTATCTATCCACTATTAAATCTGATGTAGCGCGGCGGGGTGTTTTAACATCTTGATATAACTGCTTGTAATCATATGGAAAAACAGTCGCACTGACACAGGGTTAAGCCAAATCCAAGCTTTGCTCCTCGATCTGCTCGATAACTACAATCGAATCAGATCTTCGTAGGTTGAAAGTGGTAAAACATAAAGAACTAAAGATAGATACTAGTATTCATTTTTATATTAGAAAAAAGTTACTGCATGATATCTTAAAATCGATTACGTTTGCAACTTTATTTCTCCACACTCGAGTATGAAAGTTACTTCAGAGGTCTATTTTGTCAAGCCATTCGCTTGGTCAATGGCTTAAAAAATACAATTTCGTTATTTATGTTGTATAGCTAATATGGCATTATAAGCTATTTCGAGTCTTTATAAATTAATTTTAGAATGTATATTTTGTATATAGTATTTTAGTAGGACAGATTATGTGTTGTTTTTATTCCCTTGTAATTATTAGGGATGGAACATTCGAATATTCGAATCTCACTAAACTTGAAAATGACCCTCATACTTGAAATAAATCACGATTTTTACTGGTCTTAATATTATCTTACTGTAGTACATTGTTGGAAGGATGTTAGGTTTCCCGAATTTTCTGACCAAAATTCTCGTTTTCCTAATGCATTGTCAAATGTTTGCAAATTTGGGGATAGTTCTCTAGATGTCATCCAAGCTTTCTAATGTTACGAAAAGAATATCTCTGTTCTGATCTATATATTTACGAAATTTTAATGGTTATCTTCTCAAAATTTAGCAAATTAAAGCAAAATAAGCTTATTAAATTTATAAATACACCGTTATTACATATAAAGTTATAATTCAGTATACAAAATTATTATATTCAGTATACAAAATTAAAATGAATCAGATATAAACCACATAAAGATTAAATTATTTTTTTTGTAGTTAAGCACACAAGGACTATCTGTCTAAAGGGAGCGATGCCTTCGAGGAGGACTTCTTAAAATTTAAATAGGAAGTAATATAAAATAAATAGAAACCAGGTACGAAATAAATAAAAGTAGAATTTGTATAAATGCACAGCAATATTACGTATTTATGTTTCTCGTAAATAATTTATGATCATCATAAAGAAATTCGAAATCTTTCAGATTTTCGCTAATTTAAAAAAAAATATTTTACTACGTTTAGGTAATTTAATTTCAAAATATATTTTTTTTTTTTCCTTTCATTTTTAATTGAATATTGATTGGTAGTAATAATTAATATCGATAATATTAATTAACATTGACAATTAATATTAATCAAAATCAATGATTAATTGAATAATTAATATTAATTTTCATAATAAATCATGATATAAAATTTTAGAAAATTTCAATATTTCTCAAATAAGGCTATTGCTTAGCGAACTGATTAAGGCACAGCACACTAGGCTTATCAATGTGAGAAAAAGATGCGTTCTTGGAGGGATTTCTAAGGGACACTGGACTGTATTTATGTTATATTTATTGGGTTGGAGGGAAAGTTCTGTCGTATTTTAAATAGGCAGGTGATTTTTCTTGTAAATTAAAAAAAAGTCTGTCTAGTGAGTCAATCGGATTTTTTTTGTTTTTTTAGCTGCTGTATAATATAAAAGGTGCTCTTTTTTACCGTTCATCATTTACTTGTGATATTTAAAGTGAAAAACATGTCAGTAGATAAAGTGCATTTATGACACTGCATTTTATATGAGTTCCAAAAAGGAAACAACTCATCGGTTGCATGTGAAAATTTGTGTGCGGTATTTGGAAAAGATATTGTAAATGTTCGTACTTGTCAAAGATAGTTTAGCAAATTTCGTTCCGGGAATCTGAGCCTCAAAGAAAGTGATCGATCTGGACGACCATCCAAGATCAATAATTATGTTTTGCGATCCATGTTTGAAAATAATCCACATTTAACAAGTCGAGAAATTGCAGAAGAGTTTGGCATTCATCATACAACTGTTCGAGATCACATTAAATCTCTTGGGTTTGTGTTAAAGCAAAGTATTTGGGTTCCACATGAATTAACGGAAAAGAATTTGTCTGATGGTGTAAGAATGTGTTCATCACATCTGATTAGACACAATGTGGAGCCTTTTTTGGACAAGCTGGTTACTGGAGATGAAAAGTGGATTCTTTACGAGAATATTAAGAGAAAAAAATCTTACTGCAAACCAGGAACATCATCAGCAACAGTTCCAAAACCAAGTGTCCATCAACAAAAAGTACTGCTTTGTTTGTGGTGGGACAAGAAAGGTCCAGTGTACTACGACTTGCTGAAACAGGGAAAAACCATCAACGCGGATCTGTACTGCAATCAGCTGGATCATTTGAATGCAGCTATCAAAGAAAAAAGGCCAGTATTAGCGTCCAGAAAAGGAATAGTGTTCCACCACGATAACGCTCGCCCGCATACTGCAATGGTGACACAACAAAAACTGAATGCGTTAGGATGGGAAGTCCTTAGTCACCCACAGTATTCACCTGACATTGCACCATCTGATTATTACCTGTTCAAGTCTCTGCAAAATTATCTAACAGGAAAACAATTCAAGTCTTTTGAAAGTGTTTCTAAGGCAGTTGCTGACTATTTTAATTCCAAGGATGAGAACTTCTACAAAACAGGATTTCACAGGTTACCTGAAAGATGGCAACAGGTTGTAAGAAATAAAGGAGCATATATAATTGATTAATATTAAATACATATTTTTATAAATGAATTCAAATGTTTTCTTTAAAATACGACAGAACTTTCCCTCCAACCCAATACATGCACGAAAGAGACGAAAATACCTATGAAGCCATTCCCTTCGTCGGTATTTGAAGACGAGTCGGTGTACCAGTATCCAACAGTCTTATCCATTCTACAACTGGAGAGCACCATATGGGGGGGGGAACAAAGAAAAGTGGTCGCAGATGAAAAATCTGTGAAATATGATGTAATCAAGGTCTTGCCTAGACCACGATAAAATTCTTTAATGAATTTACTGCAGATCTTTAAAATCTGGTGAGTATATCAATTTCCTTAAGATATTTTTGAATGTAATATATACTTCATAACTTTTGAAATGAGAGCATATTCCAGTGATTAAAATGGCAAGCCTAACACGAAGTTTACAATGCCTTAGTTTTGAAGAAAACCAGCTGCTACGTCAAACATTTTTTATAACTGAATTTGCGTCCAAAAGAATTAATAGCCAGTTAATTAGTTGATGTGAAAGATTGTTACAATATTCTGTTATGTACGTTTATTTTAAAGAAAAACATTTTGGTTTTTCCTATCGTAACAGTTTTTCTAATATTGCATGCAAAGTTTTGAAGACTGCAGTTTTCATGAGACTTTTTGTATTTCAAAGGATGCAAATAAAATGCAATGGAGACTTATCAGATCTAAAATAATATTCTGTTATGAAAAATCAATGAAGCTCTGATCTAGACTATTTCAAAACGTATTACATTTCAGTAAGTTGAAACGCGTTTTATTAAAAAGGGTACCATATGCATTGCTTAAATTTACTTATGGGCCTTTTTGTTTGATCATTGCCTTGAGTAAGTTCACAGTAAAGTCTTTCAACAAAGAAAAATTTGAAGCCCCATTCTCTCACCAGCGGCAGAGTAGTTAAGATCCCTGAACACCGGTAGTTCGATTCAGGTTCGAATCTCGGCTAACGAAATAGCTTTTTAGCGTTTTCGTGGCTTTTCCTATGTGTAATGTAGATATGAGCAAGTTTTCTTTAGAACGTCCTCCACAAAGACATCCTTTCCCTTCGGCAGCTAGCCCTGATGTACTTTGTCATACTCAATTCAGCAATCTGCTGAAAAGGTCTTTACGAGTTTTCGTGATTATTATAAGAGCACGGAACAAATAACAGAGTAACGAAGTAACTTATTGTGGTTATGTGTGGTTACCAATGGAGTGGTTTATGACTTTGAGTGGAATTCTAAATCTTTAAATATGTATCTGCTATGATTTAAGGCCATAATTCAGTTTTGTTGATTTATGCAGATCGCCCTATAATATATTTCCAAACGTAATCAGTAAATTAATTATATAAATCCATTATTAATTCACCTTAGTGTCAGATACAAGTTGAATACTATAGTTAATGCAAATATTACCAAAAATCAGTGACGTAATCTTTTTAAATATCAGTTATGTAAAGAATTTCAGCTGGTATTTATTTACGCATAACAGAAATTTACGAAAACGTTTATTTTAAAGCTCGAGAGAAAAACAGAGAAGATTCAGCTCAAATAATTCATAGGACTAGTGTTGAATTATTTAATAAAATTTCGGAAAAACTGGAATCAGAGTGGGAATTTTCTGTATTCAAAAAGGTGTAAATTATGAATCTTAATTATTTTTACATATTTTCTTGCCATGTTACAGCCTCCGGATAAAGGTTTTACTTTTTTCACTACACATTCTGTTTAGCAACGGCGGGGGCAACTTTTGTTTCTTATTTTCCATGTATATTGGCTTTTTATGATGCGTGACTATCCTTTTTGATTGAAACAAACTGCAAAATCGCTATTTTCTTTATGTGGCGTTCATACAATTTTTAACTGCAATTTTAAAATTTGTTCTAAGCAATAAGAAATATTGTGCCTACAATTTCTACTCATATTTAAATTTTTTAATATTGTGTTATTTCATCTATTTGGGGAATCAACAGACCGATCAAGGCCTCTAAAGGCAGCTTCGGTTTTAGGAAGACATGTATGGAATTTATAGATCGATTTAATATTTTATTGCCTTTTTTCATCGCATCTTTATATTTGCAAACACGCATTTGCATTTGCTGGCTAAAAAAATCTGATGTGTACACAAGATGATTTCCTTGTAGGGAATGTTAAATTATACGCATTTTTTTCCTGTATTTTATTTAAACTTATTTCCTCGAATTTCATTAGAGATATATTTCTCATTCAATTCATTCAGTTCTCACTTCTCGACAAGGCAAAAATACATAAAAATTCAAAATATCTATATTAAAAACTTAAAGGTACAGAAAAATATAAAACATAAATACAGTTAAAACAATTTAAAGATTAATTTTTACAATCAAAATTAGAGTTTTTATGCAAAAACAAGCAATTCGGCCAGCGAGCAAGAAGGCAGATTTTTCGATGCACGAAACTGAAAGTTTACTTTTGATTTCACCTGGCAAAAAGTCACTGAAGGCGCAGAAACTGATTTAATTTGTTGTGGGCGCTATGCTGAGTCAATATATGGGATAATTTAATAACTTAAATGATAATTCCAAAATGTATTAAGCATGATTTAATTCGGAATAATTAAAGAAGACGTTATGTTTGTTGATGTGAAGCTTAGGTTCTATAGATTGGCAACAAATACACTACTCTGATAAGTTTCAAATGTAAACAAATACGGCTACAGTGGTAAAAACATTAGGCTTAACCACATTTAAACAACTTTTAAATTATTGCTAATTCTACAACTATAACATGCAGATTAACTAAAGGCATAAAAACCTTAAGCGAAAGATAAGAACAACATAATTGAGTCATTTTTAAAGCAAAAAATGCACAATTTACAAACATAGAGGGATAAACAAACTGAGCTCACTGAGCCGAGTAACAAAGTGGCTATAGATATATAAATATATTTATATACTTTTGGTACGGCCGATTGGCAAGCAAAATAGGAGGTGCACATCTACATGTTATAGCAGTCCTGAATTTCAACGTCTGAGGCTACTCGTTTTTGAGTTATGCGAGATATATACATACGTACGTATGTACGTACAGACGCCACGAAAAAGTCTCTTCTGAATCCATTTTAAATCAGTCTTATAATTCTTTTGGGGAAAAAGAATCCTTTAATCTGTTCTTATGTACAAATGTCACGCAAAAACATCGTTAAATTGCATTAGCGGTCAAAATGGATATTTTCGTTGATCCGTAATTTTTCGCGATTACAATACTTCCTTTTTACTTCGTACAAGGAAGTAAAAAGATATGTTGTTGTTTCAAATCCCCTTGGGACAGGAAAGCCTACACCAAGTCCAAGAGACCTTGCCGCACAAGTAAATCGCTGAAAAAGATGTTTTCTTATTATACGGAACTTAGTAAAGAAACCCAAATAAATCAGAATAAACATGTTTAAAAATAAGCCAGCTTTAAATTTTGAGCAAAATTAAACAACTTTAAACTTAGGTGTACAGTACAATGTAAACTTCGAAGCTGAAAAGTGGCCTTTGCGTAATAATAATGCTTAAAGCATAATAATAGATTGCGCCAAGTACAAGCACTTCCAGCTGGTGCGAATAGCGCGCAGCATGCAAATAGGCAAAAAATGGGCAGTTCTTTCTCGTTGCGGCAGGACAGGAGGAAAAATGTTTTTCTCTTTGACCTTGTAATGCATTGTTTCGGTAATGAAGCTAGTATTTCACAACGTGCAGAGGCAAAACAGTGACATGATAGCGAGCAATTCGTCTTGTTTTGAATGTATGCTTCTAAACAAAATCCCTGATTCAAGCAAAGCTGTACATTTAAGGAATTAGGAAGGATTTTACTCCTAGAATGAGCTAAAAAACAATAATTCCTTTTTCACAATTTAAATTTTATAGGCATCTGCCGCATGCATTGCACGCCCTAAGACGACACCCCTGATTCTGCTCTACTGTCTCAAAAATCTTTTCCGAAACATTATTTTTACGATACTAGATTTCTAATTACGTTATCTTGCATTATCCTTAATATACATTTCTGAACTTAGTTATTATTTTTATATTCAAATAGTACCAAAATGTAACAAACCCAAAGCAAGGTAACAGTACAAATTCGAAGCCGATTTGTTTTTTAACCAGAAGTCTTTTGGGTTTCGAGACAGTTTTGATCGGATATCGGTACTGATATCCTAGTCTATGGCGTCTAGTCTTTTAAATGCGTATTTATATTCCGAACTGCTATCAAAATCATGGCATTTTCTAATATGGAATTTTAGAGATATACTATCCTAATATTAATAAATAAAATGGTTTAAAAATGTATTTTAAACTGAAATTGTTTTTATTATTTTATTTGGAAGTAATCTAAATAAATTTATGACATAAAAAACAATAGATCGGAGTGTTAAGAAATTTATTCAACGGATGAAGTGGCATTATTTTAAAGAATCGTGAAAATATTTCATTCCAATTGGCCATCGATCGTAAAAAGAGGGAGAATGATACTTCTGAGATTTGAAAAATGGTGCCGACAGTTACGTGTCTAAGAATCTGGCATGTTTTATGTACGTTTTATTTCTTGGAATAATATATTATGAGTATATATTATTTCACAGAAACAGAATTAAATTTTCTGATTTTTCCAGATTTCTATTTAGTATCTATTATAATGTATGACTCAACTATAACAGAATAAACGATAATACTAAAAATCAGCAATTTTATTCAGGTCCTATAGCGGTAGCAATATAGGCAGACGGTTTTTACGAGTCCTAGATGAAAGTTAAGCCACAGTCGTTAAAAAGCCCATTTGTAGCAACCAAATGAACGCACATTTGAACAAAATTATTAATGTATAAATGTTTTGCTAGAATCGCATAAACGTTAACAATAGTCTCAAATGATGAGCAAGTTTGAGGCTACCTTTCATAATTCTCATGCTTTGCAATTTTGCATTCGTATAATGAAAATATGCTTTGAAACATATCTATTTAAAGAGAATTTAATATAGAGTTCAGTTTTGAAAACATAATTAAAATATTCATTCGTTACAGAAAAGAATTAAATTTTCTTAACCCAGATATGTGTATGATTGAGTTAAGAAGCTGATTTAAAGTGCAAATCGTACGACACATCACAAATAATTAATTGTATAACTGTAGTTTTCTAATCTTTCAAGTTAACCCCAAACGTACGCGGCAACTCTTGAAGCAAACTTAAATAATTGTCAAAGCCCAGAACAACTTGATTAGCATTACAACCAACTTGTGCAACACTTAATAAAAGCCTGTGGTAATATCTTCCGCAAAACGACCATATTTGCAACCGAATGCATTCTTTGGTGGATCCGTACGCTAAATGCAGAACGTAGCAAAATCCGGAATTTGCGCAGAAGAGCGTTAACAACATCAGAGCAGTCACTTCTAAGCTACATTTTGGAATTTCGCAAAATCGCAATACAAGCGCAACATTACGGATGCAAAACTCTCTTCTTGGATGCACTACTGTTCCACAGGGACGAAAACCTATGGTTTATGGCAGATATTAACCTGTGACAAAGTCTTTCGACCAGATATCCTCACTCCTACCTTCTGCTAAATCAGGTTCAGACATAGCAAGACGAATAATGGACTGTATATTTCACACGGATAACAACGAAGATAGTTCGACATCACAAAGGCATGCAAGACAGATCTTCAACAAACGCAGGTGGTCAAACAAAGCAAACCACAAAGCCACTTCCCACAACATATGAACTTAACCACATAATACCTAGCTCCTAAGAAAGCCCCTGGTTTAGGTAGGCTAGATCGCTAGGTAATATGATTATCAAAATCTTCTACCAGAAGTTTCCTTCTCTACTACACGCCCTCTTCACTGCATATTTCAGGCTACGTCATTTTCCAAGAGGAATGAAAATGGCAGTAGTAGTCCTCTTCTGCAAAAAAGGGAAGGATCCGACTGTATTAAGATCATACCGTCCCATCCGCATTTTACTTGCGCTTGGAAAAGTCCTAGAATGTACCATCCTTAAAAAGCTTAACCACCACCTTGTCACCATCCATGCATTTCATCCTAGCGAATATGGTTTTCGAGTCAGAATGTCAATTAAATATGCTTTGGATGACCTTTACCAAGTCAAAATTCTAGCATATGCTGATGATTTCCTCATTATTGGAGCGGGACGCAGCGACATTTAAACAAAGACCGCAGGATAGATATATAGATATTTTTGCTCAATAGATATCTAGATGCAATCTAGAAATGTAGATATCTTTGCTCAATAGATATCTAGATATCTTTGCTCAATAGATATCTAGATATCTTTGCTTAATGGGCCAGGGAATATAAACTTGACAACGCTGTCAATTAATAGCTCAGACATGCACTCACTCATCATTTCCGTTGACATCCATGAAGCATTCCACACCACCTGGTGGCCAGATATTATCAGCAGCTTGTCCTCTCTATCCGGCCCTGGTGAGATAATAGATCTCATTAGAAGCTACCTGGAAAACATAGAAGTCCAGATCACGATGAATAACGACATCATTACCAAAAATATTACTTGTGGCTGCCCTCAGGGTTTCGTGTTTAGATACGACTCTGTGGAACTTAGTAGCAAACACTGCATTCCAGAGGATCAGCAACCTTCACCAAGTCAAGATTCTGGCATGTGCTGATGATTTACTCATTATTGGAGCGGGCCGCAGCGACATCCAACAAAGACCGCAGGATAGATATATATCTTTGCTCAATGGGCCAGGGAATATAAACTTGAAATAAGTGCAGAAAAAACGCAAGCCATGATAGTAGACCCCATCACCCTCTTAGAAGAAGTACCCATCTAAAACTACAGGGACTTACAAGGACCCTACAATGCATTGGCATTATTACTAACAGTATGAAACGTACTGCAGGTATGAAATGGGCCATACCCCAGAAATCTCGGTACAAAACTATTTCAGAACGCATTATCTTGTAGGGAGCTTCCAACTGGGGCCACAACCTCACTTCTTCCATAAAGAAAACTTGCTTTCCATTCAAAGAAGTGAACTTCTGCTCATCTGACGAGCCTATCGGACTTCTTCAACATCTGCGCTACAAGTCATTGCGGGTCTTTCCCTCTTGCTCTTATTGTCGAGAGGGAAGCCATAGGGACAAAAGCTACAAGGCTGAATAAAAATACATCACTCTTTGAACACAGCATAATCCACACAGATTATGAAAAATACAAAGTGGCACTTCGGCATCCAGCACAATTTGACCTAACGGACACCTTCCAAATAAACTCAGATTTTCCGGCCTAAAATGATCGTGCATTATACACTGATCGATCCAAGACAGAGGCTGGCACAGGATATGGATTCTGCGAATTGGATAAAGACAGCATTATCTTCTCCTGGAAATGAAGGCTGAATGAAAGTAAACAGTGTTTCAGTCAGAACTAATCAGTAACAGTCATGGGAATCATTAACTTCTCCTGGAAATGAAGACTGAATGAAAGTAAACCAGTATTTCAGGCAGAACTGATAGCCCTATACGAGTAAATCAGTAACAGTCATAGGAATGATCTTGATCAAGTTTATATTTATACGAACTCTGCCTCAAGCCTCCAAGCACTTTCACGCGTGAACAGCTGGAACCCTCTGGTTCACAAAATACGAGAAACTTTTCTCAGCATCCCTATCCCTTTTCGTCCCATTCTCAGTTGGGTGACGGCGCACATAAAAATACTAGGAAATGAAGCTGCAGACGCAATGGCTAAAGAACCTTCCAATAGTGAATCGATACTGGAGTGTCCCATAGTTCTTCCAGTTTCACTGCTAAAACATTCACTGCTAAAAAATGACTCTTGATGATTTCAAAATAAAATAATCTGTATCTCAAATGGCAGATGAATATCATGTGAAGCCTTCAGAGCTGACCCATGGTTTTATCAATTGCAGAAAATTATAGAGTTTGGTGATCTCTGGTAACATAAACTAGATCTAAAAGCTCTAAAAGACTAGTAACGAATATCGTTATGTTTTGTAAGTACCACGGAGAGACGGAAATGGTGTAAAGAACCCTTTTATTAGCTCAAAGAAAGTTTAACAGTCGATACCAATTCGCGCTCACAGAAGCCGACGATGATGGCTAGATTAAAAGATAATGAATGAACTAAAACTGATGGAAATAAGTATAGCCTAACGGCTTCAACAATTTCAATAGCGCGCAAACTGCCTCTGACATCAGGTGGCGTAAAGAAGCCTAACGGCAAGAACAACTCAACGGCCGCAGAATACTAATCGCAAGAAAATCAAATTTAGCAACGTGACCTTCAAGCAGGCAGAGCATGCTCTGATTCTACTCTCTAAAACCTTTCTTTAAAGAGTCTTTTCTCTCTACCTCATTTGAATATCGCGCGAGCTAGAAATTTACTTTCTGGCAGGAAAATGGGAATTAGGATGACAGGATAGAAAATTCACATAAAACAGATGGTTAGAAACTTAAATGATAGCTTATAAAGTAAAGACCTATATTTCCGTTAAATTCATAAAGAACAAAGAAGAATATGATGAGTTCGCTTAAAAGATGAGATTACTAAAATATGTCGTACCTGAATCACCCCAGAAACACAAGAAATAATCCCAGAAGGCGATATAAAGCACATTCAATAAATAGAGATCCTTATAAAGGTGATTTGAAGTATTACGTTTAGTGTTTCTATTTCTTTTGAAATATAGACAAATACCAGGTACAAAACGCAACTGCCTAAAATATTGCCATCTTGAACGCGTATCTAAATTTTGCCAGCTACTTTCAGATTCTCTCACTAAAGCGCTAGATGCGGCTGTGAAGAATACTATAACTTACATCGCAAGGTAAGGCTGAGTTGAAACGAGAGTTGAAGAAAAAAAATACTTAACTGAAAGCTTTGAATTTGAATACAAGCCGCCTAACGCATCGCGTAACAAGATAGCAGCATTATTCATATAGGTGACTTGTGTGAAAGATGTCTATGTTTAAACTTCATTTACAAGAAACCCTGTGCTTTTGCCGCAAAAAATTAGGTGTTGCGTCTGTTACACCTTATAGATAGAGGATTTCATTCTTATGCGACTCTATGCACCGTGAGAATGGAAATTCTTTCTTGAAACTATTCGCTGAAAGTTACAAAGAAAACCACGCATTGGGCATGCACGTCAAGGTATTTTTACTTTTGTCTAAGTGCTCCTCCCCCCCCCCAAAAAAAAAGACGAAGAAAGTACGCTTTACGGTTTACCTCGCTACGGTACCCACCCATGTCTCCAGAGAGCATGGCTGTATTTTACGACAGAAGATAGGTGAAAGCTAAATCCAGTGGAAAGAATCGGAGATTGTATTGCTCTCGCAGAAACAGAAATGTTTTGAATTATTCAGAGTGATTCGTGGAAAGGGGAGTTTTCAGTTATATCTTAGGACTGGTTTCCTCTTGAGTGATATTACTACGTTGAAGTACGTGATCACCTAAAATTCCAGTAACTCCGAAACTCAGAAGGAGATGTGTGGAAAATTTTCGATTTCAAAGCTAAGAGAGCTTTATGGGACTTGTAATATTTAGCTCAGTAATCAGTCGCTTGCAAGATTCGTTATCTAGAATGTCATTTTAAAATATAATAATATTGTGCATAATAATCTGTAGCATAATGTACATAATGCCCACAATATATTGTTTAAATTGCATGTTCAAATTTTAGTGCGCGTGTAATTATTTTGAATGAGAACCAGCCTATAAAATTTTTGCTGGCCAACAAGGTGGAAAATTAAAAATTTCATTATTCCTTACAGAAGCGATTTTTGATGCTTTGCAAACAAAGTTATGCTTGGAATTTCAAAGCAAAGACAATGAAACATGCGGTGTACATCCGAAAAATCAAATATATTATATGTGAAGATATTTTAGCATCTTCATTAGCTAGAAATCATTGAAAGCATTCTGTGCTAATAGGTGAAAGCAAACTGAACAAACTGATCTCTATAATTTGTTCATTTTTGTAGAAGAAATTCACTTACTTGTGTATCTAATGTGCCGTAATATAATTTCATAACATATGCAACTAATATATTTAATTCAGCTAACTCATTCTGCAGAAAATTCATTACAGCAGCTTTACAACAAAATGTTTTCTTATTTTGCAGTGGGAACTTTCATCTTAATCATTTGGATCATTTTGTTGGCAAACTATTAATAATCTTCTGGCTTATTTTATTAGTTAATTTTTATTTTAGGTTTATTATTATATATCAAATTTTGAAAAACGTAGTCCTCCACCCGAATATGGGCACCCGGAAGCACAAATTTTAAATTTCTAATTTGGTTTACTGTCTATTTCATATTTTTCAAGACTTTAACGAATTTTTAATTAACAGACTCAACGATCACTGCACAAAAAGAAAAAAAAACTTTCTTTACCTCCGCGCGAGACTTTTTATCGGAAATTCTAAAGATATGCTGTTTTTAAATAGTTTTAGCTTTGAAAGGTGTATGTGTGTGTAAATAAAAAAACGCCTTCTTGGGCGTAATATAAAACCAGAAAGCTTTCAGAATTCTTTGTATTATTATTTTTAATCCTTTGAAACTGTATCAAAGTGCAAAATATGGATCGCATACATTTTCGTTCAGCCACTTCTGTCTAAAATACCTCTGCACATTTAGTGAATGCTTGTTGTTTTGAACGTCTTAAGAATTTGGGACAACATCCATTCTATAATAAAACATGCGAGAGATAGCTGTAAATAAAATCGATCCTTATCGGCCAGAAATGTCAGGCTAATGCAAACAAAGACAGCGATAATTATCCAAATATCGCACGTCGGTTTCTGAGTAATGCTCGGCGCGAAATAACATGTAAAGCAGATGTAAATCGGTTGCTGCAGCTTCGATATTCTTCTGTTAGCTTTACCCGAAGCATGTTTCTCAAGATACTATTGAACGAATGCTGTTTAAAGTCGATTAGAGTACAGTGCAAACCAATCTGCTTATTATTACTTCGGTCTTGATTTGCAAAAGGTAATTTGTTGAGCTCTTTTCGTTTAGGGTTTCATTGAACTGCCTTTTTAAACTATTTAACATCCTGACAACAAAAAATTTTATTTTCTTAATTTAATATAAATTTTTCTTCGGTCGTATTTTAATATTATTTTAGCACTGTCAATACAATTATTTCTGTTTAATAGTTAGGACCAGTGTCTTGCAGGAAATTGTCTGCAAAGATATAATTCTTCACAAATATATATATTTCTGTGCCTACGGGTTCGTAATGGATTGAATGCACAAGTCGATAAAAAGTTAAAACAATTCATTCTTTTCCCAAGAAATAAAACAAAATGCTAAAATATTTCCTCAGAGATACTCGTACAATATCACAATATCTCAAACGCTAAACAGAACTCAATTCAAAACACAGAAAGTTGATCCAATCTCACAGCGAATTCGCTACAATCAACAACAGCGCTAAGTAAACATACGGTTCGCTTGAAACAACAGCAACTGAGCTGAGGTGTTTTATTCGTCTTTTATAAGCTGTTCAATTATTCACGAGAATATTCTGGTAAAATCTTTCTCGATTTTTCTGGATGGCAACAACAATTACGAGATATTTATTTATTAAATATTAAATGCTTGCGCTATTGTGTTTTTACTTTTCCGACGTAGCTTTCTCTTCAAACTCGTCTGAGTTGCACGGAAAAATAAAACAATCTGAATTACAATTCTAAATAAATAGTTAAATAAATACAAAATCAGTAACAATATGTATGTATATGATATATGTAATAGTTTAGGAATTGTTGAAGTTAGAAACTGAAGCATAATAGAGTAGATGCGGAATGAAGAAACTTGCAGAGGCGGTAGATTTAAGTATTCCTTTTTATTTTTGCTCACCGAATATTTCAATAAGCCAACATAAATAAATTGGCAGAAATAAACCTGGTCTTCAAGCACTATATTGGTTCCATTACATTGTTAAAAATACAATGGGAGACGAAGCAGCAAATCGTCTGGCAAAAGAAGCAGAAATGAAAAGGGAACGGAGGCCTAGTTTAAAAGGAAGGGTTTGGTTTGAAGTTCCGAATTAGCTGCGTCACCAAGGTATATAAAGGACGGATATACGAATTAAAATGAGGGTTAAAGGACTATTGCAAATGAAAGTTATTATTTTAATTCACGAATCTTTTTTTAAACGTTACACACACACACACACACACACACACACACACATATATATATATATATATAAGATTGGGTAGATGGCTGTAATAGATTTGGTGAAATAGCTATAATGCGCTCGAAATGCTTTATTGCGTATATTGAATGATGAAATTGAAGTGAATACTCATTCAAAAGAAGCGTGGAAGAGTCAAAAGTTTTTGGTTCTTTAAAAGAAATATTAATCTGTAATTAGATAAACGGTGTCCACATTGCAGGTCTACGTAAGAAAGCATGATACGGATCAGTTTTGAAATGACGTTCTTTAGATTGATATATTGTAAATAGTTACGATTTTTAGGAAATGAAGGAAAAGTCTTCAAGTTAAAATCAGGAATATAAAGGACTATTGCCATTAAAATTAGAAATTTGCTCTCAAACTTTATATCTTACGTATATATATTTTATTTCTATTATTATTCTGAGATTTCGGCCTTCTTTACCGCCCTATTTTTTAGCATCGTCTCT
>KK114520.1:281530-315695 GCA_000611955.2 Stegodyphus mimosarum | reverse complement strand
AGATATAAGAGTGTATATATATATATACACACACACTCTGTTTTGCCGTAATTAAAAGATCTATACAAATTGAGTTCCATTAGAATATTCATTTGAAGAAGTATTTTATTCTAAAACGTGGTAATTAACCCTTTTCTGAGTAAAAAAAAATGTTTTTTCCTTCAAATTATTGAACGAAAAAGTTATAAATCGACAGCATATATATCAAAGACAAATCAACAGTAATGTTCCGCAAAAGAAGGCTTACAACTAAACTGCTGACGCGCACATAACATTAAGAGATTCCAGAACTTTGAGAGGCATTAAAAGTATATAATCATCGTACTTATCTGCAAAATTAACAGGTCCCTGATATCCAACTTACATAGCCCCAAGCCTAACGGTTACTTTATAAGATGCAGATTATTTAAAATGTTCTTAACTTCGATATATTACGAATGAGACTTCCGTAATTTTAATTAACTAATGAAAACAGCATTCACTGAATGCAGTTGATTAACTTTTGGCGATTTTTTGGCTCCATTTCCTATGATTATGAATGTAAAATTTAAGTATGTTATGACCATACATGTGGTCGCCGACATTTTTCATATGAAGAAGACTAATCACTCTCTACCTATATTTTTCCAAACGATATGACCGTTCAAAGTTTCATTTTTAAGAAGAATCTTTGATGCCTTTTGACAGTTCTCGTAAAATATATTAGCTTTAGAAGTTCTTGTTTCACTTTAATATTAATATTTAAAATTGTTAATAATGTTTATCTGTTTTCAACTACGAATGAAACATTAAAAAAAGTCATCGAAAAGACTGAGCAAGTCTCTCTGCAAAAATACCGAGAAATGTTAAAGACAATATATATTGATGCATTCACATCCTACCGCAATGAATCTTACTTAATTATATAAAAAACACGGACTAAATAATAAAACTTAATAATAAAAATTAATAAGAAAATCTGAAAGATTTCAGATTTTAAATTAACGTCTAAAGGTGTGTTATTTTAACATTTTGCGTGTTACCTTTGTTTATTAACGGTCATGTTCTTCGCACTCAAACCATAAAATTCAGTTAAAGAACAATATCGCAAAATAATTTTAAACTGAGCATATCATTAGAATTTCCTATACACAGTCTCACGCGTTGGAGATAAAAACGTTTTTTCTGTATAACGTTGCCATTGTTCGCTTTGAAATCCTCGAGTTTGTGCAAAAATTCATTAAAGTTTTATAAAATATGAAATTGATAATAAAGCAAATTTCAAATTTCAAATTTGGGCTTCTAGATGCCCATATTCGCAGCAGGATTACGTCATTCAAAATTCGATGGCTCTAGGTACCGTCGTTTTATCACAATGCGAAAAACATACATACATTTATGCACATTTTTCATTATTTAATTTCTTTAAATATTTGGCAATATTTAAAGAAATTAAATCTTTAAATTTTGCCAAATATTTAAAGATTTAATTTTGCAAATTTGCAATATTTGGCAACAGTTTGAAAAGTGAACCGACATTTAATGTTTCTGACGCAAAATCGCAAAACGAAAACAATAGTCCTTCAGGGACAAAGCCCCTTTGGACTAAAAACGCAGTTTTGTAGTTTTGTTTAATTTCTTAATTTCCTATGAGTGCTAGTTCCCATGTAATGTTACTTTGTACCCAATTTTTCTTTTGCCTTAAATTAGGGGGATATTTGAATGTTGAGATGGAGAAAAGTAAATCCCATCGCACAGTGATATAAACGAAAATCATAGGACACAGAATGGGAAATACCATGCTGTTATGTTCTTAAGGAGGGAAGCACATTATTTCTATTTTCAATGCAAACAGAATTAAAAAAATATGTGAACGGGGGGGGGAACAAAAGAATACTGGAAAAACTATGTAATAATTTTTGTGGTGTTGAAAGATCTTATTTAGTTATATAGTTTCTGTGCCTGCCCAAAAATTTGGCACACAGCGCAGTTTAGTTCTGCGGGAGGAATGCAAAAGGTAACTCCTCACGAAATTCTTGAGGCAACCAAAATTTCCGGCGTTAAAGAACTTATAAGCTAAGAAAATAGACATTAATATCGAAATTCAAAATGATCTTACTTTTGCTCATAAAAATGCTTATAATTATTAAACCGCTTCCTCTCTACATTGTAAAATTGCAGATGATTGTCTTTATTGGGCGGCACTTACTTTCTAATGCAACCATCTTAGGACAGTTTAGCGACTTTTTAAAGAAAATAAAGAATAACGACTTATAATGGCAAAAATATTAATTTCATAAATAAGTATTATAACATATATGTTTTGTGTTTTACTTAGGCATTTATTCCGAAAATCTATCACTAATTCTACTCACAAGAGGGTTTTTATTTTTATTTTATTTTATTTATTTATTTATTTATTTTTTTGTTCTGGTAAACATTTAGTGCCGATCGTCTTCAGAATGGGCAATTGTTTCCTTTGGCAATTATGCAGTAAAATACTATATTCTTGGAGAGTGTATTTCGTAATTTTTTTAAGAAGGCAAATCTCACAACGCAGATTTTGAGCTTAAGACAAAACACATCACGATTTGTGTATAAAAACCGTTGGAACTTGGAATAAAACAAAAGAAACATATAAAAAAGTGCGATGCTGCTTATTAAAATTGAAGAATTATTATTCGCATGGTTTTCGGAGTTTGTAGTATTTTGAAAATTTGGCGACTTCAGCTAAGGCGGATTGCTTAAAACGTAAGTACTTATTGTGCATATCTATTCAATAAATGCGCTTGAAACAGTAAGGAAGTAAATTTAGAAATAAATTTAAGCTTCTATCTTACAACAGTATGTTTGATCTAATACTTTCTGGTCCTTCTAACTTTTCCAAAAATGACTATGGATTAAAACAACGACCTTTCTGTTAATCTAAGATATCGTGTCTCTAGACAAAACCATGAGCATGGAAGTTATCAGTGAAGACGTAGGGTAGTTACTACAGGACAAAAAAAAAGGTTAAGAAGAAAGTACTGAAACCATATCAGAAGCAGCAACAAAAGGCATTTGTGGAGGAGATATCTTCAGAAGAAGAGAAAGAAAGGGAGGATGATCCTAGTGCTTTGATTTTCGAAATCTGTGCAAAATTTCTTATCAAAATATCGCTTTGATTAAACAATAGCAAGCTATATACATTTTCACTAAGATTATCATGTCGCACTTCAGAAACATTTTTAAACGTAGGCAGCAATAAACTACACTGGAAAAACTTTAAGTGAAACGTGGGACCAATGAGAGTCAAGCAGAATCCAGTGGCGCTAAGAGACAGAGAAAAGATAAAAAGAAGTTGACTCAGAAAGACAATTACCTCATGTTTTTAAAGAAGAGGATTTCTCATCCAAACAATAGCTCTATCGTCATCTTCGCTTTCTATTTATGCCGTCCACTCTCTTTCGTACAGGTATTCTAAAATTAGATTTATCTATTGACTGCTGGTCATTTTAATATATGTTATAGATCGTAATATATTTCATTTTGTCTTGAGTTTAAAGATATAAATTTTTTGTTTATTTGTTATGAACTTATGCATAGTGCACTATTTTAAAGTATAAATATACAACTATCAGAGGCCTAGGAACGGTCTAGGAACGACTCCTGAGAAGAAAATAGTTTTGGTTTACGAGCATTGCAGGTAACAAACGGTCTTCAAGAATTACACCGACGTTTCCTGTATTGTCTCAACTTCAAGCCAATAAGGAAGTTTTCACGACGAAATTCTTTAAAATTGGCAATACTTATGTAAAACAGTTTGTTGTACTAACCGTTAAGGTGTCTATATAATAAATTTTAAGACATTTTAATTAAAAGAATACATTTGCTTTATTAATCAAGTGGTCTCCAGAAGAAAAGTCGAAAAAAAGGAAGATGTAGATAGAATTTTAATTACGAAGTAAAAACTCGAGAATTCACACGAAGTTTTAAAGCAGACAGCCAAAGGCAACACAGGCTGGAAAATGGATAAGAAAAGTCTAAGATGAAGTTCGTACTCACGTCTAAGAGAACTGTATAATAAAACACTGCCCTTTCCCGCCCCCATTTCTGGCATCTTGCCATATTTTCTCTAACTGAACACTCCTCCTTACAGAATCCAAAGATTCTTAAAAAAATTGGAGAAATTTTTCTCAAGCCAGCGGCATTTCTTTGGATCGTTTCCAAGGGTAAGGTTACCTCAAAATCCGCATTCTACATCGAATGAAACAAAAGTATGCCAATAGGCAAGCAGACGAGTACTTTTTAATGAAGAATTAGTAATTCTGAGCTCTTAGAATGAGATATTTGACACCGATAAAAACGCAACTGAAATGCTGTCGGAGATCTTGGCCAAGGTCTGATTCGTCATCTACTTCTTTCGCAGGCTTTCTGTCATCTTAGAATGAAATGATGATCCGACATTTCTTCATATTTTTATGCTTTTCCTCCAAAGGTTTCTACTGAGTTTTAAATGAATTCTTTAGCAATGAAATTAATAATTGCGTGTATGTAAAAGGGGCCAGTGTCAAACGTACAATAAGGCAAAAATTACTCTTTGTTTGCTGTTGGTTTTACTTCTGTCGCGTTTATTTTTATAGAAAATCTAAAAGTAGCGGACCTAAACTTTCAAAACTTCTCGAAATTCTAAAATGGATATTTATGGTAAGTTGTTTCGATGGATAACACCCCTATAGTTTTACAAGTAATATAACTTTTGAAATTTTAGTGGCGGTTTATGCTGTTAGCTTCAAAAACCGTAAAACCGTTTGTTTGTTGCAAGATGGAGATAGATTCTCTTCCCAAATAGAAAGAATTTTTATGTTTGAGCATTCCTTTGCATTCTTTTTCTTCCGGAAAAGCTGTTGAAACTTTTAAGTATACCTTCCCAAATGTTCGTGAATCTAACAGTATTTTCCTGCTTGGTAATAACTTGATTTATTGGTAAATTCGAGAAAAGGGAAGCATTCACCATAAACAAGTGGCCACTCATGTCTTTTGAATCGCATAAAATGGATGAAGTCAGTAATAAAATGTTGCGATCACCAACAAGAAAGCGAAAGATGAAGATGTGAGAAAGATGACTTCGTACTCAAATTTATGTATTGCGAAGTAATGCTCAACCATAAAGACTCTCTTTACTTGGGAAAAAGTCTCCATCTTGGACCGGACAAACGGGTTTTAAAGCTAACAGCATACACTGAAACTGAAAGCTCAAGCGATATATTATTTTTAACAGCGTATCCATTAAAACAATTAACGATTAATATCCATTTTGGGATTTCTAAGATTTGATTCATTTTGATATGTGTGATTTTTGGTTCACTCGATATAACATTTGAACTTTCCGCAGCATCGATTTTCTAGTACACCCACAGAAGAATCATCAAGAAAAAAGCAAAATGTCTTGTTTGTCAGCTGTCATGCTAACTGTTAAGGTATTAGTGGACTGGTTGCCTGTTGATTGGATCTTATAAATTCTTTTAATGTGTAGAGACATTAGGTATTTTGGAAGCAGGAGACATGAAAAATGAGCAACGCCTTCACCGGGAATCGAACCACGGACCTTTCGGTTACGAGTCGAGCGTGCTGACCACTACACCACGAAGGCATGCGAAAAAGGCGGGAGAAATACCTTATAAATGCAAAGAGTACTACCATACTTAGGGTAAAACAAGCGTACCTTTTAAAATTCTCTTTTAGATACGTACTGCAAATAACATTTTCAGCCAGGAAAGAGGAAGAATTATGAGACAAATCCTATTGATTTCGAACTTGCAAACTACCGTCATACAAAGAATTACCAATAGCGTTCAAGAGGAGTAGATTGTTCCAAACGTCTCTAGTAATATTAGGTTATTTTCGAGTTATCTTGAAGATTCCATTGAATGAATACTGTCCTATAATTTTCGATATGCTAGCCATTTTCGCGGTCAGCCGCCTAAAATATTTATCATAAAAAATAGACAATCATTTTAAAGAGTCCATCTTGTAATTAATTATAATAGAGATAAAAATCTACGTTTGTTGTTTTTAAATTGCTTAGTTTTTTAATCATTAACAGACAAATTAAATTTGAAAGAAAAATTAAGTATCTTACACTTCGCCATATGGCAATAAACTGGCGAGTGGATGATGAAAATATTTTATTTCTGATAGTGGCAACACATTTGTGTGAAATGGCTGAGTTTTCTGATTAAATTCGAAACATAAATAACGTTACACTTTGCCGATTGGCAACATATTCCTTTTAAACTGCTGAGTTTTCCGATTAAATTTAAAATGTAAATATATTGTTTCTAAATTATTGCTTTTATTCACCAAAATACTGTTACATTTGTATAAAATATTGTTACGTTTTTCTCTTCTTCGCCCTTACGCTAAGGGTTCGTGGATTTGGAGTGATTAACGACGACGACACTTGATGGAGTATCGAAACACACTTTATTGGCCAGTATTTTTCAAGACAGCTCCAAGACTTTTACAGTCGTCGAAAAACTACTATAACAAGCTGAAACAATTAGCGACACAACCTTTAGACTCTCAGGTTATAACAGTGAAGATAGTTTCACAGCAAAGCACCACAGTACGATTCCCGACTCTGCTCGGTCCTTCTCAGAACTCCACATACTCTCGAGTTTCTCCACGCTACCACTCGCGATGCACTCGACGATACACTAGAATAGAGCTCCCGACTGTGTTCGGTCGTTCTCGGAGCTCAACACAGTCTAAGATAAAACTCGACAATGCATTAAGAGACTCGCTCGATGCACTCGACGACCAACTTGGCACTATACTACGCACTGACTTCGCATTGATTCGCAGTAACTCGCACTGACTCCTCTCCGCGTACCAGCAGGGTTTATATAGCTTTTGGCTTGTGTTCGAGAGCATTCTGAGCTAAACCAGTAAGAATTCGTTCCAGAAGGTTCTCCATCCGTCTATGGCATATTGCCAATTTTGTCGCCAAATGTCGCAAATGTGGGAACCATGCATTCTCTTGCCATTTTCTGGCAACCCTAAACCTGCTTTGCGGGAAAGCTATCTTACTGCTCCTGGACATTTTGTAACAATATGTAACAAATCAAAAACAAATTCGAAATTCAAAATTTAGGCTTTAAAATGCGAATTTTCGGGTGGAGAACTTTGTGAGGTCAAAATTTGGTGCCTCTAGGTTCCTCTATTTTTTACAGAATGCGAGGAACATACATACGGTGCAGATTAGCGCGAACGAACGTTGAAGCTTATTGCTTAGAAGTCTGTTACCTGATGCATTAGTGATAAATCTTAATTCCATATGCACTGTACTCATTTATTAATAATGACAGAGAGTAAGGGCTTGAATTTGATTTTAATAGCAATGAAACAAAACGTTTTTGTTTGTTCTAATTCAATAATTGTTTAAAAAATATATTAACTTATTTTCGTAAAATTAAAATGATAACCTATATTAGTAGTTATAGTTATTGAACTGATTAACTAGTGTTGAAATAAACCCTCTATAATATAACACATTATATTAAGGAATTCAAATGTCTCCGATATAAACTGCATTTTAATAAGATAGGTATTAAAAATATAAACGAATCCTTATTTCGCAGTGGAAATATAATCCTGTTTCCTGTGCCCCCCAACCGGTATGGTGGTTAGCGTCGCTGACTGCCGTGCGGAAGGGCACGGGTTCGAATTGCGGAGAAGGCATGGATGTTTGTGAATATATAGTGTCCGTGCGGCATGGTGGCACTCTAAATGTATAGTGAGCCGGAAGTCCTCTCGAGAATTTGGTGGTAGGGGAAGAGAGGTGGGAGATCCTCGACCCGTCCCTCTGGATGCTGCTGTCCATCGAAACTGGGAGTGGAATTAAGCTAAGTCGCACTGTCACCTGTAAGGTGATCAAGACCTTATGCTTATTGCCAACGGCAGGCGTAATCTTGCGCTCCTTGCCACGAAGAATTTCGTCCGCTTGGACTGACTATAAGTCAGACAAGTTAACAACAATTGTTTCCTGTAAAACTAATGAAGTAAATGATAAAATTGCTTCTCACATAAAGTGACAGGAAGCAGATGCATATTTCACTTCCATTTTAAAACAATAGAATGTCCTAATTTTTCAACCGTGAAATATCAGCGTTTAAAATCTATTTCATGCAAATCAATAGAAAACATTTACATCACGGAATTCTATCGAAATAAAGAATGCAGTTTTGTTTTAAGACAGCAAATAATTTAAAATTTTATTCAAGCAAACAGTTTAATGATATATATTTTATTTCAAACTGTGTTTCTTATTGGTTGTTAAAATGTAATGTAAAAATATACGTTCAATAAGTCGTATTTCATACAAATGAAAACTATAACAAAAGTTTCACTGATTTCGTATTTTTGAAAATTCAGCTTTTTAAAACATATCAGGAATTTTCATTTTGACATTAGATGCATAAATTATTTTTCATACACCATATCCACAAACTTCCTTACCCGGCTATTATTTTCGCAACTGTTCGTAGTATAACACATACTTCCAACTGCAAAAATGTTTAAATGACGCAAAGATTCCTGTTGTGGCATTTTTAAAATTTTAAAAATCAGTTTTGTAAGTATTACGAAATATAAGTTGTTATACATTCCTTTTCTTGCATTTAAGGAAGTTTTTCTACTCGTTACAAACAATAGAATACAAAAAACTTGACTCTTGTACGAGGAAAACTGACCGAGATATTTGATATTAGAATCGGAGGTCTGTACGGAAATTGAAGAGCGAAATGCTTGCAGCTGTTCTTAACTGAAAATAAAATATCGGTTTAGAAAATGTTTCTGATGTTAACAGAGTAAGTTGTAAGGTTTATTATATGTTTTCTAACAGTTATTATAAGTTTTGTATCTTTCCTATCTTATTCTAATTTCAGCTTACATTTTCCTGCCAGAATGGGAATTCAGAAACGCAGAGAATGCAATTGAGAATAAGTACTATTTAAATCGTGACTTAACCGACTTCAACAGAGAGAGTCTGATTTCCTGACTAGCGCGCGTTTGCCTTCTGGCCACATCTCTCTTAGCTGTTACTACGCTCAGCCATATCTAGGTTCTTGCTAGGCTTCGCCGATTCAATTAATACTTAGGGTCAACTAGTTAGATTCTGATAGCTTCGGCTATATTTCTTAAGAGCTTTAGTTAAGTTAATTTTAGTTCAAATTATTAGTACTTAAGTTCAAGCCCGAGTGGCAGCTTTATTGTAAAGTTCCAAGTCGGAACTGATTCTAAATATATTGAATAATAAAGGGTTTTAAACCCTTCTCAAGTCTTACGTATTCTGTTCACACTTAAGCGATTATTCGCTTGTTAAGTATTCGTGGGGTTCTGAGTAAGAACTTAAGGTTTAAAGAGGTGAACTCTACAAAGTGATGAGCATTTCTATCCAGACAGCGAAAAATATTGATCACTTTAATTTTTTTTCTAAATGGAGTTCTTATTCACAGAATCTTAGAAAACTGTAGAAAGTTTGGTGACGATATTCAAGAAAACACTGATAGGCTTCAGTATGAGCACGACGAAGTCAATTCTTAATAATATTTGCATTAATTAAAAATGAAAAATATTTGTACGTTAATGAATTTTTTTATACGATTACCGGATTACACTTCTAAAGTAATAAATACTCAGAACGCATATTTAGACTTTGAAAACTTGTAAATTAGTTGTGTGTAAATGTTTTCGGCATATTAAATATAGTAAAATTATAAATTAAAGACATATATAGCAGTAGCGCTGAATGACATTTAAGGAGGAAAATCAATCTCGATTTATTCAAAACTAGCAGAAGTACCCGATGCCAGTTAAGTTAGATTGAGAGTGATGTATCTAACAACAGAGATAACGATACCGCTGTAATCCTTCTCGATTAACGATGCAAAAAATATGACTCATAGTCATACATTTTTCAATCCTATGCGACATGGAGCCCACATAAAAAATTTCCATCGAAAAATAAACCAATTCTCTCTTATTATACCAGCAAGAACGGCACGCCTTTTTTTAATTATTTTCGTCTTTCTAATCAAATAAATGGTCGTAAAAGCTGAAGTTCCATCCAATATTTCACCGATATTCAATTTTAGTCGATTAAATGTGGCAAAAAATTGATCATAATTGATCAGAAATCAATAATGCGAACAAACAAACAAACACACATTCTTCTTTATATATATAGATTTTGTAAAATTTCGAAATTTTTGATTAACAAACTTTACGATTTGAAAAACGAACAGTAGCAACACTTCTCGAAATAAATATTTTTGTATCCAAAGCTCCAGACTGTTGCCATTCGGAAAAATGAGTGCAAAAATTAGCGCTTTCAGAGTTTTTAATTAATATTTCGGCTGATTAAAGTCGTATGAAGATAGAAATAGTCAAAATGACTCCCCATGAATTTTTGGAATCGGGAATAATGTATTTAATGTTTGGCAATGCTATTTTTATTTTTAATTAATTATTTTTAGTGTTTTGTGTATTACCTTTATTTATTAAATATCACGTTATTCGTACTTAAATTATAAAATTCAATTCAACAGCAATATCGCAAAATAGTTTTAAAATGAGCATATCTTTAGAATTTCCGGTACACAAACTCGCACGCTGGAGATAAAAATGTTGTTTTTTTTGCCGTACAGTGTTGCCATTTCTCTCTTTGAAATCGTTGAATTTGTTAATAAAAAATTCTGTAATGTCTGACAAAATATAAAATAGATAATGAAACAAATTCCAAATTAAATGCCCATATTCGGTGGAGGATTACGTTATTCAAAATTAGATGCCTTTAGGTACCGTTGTTTTATCACAATGAGAGAAACATATATACATTTATTCGGATTCTTAATTATTTAATTTCTTTAAAAATAATATCGGGCTGTAATATTCAGTGGCAACAGTTTGAAAAGTGAATCAACGCGAAATGCTAAAACGAAATTAATAGCCCTTCTGGGTTAACGCCCTTTGGGCTAATAACAATAAAGTTCTGTGGCAACGTATGGAATAAAATTGGTATCCTTTTATTTTTAGCCCAAAGGAACGTTAGCTCAGAAGGACTATTAATTTCGTTTTGGCATTTTGCTACGTTTCACTGTAAATGCCCGTATCACTTTTCACACTGTTGCCACCAAATATTATCACCCTGGGTTATATTTAAAGATCTCTGTATTACATTTAAAGAAATTACATAATGACAAATTACGTAAAATGAAATTACATGAAATTACATAATGAAGAATCTGCATAAATGTATATATGTTTCTCGCATTGCGATAAAACAACGGTACCTAGAACAGTCAAATTTTGATTAACGTAATCCTCCACCGAATATGGGCATCTGTAAGCTCGAATTTGGGATTTGTTTTATTATCAATTTCATATTTTGTAAAACTTTAACGAATTTTTGATTAACAAACTCAAGGATTTCAGAGCGAGCAATGGCAACGTTGTACAGAAAAAAAAAACACTTTTATCTCCAATGCGTGAGACTGTGTTTCGGAAATTCTAAAGATATGCTCATTTTAAAATTATTTTGCGATATTGCCCTTGAACTGAATTATATGGTTTAAGTGCGAAGAACATAACATTTAATAAATAAAGGTAGCATACAAAATGTTAAAAAAACGCCCCTTTGGACGTAATTTAAAATCTGAAACCTTTGAGATTTTTTTTTAATTTGTAATTAATTGATGCAAAATGTAAATTTTTTATAGTTAATGCTGACATTTAGGTAAATATTAATTTTATTTCATAGCTAAGGGAACATTCGTGGAAGATTTCCTAGGCATACTGAGTTCCGCAAAAAAATCCAGTTTAAACTTCTTTAGAAGTTCAACACTTTTCTTTCTTAGAAGAACTTCTTCATAAGTTTAAGTAACACTGGCCCAAGTTTCTAGAAACTAGATCAGAGATATTTTGCATAATTTTTGTAAAATTTTAGCCATAGCTTCCATAGAGTTGTGAATAGAGTATATGTGTAGATAGGATAGGTGTACAGGGATATGTGTAGATATTGTATAAAAATGTCTGTAGAAGTTCCATGAAAATTTGTACAGTTTCTAAAGTTCCCGCATATGGAATCCTATAGAATCGTTTATAATATGTTATATTAAAATTTGTACAGTTTCTGAAGGTCCTACGCATGGAATCGTATAGAATCGTTTATAATATCGAATCAGTTAATAGAATTCTATATAAACATCAAATCTGGTTTATAGAAAATTGGGCCCTAATTCTGAAGAATTCCAAACAAATGTTTTTGCTTTAGTTTTCTATAAAACAACCCGATATTAGCTTTTCAATATTAAAAGCATAATAAAACCAACAGAAGTTACTTTTGGGATTAAAACGAATGAATTAAATTTTAAATTTTAAGTACAAATTTTTAACATAAATTTTGAAATGATCTATGACATGGACGGACAGAACTTTGGGAACAGCCGACATTTTTTCTCTAATGAAAAATTTCAATACCGTTTTGATTTAAAAAAATATTTTAATAAAAATAAGTACATTTTAAATAATAATGAAATGTATTTCAGATTAAGAAATCATTCCTTTTAAGGGGTATATATACAATAATTAAAAGCGTTCATGAATTAAAATTTTATAATTAAAATTATAAATTTAATCTTTTAACAAAGTATATTTTAACTAGTTTTATGCTTTTACAAGATTTATTTTTTATATTATATAAGCAATAGAATAGAAAAAGCGCACAAAATGTTAAATAAAGTTAGAAGCTAAAAAATGTTAAGCTAAGAGGTAAGAAAAAGACAAAAATTTCTGTTCAAAAATAATTCAGCACTTGTGAATAAAAAGTGTTTATTTTTGCTTTACTGTATCCCATATAGTATATCAGATATCAAGAATTTACTCTGATTACTGTTTGAAACTTTTGCAGATTTCATCGTCCTATAAAAGCTTTATAAAATTTTTATAGATTTTGCAAAGTAACATTTCAATAAAATTGTGTTCTGTGAGAGCTTTTTGAAATTTCTATAGAATTTTATGGAGACGCTTTTCTATAGAGGATTATCTATAAAATTTTACAGGAATTTCTATACCGTTCCATGAGCCTCTACAAAAAGTATTCATAAAGGTAATGTCATACACATGCATGAATCAATATTTTTCACTATAAAAAATATGATTTTAATAACGAATTCGTATGTTTCAAATGGCTAGAGGACTATTAAAAAGTTATGTGTGAATAAATATTTCTGCCAAAAATGTAATTTTTTATATTAAAAAAATGTGATTTTAACAGCTCTTTACGGACTCGTATGTTTTAGATCACTAGGGTACCATTTCAAAATTAAGTTTAAAGGATTAAAAAGAAAACTGTTTTAATTATTATTTTAGTGCTTTATTCATTAAAAACTTTCGAATATGATACAATTAAATAAGAAATATGAAATAAAGTCCTTAGAACTGAAAGCAGTATTTCTCTTATATAAGACTTATGCATTTCTGCTTAAAAAGATTATCTATTTATATATCTCCAATTTTCTGGTACTTCACTAACATATGCCATTGCACATTTTTATCAGAATAATTATATTTAGTGTTCTCGATTAGTTAACAAATGTGATTTCTTGCATTCAATTTAGGATTTAAAAATTCAAAAAAGAAATTATCCAATTTTCTTTTCGAGCAAAATTCGTTGAACTCATTTATAAAGTTTAGGAAAATAATTACCAATTAAAATGTTAAACACCTATATCTTAATATAAGCTATAAATACATAGAATTAATATTCCAGCCTTTATTGTAACAGTTTATAAAATCACTTCGAAACGTTAAATTGTTTTCTGAAACTGTGTTGCATAAATGTTTTAATCAATTAGAAAACAAAATCGAGTTTTTGCCAATTATTAACAGTTGAATGCACGTGTATAAAATTATTACAATGAACTGTGGAAACTGAAACTCTTTATGACTGCAACAGTTTCATCAGTTGAAATGAGGAGCAAATAAAACAAAAATTAAAATTAAAAAATGAAAATGAATTTTTTAAATAAATCAAATAAAATTTGCTATCTAAAAACGTCGATGTCAATCCGACCCTCAAATAATACCATTAAAGTTTCAAAAAGTAAAAAATTAAAACACATAAAATCATAATATTTAAAAGAAATTTCAATGTGATCTTAGTACGCAGATACAGTTTAAGAACGAAAGCAAATTTAAGCTTATCAGTTACGATAGCTCTAGTAACATAAAATTAGTCCCCCTCTCAGAAATTAAAGATACTTATATGACTTAAAATCTTACACTTAATATGAGCAGTCCAAAATGGCAGCCGAAAAATTATTACGATATTATTTCAATGTAAATTATCGTCCGATGAAGACTTGGATATATACTTAATATAGAAAAATCTTAATTATTCAAGATATAGCTGCGCATTTATTTCACTGGATCGTTTGCGCATGAGACTTCCAACAAATACACTTTCTGTTTTGTCAGGATTTGCAATCTGCTTACTGAAAATACTGACTGATACGTCTGACTAAATTTTAACTGAAATGTCTAATCTTCAATTATTGGTCTTAAAAATGTCATCAATATCATTATATATTATATCATTTAAATATAAAATGTTCTTACTATTGCCTTGAAGTATGTTGGAAAAGGAATTTCGCAATCTGTGTCATTTGTAGAAGGTTAATAATGACGATTTAATATGCGGTTTATAAATAAACAAAATTTGTTCTGGAAAAGTATTTCTTACAGTTTACCTTGTCAGTTCAGACACGATTTAAACCAATTTTCTAGATTTTGCGAAAATTTTCTGCTTTTTTAACAAAAATTAACCTTTTCATTAAAAACTCTTTATTAATTATTATAATACAGAATACCCGATTGAACAAACTATCAATGTTACGTGCGTACGGGTTCGTAATGGACTGAATGCACACAGAACCCATGTTAGTTTGATGAAATTTATTTTCCCGAAGGAAACGCTTTGCATTTCTGGAACATTTTACAAAAGTATTCGTACGGCTCTTCTTAGTATGGCAAAGCACAATCTGTAGTTACCACAAGCTACTAAGAACGTTGAACACAAAAGAGTATAAAAGCCTCAAGTGCGTTAATCTCGCGTAGTGATCTCATAATAATCTCAATATCCTGAGTTAAAGTCTGAACTAAACTGAGAACTGATACTTTTTCCAGTATTATTTTCCAGTATTAGTCCTTCCCTGTCCGCAGAGGTATTTTCAATACCTACGATTTCTTGAAATTGCTGGAAGGCATACACAGTTACAGTAACAGCTGGATACAGTTACAGTTATTTATGGATTGGACTAGTTACAGTTTATACACTGATCAAACCAAAATATCCCCAAGGGGTCGGCAGGTTTGGCGACTTTTCGTGAAATTTGGCAATAAAAATTTAATCGCCCAAACCATAGCTAGCTTGGCACTATCTCGCCAATTAAGGGAGATAGCCATTTACCCGAATGTTAAAGGACTTGTCCCTATAACCTTATTTTCCCGACGAAGATTCGCATTCAAATTTAAATATTTTTTTGAATGTAAGAAAAAAGCAGAGAAAGATCAGCAAATTTATATACTTAAGCTGAATTTTTTTAAAAAAGTTTTCTTAAATCGGTGTTTCATAAACTAAAGCGGAGATTTTATGAATGCGTTGTGACGTCACGATTATTCATTATTGGCTCTAAGTCAGACTATTTGGCGAGTTTTTTCAAAAATGGTCGACGTGAAAATATATCAGTACCATTTCGAGGAATCTTAGATGCAAAACGAAACAAGTTGTTTTGTTGTCTAAATATAATGTTTCACTCTACTGAAAACTTTTATGTACAAAAACAGAAAATTTTCTGCCACAGAATGACAGACACTGTTGATCATTTCTTTCTTGAAGGGGATAGTTCTTAAAAAAAAGAAAGAGAAAACTTACAGAATGAAGCTTCATAGCCTACTTGAGAAGAATACTTGTAAATTTTATTAGGCTTTCCGGAAGCACGAAGCATGCAAAATCAACTGTGCTTTCACCGGGATTCGAACTATGGTTCTTCCAACTGCTATCTGGACATGTTAATCACTTACATTATGACTAGGAAGTGCAAAAGCGGTATTTTGAGGTAAGCCGTAATACCGAATACCGGTATTTTGAGCCATTTGTACAATTTTGTAACATCGGTATTCGCAAGTTTAAATACAGTTTTTTCGCTATTTACTAGAAATTTTAAAATTTGTCTTCGCTATATGTTCAGGGGTCGCCAACATAGCAAAATAATATACATTTTTGTTTTATATCTCCCTAACGGGCGAAATTAATTAGACTGTGAATACAAAGTTGCATTGTACAAGTCTAGAGAAGTGATATAAAATGTGAGTCATCCAAGGAGGCAGGACAAAACTGTCCTGTCGTATTACAGCTCAGAGGGATACTGCCCACTCGCAGGATTCGTAGTCGGATATTTGTATCTGTGAAAACAACGTTGTACTTGTGAAAAAAGTGAGTAAAATATCAAAAATATCGATATTTTTTAACTTGGCGAGTTTGTTATTCACATTGTATTTGCATATCATACTTTAGGGTTCAAAATATTTTGCAGATTCATTTTTCAGATTTATTATGTACTCATAATAATAAACCCATAATAATGAATAAGAATAACTTTAAAGAACATAAAAAAATCTGTTTATAATACTTCGGTTTGGTTTCATTATTTATATGATGAAAAGAATATGGTGGCACAACGTAAAAAATGTTCAAGAGCTATTAAAGTGAATGGAGGAAGTGCAAGCGGACTCCATGCAGAACGAAACATGATACAAATTTGTTAAAGAAGAAAGAATCTAATTGCTATGAAGATACAAATTTAAGCACCGTTTCTAAGCCCAAGCCATCAGGGATTTTAAATTATTTTGAAAAAAGGATATAAGTTAAATGACAGCATTAGATGGCTTGCCATTTCGAGTGTTTTCCACTTCTACTGAATTAAGAACCCACAGATGTTTTAAAAATCTACCAACATCGATTAACACTATAGAAAAACTGTTATAAACTACAGTAACGGTGTTCGCAGTTCTTTGAAACACGAGTTGATATAATTATAAGGAAATGGTAAAAAATTTAGTCTTGGATTTGATGAATGGACAAGTGTAAGAAATAGACGCTATTTAAATATAAATATTCATTCAGAAAAACAAAATTTGGAATATAGGGCTTACACATGTCTTGGGAAGTATGCCGGACAAAAAATGTGTGGAAGTGCTTAAACATGATTATCCCCGAAAGAAGATATTGTATCCATAACGAGTGATGGAGCAAAGGTTATGAAAAAAGTTGGAAAGTTGATTGGTGTAAATCAGCAATTGCGCTATGTTCATGGAATTCAATTAGGAGTAATAGATGTATTATACCAAAAAATAAAGAACAGAAGAACCTAAAAACTGTGGATAAAGAAACTTCTGATTACATCTTTAAAGAGACTGAAAGTGATACTGACAAAGAAGATAATGACAATGTAATTGTTGAAGAAGATATTGCTAATGAGAATGAAATATTAACTATTTGCTTCCTATAGTTAATAAAGTTCGAAAAATTAATTTAATTAATTGTTAAGATGTTTAAACGTTCCCCTACAAAAAATGCCTTATTACAAAAATATATACTAACTGAAAATAAAACAGAACATATGTTAATATTAGATTCTAAAACACGTTGAAACAGTTTACTCCTAATGACGGAATGATTTTTTAAACTAAAAAATGCAATCCAAAAAGCAATAATCGACTTAAACCTGCAAATTAATTTTTCCGATAGTGAAATCGACCAGAACTGTATCAGCTCTACTTCCAATAAAACTGGCTGTGGAGGTATTACGTCGGAGAGATTCTAATTTATTAACAGCTCATGCAATAATAAATTTCATGTTGCAGTTGCTGAAAGAGCAGCACACATTCCTATCTGAAGAATTATAGATTACATTGAAAAATCCAACAGAAGAAAGGCATACCGAAAATACGAAAATGTCTTACGATATTTACATAATTATAGCGATTTTAAAAATGAAAATGAAAAAGAAGAAAAGAGGAAACTAACCAAAAGAAGAAACGAACCAAATCAAATCTGATCACATTTATAGTAAATTTTCTTAAATTTTTTTACCCACAAACCTATCCGCATTCAGAAGAATTCGGTACAGTTATCGAAGATGATGATGACAATAATGTCGATATCGATAGTGAAAAGCAATTGTCTCTTGAACAAAAATTAGAATTAGCGATAACTAAAAAAATTTCAACAAACCAAAATATAATACAGAAATCAGTTATATCCAAAACTATCCGACGAGAAATCGATTTATTTAAAGATGAGGGATTTAGAGGTAAGTACTTGAAAAAAGCATTGCTAGCAGTACCACCAACTAGCGTAGATGCTGAAAGAGCGTTTTCGATAGCTGGTAATTTTTGCACAAAATTACGTTCCAGGCTTAATGACAGTACAATAGATGCATTATGCTTTTTAAGATCACATTTCAAAAATTTGTAATAGTACAAGAGACTGAATAGTGATATTTACACTTTTTTGTGATTTAAATGCATAAGATGTTCCTTGTTCCTTTACTTTTTTTGTGATTCTTTATATACTGTTATAATTTATAAGTTACAAATGATTTTTTGTGATATTTACTCTCTAATAAAACTGGCAAATAAAACAAGGAAACATCCGTGTTTTCTTTCTTTTTCTAAAATTCCTACTATCGGTATTAAAACCGGTATTCCGGTATTAAGATCTAAGAAATACCGAATACAGGTATTGAACGTTTGGTCCGAAATTGCAATCCCTAATTATGACAGTAGACATAAGGGATACAAAACTTACTTTTGTCACACTGAGGGTAGAAATCGATGTTTACCGTGCATGTCAGTTTTGCTTCGATTTGTAAGACCCTCGCTTAATAGTTCCACAGTTCGAAAAATAAAATATGGATTATGAAAAGGTTGAATTACATTCAAGTTATGTATTGACTGAGCTATAGATCTACCAAAGATTACGTGCATTTTAATGACGAATGAATATCTAGAAATTTTATCCTGGAACAAAGAATGTTCAATAAAATTCTTCCGTTTCTTGCCAGTTGCCATCTTGCCAGTTCTTCCGTTTCTTGCCACTATAAAAATGTCAGACACTGCAAGTTTGTAATTAGTAAACTATCAGAATTCGCAAATCATATATCCTGGTGCCACGAACTTGAGTTCACTTGTAAAATGTCCTTATCCCTACTCAGACAGACACTGTTTGAAACATCGCTCGCAAGTGAATAAGACGTAATAGACGAGATTCTCCAATTATTAAAACAAGATTATTCATTTAGAAGCAATGTACGAAATCACGTACAATAGCTTGATTTCTCTCCCCCATGCCTCTTTAGCAAATGCTTTTTCTAAGAAAAGGAGCAGAGTATTTCAAAGTATCAGATGAGGGAGATACAGAAACATTGCATAATATGAGATAAGTACGTTACATCGCTTGGCGCAGAAGTAAATAGAAGTTCCTGTCGACAATGGGGTAGGAAAACAATCACATAGACCTGATCGTTTTCACATCATATATTGTCAATTTAAGTTCATTTTACAGTCCTCAAATACAAAGTGAGGACAATGAAGCAAAGCAGTAGATCCAACGAAAAACAAAAAATCATGCTTTTAGGTGCTTTCTCTGGCATAGAGACTTCTAATGGAGTAAGAAACGTGAAATCTCAATTAAATAAATATGAAATAGATGACTAGGTATTTAACATTTTCTAAAAAACAGATTCTTTAAAAACAAATACAGACTTTAATTGAGATGAGACGAGTTTCAAAGCAAAGGTATCATAAGAAAACTGACAGTACCTTTGCTGATAGTATCGAACTCTGATAAACTAATAGTAAGAAAACTGATGGTACCGAAATCTTTTGTTGTGACTTATCTCACTTGTCTGACAGTAACATCAGAACAAGCTCACGAAATCCATCGTGGCAAGGAAAGCAAGACTGCGCCTATCGTTGGCAAGAGTCTTGAACACCATACAGGTGACAGTACGACTTCTCTCAGTTCCGCCTCCAATTTTGATGAAGAGCATCGGGGGGGAAAGGTCCGAGGGTCTCCCACCCCTCTTTCTCTACCACAACCTGTCCAGAGGACTTTCGACTCGCCATACATTTAGAGTGCCACCACGCTGCAAAGACACTATACATTTACAAACAACGATGTCTTCTCCGGGATTCGAACCCGGGCCCTGTGATACCGTAGTAGGCTCCCCTAACCACTATACCGTCTGGGAGGCCGCCCGAAATCTAAGACATTCGAATTATTGAAGAATTGTGTTGATTGTTGCACCACAAGACTAGAAGAGGGGAATGCCTTTAGTTTCTTTCCTTTTCGTGTATCTAATACGTCTAGAGATGAGTAAATGATCCCTCAGTCGACCATTCCAGGTCTGATTATCATTTTAGTTTGATCGCAATATGTAAAGATAATTTGTAAGAAAGTTATCCGTACATTAGCCTAGATTCGAGCTTGGGACCTCTGAATTACTTAATCCATATGCTACAAAAGCACGTGGTAGGAATATCTTTAACTCCTTACATCATTAAGATCAGAGTTCTTTACTTACAATAATTTGCTGAGTAAAATAAGTATTTGAAAATTCTATCATTATGTTTAGCTTGGAAAATACTTTTATTCACTTTACTGGGATCTACAAACCCAGATAAATGGATAACTACTGCATATTTGTTAGTTTTTAGTGTATTTGTATTTAACGACTGATCTCGAAAGAATTTTATAACGAAGAATCTCGAAAGAATATTATCTCCGGCCTCGAAAGAATCTTTAGATCCAGATTCAAGAGTATTAATAATAACAATACATATTTCAAATAGAGTTATTGCTAACCATATTATTTGACTGAAAATGGGAAATAATTGAAATTGTAAATAAAATGGCTGACTGTAAAGATCCATACGATGGCGCCGTTCGACTGTAGCGCAAAACAACTTAATACATCGCCCATCCACAACAAAATTAGTTCCCAAAACATAATAGAAAATCTTCTATCGAGTTAATTCTACAGTTGACGTCAAACAACCTAGGAAAGACAAATCCCGCCCTTTTTTCCTGACGTCATGAATCGCTGAATGGGTAAAAATCGATCAATCTCGCCAAGCTGCTCGGACGTCGCCAGCGCAGGCGCGGTTCCTGCCCACGTGTCGCCAAGACGTAGATTGTAGAATACGGGGATAAATGGAGGAACTCACGCGAAAAGATCACCCTTTCAAATAGATGTGCAATAACTGGGATCGCTATGGAGGTGGTTGTTGAGCGGTTGTTCCGGAAATTTGAATTTGTGATATATTTTCTGCATTTCGATAGCATGCATGCTGAAAGAAGCCATATTGGAAAAATGACTTGCTGAGGAAAGAATAAAGAGAATTCACATCGAGTTCGAATATATCGAATATAGCTGTTTGCTTAAGATAGTAAAGTTAAAACGATTAAAAAAAGTTCATAAATATTTGTTGATTACAGAAAATTATAGAAATGTAAAACACGGAATCACAAAATTCCCACCACTTCTACATAATTTATAAACACAAAATATTAAAGAATTACAGTACTGATCTCTAGCAATACCCATCATAATTTAGGTGGATAGTTTAAATAATTAATTCTGTCAAAGTACCCGAAGATTATATTTTCAAAGAGATACTGTAGACCAGTGGTCTCAAACTGAAATTCCACGACGGCCGAATGCACCATCTAAAAGCAGCTGACAACGCGAATTTTTTTTAACAGAAATAAAAAAGTGTTTTTAACAAAGGAAGTTTTTAAAACTGAATCTTATTTTCTAAATATTTATAAACACTTATAATATTTTTAAATATTTATAAAAAGAAATAATGACGCAAAGGAAAAATATGTATAATATTTCATTTGAAGTTCTCTCTTTCTAGATCATGCGTAACTTTCTTATCAGTCCTATAGTAATAATTTCTTTTTGGAATTTCATATCTCAATAATTTATTAACATTCAATAAACTTTACTGTTGACAAAAAGAGAAATGTGCTGCTGCATTGCGAAATACATTAAGTTTATTTAATTGAGATCTGACTGAGTAAAAGAAAGGATGAATTTTACAATTTATAACAATTGGCCTTCAATCCGTTCAACAAATGATGCGATGTTCTGTCCAACAAATGCTTCTATGCTAATTTATTCTACTGAATCGAACAAAATTCTAATGAAAATTAAACTAATAATTTTATAAAGCTGAAGATATAAATTAATTTTATGAATTGTGTATACTATATTTAGCTGAATTTCCAATGAAAAGTCCTTTTAACAAAACTTTCTTTATTTAACAAAAGTATAAATTGATCTGTAATGGAGATGCCGGATAAAACTGTTTGTAAAATGATAATTGATAAAATATAACTTGTTAACTATATACTCTGGATTTCATTAACACCAAAATGACTATTTACGTGTTCCGAATATAATTTAGCAACCGTCTATTAGATTAGTGCAAAACAGAAAGACTCAGAATTTCAAAGTAAACATTGTTTTTCTCGTTGCAACTATATGAATATCAGTACCAAATAACGTCCTAAATTTAGGAGTTTTAGCTTGTAGTGCAGGTCGAATTTAGAGTTCTTAGAGTTCTCCTTTTTCCCAACCGGAAATTTTTGTTATAGAATATGCGCAGACGAAAGAAAATTTTAAATTAATAATAAATAAAATAGTATTAAGTATAGATCAGAATGAAAGGACCGCAAGTGACGATTGCCATTCTGGATGACTTGGGTGAGCAAAAGGCAGAATACACTGTGACAGACATCAGGTTTATATTCAAGAACTTCCTGCTTGTCTTGGGAACGAACAGCAATGACTACCACGATGGCCGGTGAAATTGATCAAGGAAGACTCGTCAAGGATACCTCCCTTGGTGGAATATCCGTTACTGATTTGCTAATAGAAACGAAAACGTTGTTTTTTATCTAAGAAATGCCAAGAGAGAAAGACGCGTCACGCTTCGGGAAAGCTGTTGTCTTTCCCCTTCTGTAATAATTCTGTAATGTTATTTTTTAGTAACCAAGAAACTACCGTTACCTTTTAAATAAATATAAAAAAAGACAACTGGTCTGAGTTTTTCCATTACGGAAGTTAAGCCGTTTTACGGAAACACACCAGCCGTTTTATTGAAAGATTTGATGGTATGGGTAGTTCTGATCATCTTTCGTGGATGGCGGCTTTGAATCCCCGAGTTCTGTATCTGGAAGTTCCTGAAGAATAATATGAACTGGAATAATTACACATTGTTGTTAAATTGAAAACCGCTGTTACAACTGTTGTGGGGAACATCTGTTAAAGAACATTAGTTGAGGTAGTGATGTTATTTTTTATGCCGGAAAAGCATGTTTGAATGTAGGAAAATCACATCGACGTCTACAAAGGATGCTGAATGCTGAAAAATCGCATACTGAAAATATTATCCTTTGATTTGATTCTTGACTTAAATATAATCATAAACTCCCGAGTTTGTGACATTATTTGACACCAATATCATTCTCTTAGGAACCGAATGGATTATTTCAATTAAGACAAAGCAGAGGTTTTTTCTTTTAGGAATTATATATAATAGACAATAAGGGTTACAGGGTGATCAGCGAATAAGCCCTGATTTCAAATTTAAGTATTTCTACAACAAAGATCGATAGAATTATGCCGTAAACTGTACGTTTATTAGCAAAACTGTAAAAATAGTGTACAAAAGTTTAGAAAATTTAGCTACGAAAATCGTTAACAGATGGCGCTCTGCGCTGAAAACTCTTTTTCTGAGAGGAGTCTTAAAAAAATAAAGTGAAGTAGCAATCAAGATACAATTTTTTCAAAATGTTCACCGTTCGAAACAATGAGGTGGCGTAAACGAACAATGAAATTTGACATCACGTCTTGCAATGTCTCAACGGAAATGGAATCACATGCAACACCAATCAACGATTCAAGCTCATCTAGAATAGCGGGTAGACTGTGTCTTTCAATGTGCCCCACAGAAAGAGGGTCGCAAGGACTCAGATTGGAAGAATATGGAGGCCAAGCTATTCCTATGTCAGTAAATTGCAGATCATCTACGCAATTACTCTATTCCCAAAGTATTCATGAAGAAAGCGAAAAACTTTATCTGTTCGATGTGGTCGAGCCCCATCTTGCGTGAACCACTCGATACCTGGTCGATCCTCCAACGCTAGTTGAGTGCTGACAAATTGTCCCAAAATTGTAACGTAACGTTCAGTAGTTATCGTTTCTCGTGCGAAAAAGGCCTCTGGCATTCCTTCCGATAATGCCTCTGGCGCATACCGCAGCCCATGCAGTAACTGCAGGCGAATACAGTGCTTTCTCTTCACACAAATGAGGATTTTCGGCATCCCAAAATCTCCAAGTTTGTTTATTAACGATTCCATTCAAATGAAAATGTGCCTCATCTGTGAACCAGATGCGGCTCACATCAAATCTGTCGTTGTCGATCATTGTTAGAATCTGATTCGCAAAGTCAACCCTTTGTTGCACAGCTTTCATGGGTATGGCCTGATGACTTTGCATTTTGTATGGAAACAGCCGTAGGCTATTTTTTAATATTTTTTGCTTGCTCGTGTACTGTCTCTGATGCAATCCGTCGGATACTTTTCCTAGGATTTTGCTTAACAATTCCAGAAACTTTCGCTGCATTTTCAGAAGTGACTACAGTTTGCCTAGGCTCAACATTTCCCTTTCGATCATCAGCCATGCTGCCAGTCCGTTCGAATTTCGCAAAGAGCATGCGAATGGCTTTCGCATCGGGTCCAGCTGGAACACTGAATCGGTTTTGAAAACTGCGACGTGTTGTCATAGGACTTGTGTTCTAATCGATGAAATTCCAGAACCAAAAAAACACGTTGTTCAATGGAATACATTATTTCACTTTCTACATTTTAAAGGCTATTGATAAGTCATTGCGATTAGAGCGCCATCTGTTAACGATTTTCGTAACTAAATTTTCTAAACTTTTGTACACCATTTTTACAGTTTTGCTAATAAACGTACAGTTTACCGCATAATTCTATCGATCTTTGTTGTACAGATATTTAATTTTGAAATCAGGGTTTATTCGCTGATCACCCTGTATATCGTCATTATGTAATGAATCTGTACTTTGATTGTTTAGACTTCCAGATTTATTTAAATGTAATAAAAGAAGAGTCTTGCTGTCTAAACTTCTGACTCGCATAAAACGAAGAAACGAGCTTGTGTTACTTCTAAATATATGATATGTTTAAAATAAATTTAAAAGAATCTCATCTTTCAATAAATTTCAAAAACAAAATACACTGAGGTATTTTTATTTGAGTATTCAAGAGAATTCCTGTAAGAGTTAAAAATTCATATCTTTTAGGGCTTGATTAAAAAGATTTTAATCTGTCTATCAGAGCTTAAAATGTCGTGTAAGTTCATTGTTTTTTCATATTTCATTAAAAGATCTTTAGATACATTTTTCTACTTCTTGGTTAATGCATTTTTGTTTAATGCCTTTAAATGCTTAGCTGTGGAAATCAGAACGCAAATATAATTGGATAAAATTCTGTTCTAAAAATATCGAGTTTTCCTTTTTACAAGAAATTTATTGAAAATGCAGGACATTTTCAATAATCTAATAAGAAGAAAAGTAAACTTAATAGCACTTTCTTGATGTCACACGTATCAAACTTTCTGACATCTGAAAACATATCTGAAGCAGAAATGCTTAAACCAGTGGTCTCAAACTCAAATTGCACACAGGGCCGAATGTTCAATCTGAAAGCAGCTGAGATTAAAAAAGCACAATCCTTTTTCCTTTATTTATTAAAATTTCCAGCTGGAACACATGCAGGAAAAAATACATACATTTGTATGTAAACAATTATTATATTTATTTCTTATTAAAACATGGCGATGGCATTTCGTTTCTAATAAAGTTTGCAGGCTTAGAGAAAAATTACTAGTGAAATTACTATCTTAATCACGCATTGTAGATGCTCATCGATTAGTCGGATTTTCTTCTGAGACTTATTAATTTTCAACTGCAAAAAACTCAGTTTACATATTAATGTATACTTCCTAACAAAGCGATTATTCTTATCTAAATGTACGGTTAAGTCAATAAGGTATGCTAAATAATATTATCCATGCATCATAATATAGCTCGTCGATGTTTTTATGGATTTATGTCTTATCTGTCAGATTAAAATCTTTTTAATCAAGCGCTAAAAGATATGAATTTTTAACTCTTACAGGAATTCTCTTGAATACTTAAATAAAAATACCTCAGTGTATTTTGTTTTTGAAATTTATTGAAAGAAGTTTTAGAATAAAGTTTTGTATTATGAATAGTTTTATTTCGTTGGTTAAATTAAAAAAAAAAACATGTCTATTACAGCTTCTCCCCATAACTATCTCACCTCGTTATACTAAACAATTTCTCTCTAATCATTCTCAGTTTCTTTATTTCGTGAATTCAGTGCCATAAACTCATTGATTCAGAGCACGTTTACGGATAAATTTTAATCTTTCGGATACTGTTTAAATAACATTTTGTTCATATGTAAACTTTTGTCTCCATATTTACAACTGTGTTCTCGGCTATTAGTATAAGGCCACGGTTTAAGCTATCACACTTAATGAAATACTTAGTATTACTAAGCAATGATTTATTCAAAGTGAATACAAGAACAGTAGATTTTTCATAAGTATGTTTCCACTAATATTTATAAGACTATGCATTTGTTGAATTTGGAAAGTCAATCTTCGTAGCCTTCATGCTAACTTAAATGAATTTAATAGCTTTTTAGAAACACATGGCACGTCTCGATTGACGACAGATGCAGCTGTAACAATATACCTAGTTTTAGAATACAGTTATAAATAAGCTAAATAAACGAGTTATTATTTTAAAAGTATACACATTATAGTTCGTGTGTATTTTATAATATAAGTTTGAATCTCATAACGTAATTTAATAAAGTTATTTAGCTTTAATTTTATTTTGTAAGAAAAAATTAATAGTGTGCTCTTTTAATACACCTTTCTAAATATCATTTTTAACCTGTCTTCACAAAATGTGTTTAGAATAAAAGACGTTTAGTAATAATAAGAAGGATTTACTTTTCAGTTTTAAATGGAATATATATGTTTATATATAACTATATATGTTTTTAATAAATCTTTCAAAATTCGTGAAAGTTAACGAAATTAATTTTTCTTAGCTTCAGTTTTTCTGCATGTATCTCTTTAATTTTTAGATTATTAAAAATATACCCTATTTATATGAACGTGAAAAATTTGAACTTATCAGCTTGAATGGGTTTTGTGGAAATTGTACCTAGAAGATAGCAGAAACATATTTTAAACATTAACAAGAACAACAACAAAAAAAAAGAACATTTAATACCTGCTATATATTATGTTTAAAATTTCTAAACCATAGTTATCTTTAAACAATCTTTCTGCTTCATGCGTGTTCAGTTTTACATTTTGCTTTTTATTCTCGCTTATTTGGATAGTTTTTGGTAATTTAAAGCAGCCTCTGAACTCTAACATGATCGGTCATTTTGATTGAACGTCCCCTCTAATGCGCTGCTGCAATCTCTAAATATTTTAACATTTTAGTACAAATGTGAGAGCTATCATTAAAAGAGATTACTGAAGCTAATACACCTAACTTTAAAAGTAATTATAACGAAAACATTTTTTGACAAATATTTTCAAAGGTAATGTTTAAAATTTTTATTTGAGTTTTGAGTTCGACCATCAGCATATCTTACTAAACGATTCCTGTCTGATAGAACACGTAACACTAGATTCACGGCTTGTAAGTATACTTTCAAGTAATGTGTTCGTAACTATATATTTTACTATTTTTGAAGAGCGTTATTACGTATTGACCGCATATCAGAATCTATAAGGCATAAGCCATGTTGCGGATTGTCATGTGTTGAAAGCTTGTGATGATTAATTGTCAATATGGATTTAACCATGTCATCTATTAGTGGGCTAACATTACGAGGAATTACTAAATCATAATAAGTCTGAATTCACAGAATTTCAGCATCAGTCAAATGATCAGATATTCATTTTCCATTAGCAAGTCTATGGCTGCGATCAATTTAATAGCAGATATGTACTGGAATGTATAAGCTTAAATCTTAGAATTGGCAAAACCTAGAATAAACACTTGCCATTGGCACTTTCATACTTCGTGTCGCTTTAGATAAAGGGACGTGTCAGAGGCTGTTTACATATTCAAATGCTGCATTTTGTGTCGTTACCTTTTACAAACCTATTCAGGTATTAGTGTTCTGGAATCATCTGATAATGAGCTATTTTTTGGGCTCAAACTAAAATCATTTGAAAACACGAACCATTTTATATTCTGAATGTCTTTAAAAATATGTGACATACTATATTATATTTTCCAATTACTTAAATCGTCGGAAATATTAATTGAATTGTAATTAATTTAAAAACAAATTTGGTTTTACCTACCCGGATAAACAATCTGCATGACTGGAATATGCGTGATTAGAATTACACGTTATTTGATCATTCTTTACCCGACTTAACAACCTGGTCTTGAACATAAGAAACACAAAAATAAATAACATTTAAACTAAGACAAATTACAAAGCATAATAGTTTCCTTCTGTTGCATATTTATAGACTTGAAATTGTTTTATGTAATATTGCTAAGGAATAAATATTTTATTTTATTGCACCAAATGTATTTCTTATATTATATATGTACACTTGAAACTAATATAGGGCTGGAGTTAATCGTATACTGTATGAAACACTAGGTTAGGGTGCTAAGATTCAACCAAAAGAAATTTCATTTCCGAAAGCTCCGAAGCTTATTTCTTCATAATATTTATATATATTGTTACGAATTTTGTATATATGTAAATAATTTTAGTGAAATTGTAATATTTTCTGTATAATGTAACATGAAAGGCTCGAAAGAGACGAAGCTGTGCTGGAAAAATGAGAATACAGGGGCAAGTCTATTTAACGTTGAGTAAAGCATAACGTAATTTATTAACGTAAGTTATTTAGCTTTAATTTTATTTTGTAAGAAAAAATTAATAATGTGCTGTTTTAATACACCTTTCTAAAAATCATTTTTAATCTGTCTTTAAAAATGTGTTTAGAATAAAAGACATTTAGTAATACTAAGAAGGATTTCTTTTTTAGTAGTTTTAAATGGAATATATATGTTTATATATAAAACTATATATGTTTTTAATAAATCTTTCAAAATTCATGAAATTTAACAAAATTAATTTTTCTTAGCTTCAATTTTTCTGCATGTATCTCTTTAATTTTTAGATTATTAAAGATATATGCTATTTACATGAATGGGAAATATTTGAGCTTATCTCAGCTCAGCTTTGAGCTTATCTCGTTAAATTGACGAGATATCGCAAAGCTGGAGATGGTTTTGTTGACTAATTTGGCAAGAAACTGTTAAAATTCGCCAAACTTGGCGACCATTTGGCGAAATTTTGCCGGTTGCTGTGTAACTGTAACTGGTATTGTAATTGAATAACTGCAATTGATCTCTATATGTAATTATAATCGTATCCGGCCCTCATATGCCTGCCAGTAATTTCGAGAAAGTACTAGAGATTTCTTGGCGGCAGAGGGAAAGCTGTATAAGCTGTATGGAGATAAATATCAGCTCTCAGTTTCTCTCAGTTGTTTAGTTCAGTTTGAGTTTGGAGTATTCAGATATCTCCGTGTTAGCTTCGCTTTTTAGGTGCGCTTTGCATTGTGCTGTGTTTAACGTTCCTAGCAAGTGGAGTGGTTTGGAGTGGTAACTATTGATTGTGATCTATCATACTGAGAAGAGTTGTACGAGTTCTTTTGTGAAAAGTTTCAGAACTGTAAAGTGTTTCTTCTTGTAATATAAATTTTATCAAGGTATCATCTGTTCTACGTGCATTCAATCCATTTGGCGGTTAGCAATATATAAAATAGTGTAAATAAAAATATAAAATTTCAAAAACATGTTACCCTTTAAACAAAATTAACAGAAAGGAAAAAGGAATACAATTTATATATTACTAAAATTTCATCAGTAATTACCAGACATTTATCCTCGGTTTAGATGACAGAATACCCAAGATGAGAGTGTGGAATTTTGCAATCGATTTATTATAGGCTATTAAAAACCCGTTCAAGATAATCGTGGTATAAATGAATCATTTGTTGCAAAATACTGTTAAGAAGTCTAGGTAAAAGGTATCTTTTAGTGATTAACTTACGCCTTACTAGACACTTAAATGTGAGTTCCATGCACAACATCTTTTTATAAAGTTGAAAATAATGAAAAGGTCTTATAAATCATTAAATCAATTTGTGTCTGCTGCGGGCATGGTTTTATCACAAAATGAAAACAATAATAATTTTTCTAAGTAAGATAAAGGAAGAAAAAGATTCTGCATTGAAACACGAAATTTTAAATATGCTCATACAATTATAAATTAGATATATTTCAAATTATATGTATTTAAAATTAAATTAGTTAGACATATCATTAAGAATTAAATAAAGATTTAAACTGCTCAGACGTGCGTATGTTATTTCTATATTGCTCAGTTTAAACAATAAAATAATATTTTGAAAGATAAATCTAAGATTTTATATGATGCGAATGGAAACACTTTAGCAGCTCGCGTGGAAGGAAAAGATATATTTCATTCGATCTACTTAAACACACTGTATTTCGAGCAATGGCAATACTTTAAAAGTCTTTCGCACGATAAATTTCTGGTAGCATAACTTGTAATAATGATCTAAATTTGTGGAAAAACTTCGCTAAACGTTAACGGTTTTGACGTAAAACAAAAGTATCTTCTTAACTTTGACGTTTGGTTAAAAAGGGAAATTAATAAAAATGCTATTATAGATATGAAAGAGCGATTTTTATCTATCAAAAGTTAAAAACAGATTTCTTACACGTATATTGCTTATGATTAAAAGAGTCAGATTTATGAATGTTCACTTGAACGAATTTATAAAAGTAATTTTCCATTTAAAATAAATAGAATAGGTACTAACTTAAAAGGGTTAAACACCTTATTTCTCTTAAATAAAAAAAATTCAAACAGCGAATTTTAATACTGCCATTCTCTTTTAAATATATTATTTGTCAGCGTATTTTTTCCAAGTAAAATGCGCGCAAATCGTGAAAGCCATTTAAAAAAATTTTTCCCCGATTTAGGATACCAAGCAGCATTTAGAGCTACATTAAATAGAAGAGAATTTGATGAGCAGAAAAGTTTGAAGAATATTTATTACGGGATGTAAGGCTTTATCAAACAGAAAATCAGTAAATACATTTATCTACACGTTTATAAGACTAAAAATAGATTTTCTTTATCATGTTTTCCTTCACTAAAGTAACCACTTCGTATTTGAAGAAGGTGCTAATTATTTTGCCTCCAGCTCATTGATTTCTTTTTTATGCGATGCGTTTAAAATTTTGAGAACATTAAAATTGCCATAATTTGAAAGGCTACTTTATTTTCTTAAACCGAAACTCTTAATATATGAGCTTTCTGTCTTGATACAATTGGCACAGAAACAGTTGACAAATTTCAAATGATCATAGATAGCTGTAAACAAAAACAAATTTGTAAATGATTTCAAATATGATATTTATTATCTACAGATTACAAGCTCATGTTTTGAAAACTGCATCTCACAAAATTGCCTTTATTTACTAGTACATTAAATGAATTATTGCAAGTGTGTCTAAAAATTACTGTATATGTGTCTCAGTAAGTTTTCATTAATACAGGCAACTTCGTCAACAACGCTTGTTTGAATCATTGAACAATCATGATATGCGTTTGAAATACATGCTCTTTCGTGAGTCCAACAAGAATCTTACGTTCGGGGGACCGAGGAGGCAAGCCAGACTCTCTGACATGAAAGAGAAAATAGTTCTGAAATTTTACGCAGAATTGCCCTTACGGCTTTTTGCGAGGCGTGCATTTCCTTTTCTTTCTTGAAATGAATGTCTTTAAGAGTTACAGCCAAATCATAGTAACTGAGATTCATCAAAGATCTCCAGTATTGTTACATAATGATCTGAATTACAAAGAATAAAGGCACTACACAGTTCCAAAAAACGCCAACTTCCCTCTAAACTGACTTAGGATAATGCAGCGATATTTCATGCAGCTCTTTAGGTTTCATTTTTGGCTAGTATCGCACATTCTGTTTGTTTACGAAGCTCGAGACAAGGCGCAATTTGAAAATGTTTCAAAACATCTGGCTATTCAAGACATCTGGTTTAATAATCATAACCTGTTACTAATTTTTGTACATATTTTTCAAAAACAAAGAACAGTTCTTAAGCTCGCTGGTCTGTTAGATTGCATGTCTGGATGTACGTTTAGAAGTACAGAATTAAACATAGGCTTGTTTATTTTTTAACTAAGATATATTATTCATTCATTTTGTATAATTTACATTACTTTTAAGCATTTTTTCGATCATTGAGTTGAGGGCAAAATAATTAGCACTTTCTTCAAATACGAAGAAGTAAGTTTACTGAAGAAACATATTTTAAAGAAAATTCATTTTGTCAATTCAGAAATTCGTTCTTAGCTTATATAAATGTGCAAATAAATATATTTACTGATTTCTGTCTGATAAAGCTTTACATCACGTAGCAAATATTCTTCAAGATTTTCTGCTCATCAAACTATTTTAATGTAGCTGTAAAAGACGCGTGGTAGCATAAATTGAGGAAATAATGAATTCAAATTATACTTATAATGTTTATACATGGAGTTCAAATTATACTTGTAATGTTTTTACGTTATGAGTTCTAGTTTAAGAAAATAAAGTACCCTTTCAAATTGGGGCAATTTTAGTAATTTAACAAACACCTTTTTATGAAATTATACATAACTTAAAATTTTAAGCATACCGCATAAAAAGAAAATCAACGGTAAAAGTTCTTTCCATTGCAGAATTATTGAAATAAAGAATCCTGAGATCAGAATTACAAGAATTTATTCATCATTAATGAAACGTTATTGTGGGAAACAACTACTTATTCAAAATTAGGCAAGCATGCAACCTTAGATTTTGGTAGATTTTAAATAAAACTTACGTGCTTATTGTGCTGTCAAGATTTGTTCCTCACAATCTTGTCTTTCTTAGGAGTTTAATTATTTGAAATCAGTTATCATTGACACAATTATTCACTAAGCCTTTAAAAATCAACAAACGCGATTTTCATGGCATTTCCTAACCTGTCAACTTAATTCGCTGTTTGGTTCATAAAAATCCCATTCATTATTTTAAAACCGCACGGTTTAAGTATCACATATATGTAGGTATTGGGTTATTTTGTAGCGCTCCTATAAAATGTCCACGGCACCTCAACGCATCGCGATACACACTTTGAGAACCACCAGTATATAGCTATAGGTTTGTTACCACCAGTATATAGCTATAGTTATAGCTATATACTGGTATACACTGGTGTGCAAAAATTAAGGACGAGACGGTTTTTTCAATACAACTTTGCACAAAAGCTTTCCAAATCAACACATTTAATACCGTAAGATCCCCAATACGTAAGGACATGAGTAATGTAAGCAACACTTACTAAAAGAGAAATCAGAGGGATAAAAAGAAGCTTTATTGAAAAAGTAGCATGGAGCGCAATGCGACTGAAGGCCGAAACATCCCTGTGATGGGTGTCCAGCAAGAAACATCTGGTCTTTAATAGGGGATATGATCTCTCCTGACTGCTAGGCAGGTTTCACATCATTTGTGCATGCTGGATATGTGGTTGTTAATGAGCTGTTGAGACACTGCTGCTCGTTTCTCCTGTAGCACCAATCGCAGTTTCGAAATCGTTAGTGGCGATAAGTTACGTGCTGCCACGGGTCTCCCTAGTAAGTTCCGTACATGCTTGACGGGATTTAGATCCAGAGACCTTGCCGACCAATCCATGTGTTCAATATCTTCACTCTCCAACAGCTCTTCGACAGTAACTGTGCGATGAGGTGGAGCGTTGT
>KK114520.1:264193-281426 GCA_000611955.2 Stegodyphus mimosarum | reverse complement strand
AGGAGGAAGAAGAACCTCGTTACAATAGCAGTCCCAGGTAACGAACCTCCTTGGGAGATATGAAAGTTGGTCCGGCTACCAAGCATTATGTCTGCTCGAACGAGAACTCCGCGACCTCCAAAACAGTCCCTTTTGATGATGTTGAAGGGGTTATTGCGTGTTCCCCGTTCTGTCCAGATATGTATGTGTCTAGAATCGCAACTCAGACTAAATCTGCTCTCATCTGTAAAGAGTACTCGTCCCCATTCAAAGTCACTCGTCCCCCCAACCTGAAAGTTCTTTCTTCTTACTTACTATAAATTACTGTTCAAGATGATAAAAGATATAAATGTTTTGAAATCTTGCAATTCTCCGACAATCTCATGCATGAAAGAGCGTTATAGTAAAAGACTCGAATCGGTTTGAAAATTTTATTTTCAATAAAATCTGAACGTCAGCAATGATATGTTTTTAGAACAAGCATTAACTTCATTTAATTATGTAACGCATATTCTATGTGTAACAGAATAGCGCAAGTAATAGCAATCTTTTCATCGGTAAAAATAATTCAGAGAAAGAAATCTCGTGAAATTCTGAATATTTACTCCAGATATAAGAATTCCGAAATTATTCGGAGATCTCCATTGATCCGTTCCGAAAACGCATAGTAATCGAGCCTTTCAAGCAGCAAGGAAAGACAATATCGCATTAAAATTGCATTGCGTGGGTATAAGAGGAATTGCTTGAGAGTTTATCTTTACTTATGACGTCATATTCGAAGAGATGGAAATATCACGCTTCACGCAGCTTAAACGTTTCCAGCTCAAAGTATTTACTCAAAATAAAAATTACTATTCTGTGGAAAATATATGGGCATGGAAGGCATCTGTGATAATGTGACATATATGGTATTCAGTATTCTGTTCTGTTATATGTATAAATATATTCTCTCTAATAGATGTGATATATGTATATATATTATATAAAAATAAGAAACTAAATCTCTAACAATTAGTAACATAGTTAGCAACAACTATATTTAAATTTCTCCTTTAGATTTTTATATGTCTCCTAACATCGACATTGCATCAAAATTTCTCTCGGCTGCGTCTTTTCTAGATCAGTCTATACACATGACTCAATAATGCTGATGACGTAATTAATTCCGAATTTAAACCGAAAATTTTTCTTAACAAGCAACTTAAACCGAAACCATCTCTTGATGAGCTTCCATACTGGCTAACTGCACGCTTTGCTTCGATCTCTATCTTCGCTGAGATTGATGCTGCTTTGCCGGATACAGCAATATTTAAAATGTAACTGTTCTGAAGCAGGCACGATTAGTGTATCAAGTGAATTGTGATTGCAAAGTCAGTTGCAATACAGATTAGCATTTAATCTGGGTTGACTGCTACGTTTGCTCTGCATTATGAATCTATGTTCTACGCCATCGATATTGCTGCGCCTTTTTCATTACAAAATTACATTGACAAAATGCCGCATTTCTCCATCTACACGTCATCAACTGTCTGCACAGTATTCATTACTTATAAAACTGCTTTTCATTGCATATGTATATATGTACAATGTGAAAACAAAAGGGAGAGTTCTATATCTCCCGTTCTACTGAGCTGATTGACGAAATTCAACTTGCGTTTTTCATGTCTCGAAAGCGCGACTTAGCATATGTATTAGATATTTGTATAGCATTCTTCTAATATGGGTATTTTGACACAAGATCAGATTTTTTCTAAAATGGCATGCCAATTCTTTTTCCATATTTCGATTCTACGACTCGAATTAGGCTAAACCGCCGAGTTTTGTAAAATTCACAAGAGTAGTTTTAAAAAATTAGCTCGCAGAATGTTAGCTCTGCCAACCTTACTTGAATTTGGTACATATTTATTAATATCTCTTTTTTTATTAAACTTACTTGATTCCGTCTTCAGAATTCGAAATTTAGGCTTAATCCGAATATAATTCCCCCATTTTTTATGATTTATTTTAAAATTTGTATTTTAAAATATTTTTATAAATTTTTCAAAAACATTTTTGTATTATAACCTATAAAATTTTTAACATCATCTTAAAGTAGATGTATTTCTAGGCACACCTGCAAAACAGAGTTTTTTTATCCAGCATTTTCTAAGATATACGTGAATTTACATGTTGGCGCGTTTTGAAATTTGGCATATTCGTTACAAGCGATAATAACGCCATATGTGGTTTACGCACTTTGTAAAAATTCTGTGAAACTAATGAAAGTGATCTTTTTCTCCGCTTGTGTACAGTGAAAAAAGGGAATTAAAATAGGTTGCTATAAATTAAGAAGTTCGCCAAGTGAATTATTCTTGGCGCAAACAGAAAAAAAATGCGCCAAGATGAATATTTAAATTTCTGCGCAAATTTCCCGCCAGATTTGACAAAATTTAATATTCAGGTATAATTTAAGTCGTAGTATCGAAATACGGAAAATAATTGGCATAGCATTTCAGAAAAAGTCCCAGTAGAACCCATAGTAGAACAATGCTATATATAAATCAATATATCACAAGTCGCGCTTTCGATACATGAAAAACATAATTTGAATTTCGTCAATCGGCCTAGTAGAACGGGAGGTATAGAACTGTCCCCCCTTTTTTTTTCGCAGTGTACCTATATACCGTGTTTTCCCGAAAATAAGCTAGGATCTTTCATTAACGTTTGCTGCAAAATACTTATTTTTCAAGAACTATCTTATTTTTTAAGGGGCGACTTAGGATAAATATTAGATTTATATATAGCACTGTTCTAACATAGGTATTTCGACACAAAATCGGACTTTTTCTGAAATAATATACCAATGTTTTCACATATTTCGTTTCTACGACTCAAATTAAGCCTAGATATTAAATTTTGTAAAATCTGGTCGGAAATTTACAGAGAAATTCAAAATTTTAACTTGGCTAATTTTTTTCAGTTTGCACCAAGAATTGTTCACTCGGCGAACTTCTTAATATAGAGCAACCTATTTTCCTTTCCCTTTTCACACGAGCGTGAGCGGAAAAAAAGTCAAAATCGTTCCCTACTTTCAAATAAATTTTCCTTTATATTATATTTTTAATTATAATTTTTATTATTTTAAGGAATTTCTTTTTTGTTTTTCGAATTTCATTTTAATTGTTTAAGTTGTATGATTTCTTTCGAAGAACTCTTTTAAAGTTTTCTATTTACTCATTCGAACTGCGTAGTTTAATAAAAGGTGATTAAATAAAATAAAGGTAATAAATTTATTTTTTTCAAATAGTTTTCTTTATACTATATTTTTTAGTCATAGTTATTGTTTTAGGACATTTTTAAATTTTCAGAATTTTATTTTAATTACTTGTGCTGCATTGTCTCTTGAGATAATTGTTTTAAAATTTTTTATTTATTCATTCGTGCTCCGCATTTTAAATATATTTATTAATATAAAAACTTTCCAGAATTTGATTTTATTTATTTGAATTGTGCTTCTTTCGAAAGCATACTTTGTGATCCAGACTACGATGCGTTTGTAAACAGCATATATTAAAAGAGAAAATACAGTAAATCACATTTGACACGCCTTTCTATGGGCCGTTCAGAAAAGATGTATAAGTAAGAGAGATATATAACCGACTCAGGTTGCTGGTGCAACGATAAGGATAATATGACTGACCTGTAATGCCCATTGAGAGGTGAAGCAGGCGGAATAATTATAAATAAATAAATAAATATAACCGACATTTTAACTTAGGATGACATTCATACGGCGCTTTAAACAGTTTTATCATTGTGCCCATTGCTTTACACAAATGTTATTCATATTTTAGTCAAATATTTTATTTTTGAAATCGTAAGAATCAAATATCATAAGATTAAAAAAGTTTTAAATTACAAAAAAATGCTAAATTTTATGCAAAATTTATTTGTCTTCTTAATGGCTTGCTCTTTTTCTTCAGGCGTTCTTCAATTATATTAAAAAGCATCCATCTTCGTATTACTGACATTCATTTTAAATAAAGTTATCGCCTTCCATTTCAGAAGGGCCCCCAAACGGCCGAGCGGGCAAAGTCGCTGAACACTGGCAGTTTGCTCCAGGGTTCGTATCTCGGCGAACGGGCGGGTTGCATAGGCGTTTTCGTGGTTTATCTCATGTAGCGTGCATACGAGCTGGTTTTCCTTAGAAAGTTCTTCACGAAGGCATCCCTCCTTTTAGGCAGGTAGCCCTGCTTTGCCGTAACTTTATAATCCATTTCAATCCATTTCATCAGTATTTGGTCAGAGCCTTTATCAGTCTTTAGAGGCTAGACGTTTTGAAGGCATGACATGAAAGGAAAGATTTTTTTCATGAAGCGGGAAAATGTCTTTAGATGACATCCATATACATCACTGGATAAATTCCTGAATCTTCAAATTGACAGAGAAAACATCGGATTCCTCGTTTTTGATACAATATGATGTTCTATGACGTAATTTAAATTTATACCAACCATATAGTCGAAAACCATTCGCTCTTCGCGTTAGTCTGCAATGATATCGTTTTTGTCTTTTCCGTCAGCACAAGCTCAATTGATGGTATTTGCTGATGTTTACACTTCCAAGTCTTTTCTCTTTGAACACCCAAATTCCTTGAAGTATTCTGAAAGTATATTCAAAAGCATCCAACGTTTCGAAGCATCTTAGTATTTCTGGCAGCCAAATTCCTTCAAACATTTGCTTACTTTTTGCTTACTTAAATTTCATCTTTTCTTCTACATTTATTTTCAGTGCTCACACAAGAAAATTAAGATTTTTAGATTGTTACATTTCCATAAATTTTGCATTCTCGTCAAATGTTTTAAAATATCAATTACATCATTGCGCTTCAGCTAAAGACAGCTTTACATTTTCTAGGCATTTTAACTATAAATAATATTTAAAACAAAGTCCAAAGGATAAATATTTTAATTAAAAGATTTTTTGCTAAATGACAAAGAAATAAAACATTAAACGAAAGTTCTCAGTTTTAGACAATTCGATTTAAATGAAGTTAAAAGTAAACTAGCAGACGATAACATGGCAAATGTAAAATTTTACTATTACAAATATTTTTAAAAAAAGGAAAAAAGAATGAAATTAAATTTTTTTAAAAATCTGAACAAAATCATCTATAATTTTAAAACAAATAACATTTCATATAGTATTAATAAATATTTATTACGCATCATTGAGGGGAACAATTCCATATAATTGATTCTCCGTAAAAATTAATTTGAAATTTAAGGCTAAAATTAGCTGTGGCAATTCACTGTAACAAAATCCATAAACCACATTTAGCATTATAATCACTCAAAAAAAAAAGATGCCAAATTTCAAAACGCTCCAATATGTAAATTCATGCATATCTTACAAAATTTTGAATAAAACACTCTAACTTTTTGCAGGTGTGGCTAGAAATGCATCTACTTTAAGATGATATTAAAAAGTTCATAGGTTATAATTCAAAATTTTTTTCGAAAAATATATAAAAATTATTTAAAAATACAAATTTTAAAAATAAATCATAAAAAATGGGTGAATTTTATTTGGAATGAACCTAAATTTCTAATTCTAAAAGAAGAAATCAAGTGAGTTTAATAAAAAAAAGAGATATTAATGAATATATATAGCAAATTCAATTGATATTGAGGAGCTAATATTTTAAAAACTACTATTGCGATTTTTACAAAACTTGGCAGTTTGGCTTAATTTTAGTCGTAGAATCGAAATATGTAAAAACAGTTTATACGTTATTTCAGAAAAAGTCTGATTTTGTGTCAAAATACCTATGTTAGAATAATGCTATATATAAATCTAATATATATCCTAAGTCGCTCTTTCGAGGCACGAGACACGAAAGTTGAATTTCGTCAATCGGCCCAGTAAGAAGGCGCGAAATAGAACTGTCCCCCCTTTTTTTTTACTTATTCGAGTATGTCATGGCATCTTCTTCTGAAACATCGCCACAAAGTTCCAAATCGCGAACTGAAACCCGAATTTATTGGGATTCCGTTTCCACTAAAATCACAAGTTCTAATTTCTCACGTCTGAAACAAAGTCCCTCTCTTTAAATAAAACATTCTTGTCCTTGTGGTGAGCTCACAGTGCATTTTCACTGTCAGTAATTTTGTTTAAGACATTATTAATAGTAGTTATATATTACACTAATAATAATTAATCATATTAATTCTATATAGTTTGTCTCTTTCTTTATTAATAATATACATTTATATATTTATCACAATAAAATACTTTATACTTAAGTTCACAAATTTTCAAAGTTTCTGTCCCTAAAGACCGAAGAAACTGTTTGATCATAGGCATTCACCAAATATTGGCATTATACCAATTGTATCTGGGCATTATATTATCGAATTAAGATATGAATTACAAATTAAGATTTCTAAATTTTAGGAGAGCGTTTTACTTCATACATTGCGATTTTTGTTTTCTTCCATTAAAAATTTTATAAGTAATGCTTCTTTAAATTCTTCCTAACCAAAATCACATCATTTCCGGTTGTCTGAATTTTGCTATATTTTTCAAATAAAGCATTAATATGCTAAAGGAAACATTTAAAAATACATTGAAAAAGGTGGTACGAGTCGAAGGAGTCTTAACTGTATGTGTAAACGTTCACTGCGGTCACAGTTAATGTTTACGTTACGCTTAAAAACTTTAGTTATTTATTATTCATATTTTTCTGTTTTTTATTAACATTTCTTAAATCACAATAAATTTGAATAGAACCATTGTAAAGCTGGGGTTGATCTCTCTCTCTCTCCCTCTCTCTCTTTCTATATATATTTATATATATATATATATATATATATATAAGTGATAATTTAGAATAATATGAGGGTAATATATATATATATATATATGAAGAATATATATATATATATATATATATGAAGAAGAACGTTTGTGTGTTTGTTGGTCCTGTAATAACTCAGTCACTACTATAGATAACGTCACCAAACTTTCTATAATTCTTTTCTGGGTCCTGCAAAAGGTCGACGTCTACTTTTTTCCAAGATAAGTTGCTAAAATCAGAGATATTAATTAAAAAGTCGGAAAAAGCGATCATTTTCGCAGTTTTCTGAGTGGTAACAGTCTCGCAAACTGGAGATGAAAATCTGCTTTATTTCGAAAGTTGTTGTCATTGCTCGCTTTCAAATCCTAGAGTTTGTTAATAAAAATTTTCGAAGTTTTACGATGAAATAAAAATAGCATTGCCAAACATTAAATACGCTATTCCCGATTCCAAAAATTCGTGGGACGCCATTTCGGCTATTCCCATCTTCGTAAGATAAATAGTAATTAAAAATTCTGAAAGCGATAATATTCAACCTCATTTTTCTGAGTGGCAACAGTGTCGCGCGTTGGAGATAAAAATGCTTTATTTCAAAAAGTGTTACTGCTGCTCGCTTTCAAGTCGTAGAGTTTGTTAATCAAAAATCTGTAAATTTTACAAAATCTATACGTATAAAGAAAGGATGTCTGTTTGTGTGCTTGTTTGTTTGTTCGCGTTATTGATTTCACCTCAATTATGATATGTGCTTTGCCACATTTAATCGACTAAAACTGAATATAGGTGAAATATTGGATAGAACTTGAGCTTTTACGACCATTTGATTAGAAAGACGAAAATCATTTAAACTGCATGCCACTGTTGCTGATACAAAGAAAGAATTAGCTTATTTTTCTATGGAAACTTTTTATATGGGTTCCGTATCGCATCAGACTGAAAAATGTATGACTATGAATCCTATTTTTTTGCATCGTTATTAGATTTTGCGTACGTGGCCGATTAAAATATTTCCTTTTATTTCTCGTTAGGCGGTTATTATTTTAATAGGCCAATATAGATAAATGAGCACTCTATGAATGCTATTCTTGAAGAAATATATCGGTAGCAATAATAATTTTGAAATACAGTAAGCAGTGGGAATTAGCATGCAACAGAAACTGAAATCGAGTGCAGTGTGTTGGAGACTTAATCTTAATTCAAAGGGTATTTAGTTTCGATTTCGATACATTTTGTTTGGCTAATTAATAACTCTCGAAAATTATTTTTGGCCGAAGACTTCAGTTGTTTGCATCAGAGCGTTATTTAAGACTCATTCGATGGCTGGTAATTTTGAAATGGTGCAGTTTAGCGATTTGTTTTATAAGCAATTACTATTTATAGATTGGAAAGGAAAAATTCCCAAAACACAGAGTTGAGAATATTTCAAATAAGTTACAATTTTGCTTTATATATTTTTAGCTTATATACCGGGTGGCCATAATTAAACTGACAGTGCTCACAGTGTTCTGTAGCGCGATCTATTTGCGAAAATGACGCCACATTTTGCAAGAAGATTAAACAAGACGGGGAACGAAGGATTCCGCGAAAAAACAAATTAGTTCCAAAAGTCACCGCTAGGGGAATATTTGGCGCTGTATAGTAGAAAATAGAGTGTCAACAAATGCAAATTAATACGGAATAAAATTACCTTTTATTATGCGCATTTTCTGATTTAGTTCAAGTGCAATATGGCAACACTTTTAAAAAAGTGTAAAATCTACATAAACACCGATAAAGTCTCGTGATCTGCAGTATCACGTACGCTGAGCAGAAGAAGTTCTTTATTCAAATTTCACGTTACATCTATTGGCACAGTGCCAGCTGCTTGAGTTTTAAAAGGTAATGTGTTACGTTTCGAATCAATCGGATTGAAAGTTTAAGTGCAATGTCTCCTTCTTTAGTCGAGCGTGCGTTACTGGTCAAATTCTTTTACCTCAACCAGTGCAACGCGTCAGCCGCTCTTCGTGCTTTTAGAACGCACAAAAAAATGCGTAAAGGTAACGGTCCTGTTTCAGTTAATGGGCTAAAAGCAATGGTTGCGACGTTTGAGAAAACAGGTTCTCTGAAGGTTCAGTCAGGCAGAGTACGGAAACCTGTACCACAGGATACAATCGAAGCAGCTGCCACGGTGATTGTCGACAGAGGACCAGACAATACTGCTGCCACCTCTAGCGCTCGTGGAGTAGCTCGGAATATGGATATGCCTTACAGTACGGTATGGAAAAGCTTACGAAAGATTATCAACTTCTATCCGTACAAGATCGGCCGTGTACAGGAGTTACTGTACCCCGACCATGATAAGCGATTGACTTTTGCTCTCACCTCTCTTGCCAGAATGGAGGTGGATGCTGCTTGGCCGTGGAAAATCTTATGGGAAGACGAGGCCCACTTTTACCTGAATGGAACTGTGAATACCCAGAACTGCCGAATTAGGGAGGACAAATCACCACATGCAGTCACAGCAATTTCCTTACATTCACCAAAGGTAACTGTTTGGTGTGGGTTCTTCTATAAGAACATTACCCCGACAGGACCGGAAACCTGTTCTGTTACCGGAAAGAAATATCGCCACATGTTGAACGGCTTTGTCATTAAGGCACTTCAGCAAAGACAATGCCTGGGGGAAATGATTTTCATGCAAGATGGAGCCCCTCCACACGCTGCTGTACGGGTGCAATAGATGCTACGACAGAAATTTACAACAGAAAGAGTCATTAGTCGCTACTTTCCAATTTCATGGCCACCTCGGTCGCCTGATCTTACCCCATGCGACTTCTGGCTATGGGGTTACCTTAAGTCCAAGGTCTATCAAGGAGTGGTCAAGACCTGGCTACGTTGAAGGATAACATATCACGGACTGTGCGGAAGATTCCTGCAGACATGTTACTTTCTGCTGTTGAGCATACTGTGCACAGAATGCAATATGTGGTTCTGTTGTGTAGATTTTTAAGTATTATTTTACAGTGCTTATTAATTTTATTAATTTACGGTGAATAGTAAAAGTTTAATGTTCATGTTTGAGTTGTAATTTTTGAATTATACTGTCGCTAAATTATTTCTTTTGATTTGGGTATAATTTCTTTAATTTAGCAGAAAAGGGGGCACATTAAAAACTTAAAACTTTAAACGCCAACTTGTGTAAACAAAACTTTAATGGAACTTAAAAAAAATTGACCTTAAGGGTCAACTTAACAAGAAATTAACGTTAACAACCAAGTTAAGAAAAATATTAACTAAACAAAAAACTTAAATAGTTAACCAACCAAAAGTAAAAGAAGAAAAATTAATTACTCAAGCAACTTAAAAATCAGCGTTAACCAAAACTGTCAAGAAAACAAATTAAATGACAACAATTACTTTTCAACAAGGCAAAGAAACTTAAGTTGAACTAGAAAAATAAAAACAAATTAATCTTTAAGTCTGAAGCAAAATTAGGTTAAATCATTACACTTAAAACAATTTAAATCACAACTGAAATATGTAATACATAACAGTTCACAACAACGGCAGCCACATTGAACCTCATTTGAATGCAAAATAAAAGGTAATTTCCGTATTGATTTGCATTTGTTAACACTCTATTTTCTATTACACAGCGCCAAATATTCCCGTAGCGGTGACTTTTGGAACTAAATTGTTTTTTCGCGGAATCCTTCGTCCCTTCTGGTATATATATATATCGGGTGGCCATAATTAAACTGACAGTGCTCACAATGTTCTGTAGCGCGATCTATTTGCGAGAATGACGCCACATTTTGAAGGAAGATTAAACAAGTATATATATATATATATATATATATATATATGAGGTGGCTGCAATGCATTAAAGAGATTTATTGCATAACTAAAATGATGAAACTTACAGACATATAGACGTAGATTCAATACAATTTTATTCATTGGATAAAGATAATTCTTGAGGCACATAATCTTCACATCATTATCGGCGCAATATGCATCCGACACTTTTGAACGTTTAGCACATCTTGAGATAATGGACGATACAAAGAAAAGATCGGCGCGTGTTAGCGTGAGAGCAGCAGAAGCGAAAAGTGCTCATTTACCAAATATGGAAAACTTAGAGAAAGTTTTCGATTTGGAAATTTTTAGTTCCGAATTAACTACGTCATCATTGTTATGATATGGATGGGAAAGGGAAATTCACAAATTAACGAGAAGAATGTAAGGGGTTTTTTCAATTAAAATTAGAAGTTTATTTTCATCTTATATAAATTTATAAATCAAAATTGTAACTTAACTTAGCAATATTCCCTTGATTCTTCGTTTTAATTAGTCATTTACCCTCTCTATTCTAAAAATAGTAATTGCTTATAATAATATTTTCTGAACTGTGTCATTTCTAGATTTAGTCCGTATCATATGATTTTTACACAACCCTGGTGTCGTAAATGGAACTAAAACTCACATAGCCAACAATAATTTTAGAGCTTTTAAAATTATCTATAGAAATGTATAGCAAACGAAATGAACTCATTCAGAATTAAAATTTTCGCACCGAACACAACGCACGTTGCTTCCTCTTTTCGGCTTACCTAAATTGCTGTTGCGTTGCTCTCTTCTTACTGCAAAGGCATCTAAAATGTAAATATTACGTTCTGGAACAAGCAGAAGTAGTCTGCCAGTTTGTTTGTTGCCGCAGAATGTTTTTGCTAAAATAATGGGAACATAATTTAAAGTCTGCAATGACTGTGAACTTCTGCTATTTTGTGCTGCAACACTTATTATGTTAGCAATCAGCATTCCCAAATTATTAAACGCAACAAATTATATAAGCGTTTTTAAGTAAAAAGTTACAAGTAATAACGAAAATAGTGACTAATAACTGGTGAAAAAAAAAGATAAAACAGTTTGAAATTATCAGGAAGATTAATATTGTCCTCGTGGGGTTTCTTTCGTAGAAAGTTACAGAGGTAGAACTAATTAAAAATGCCCATAAAATTAATAGGAAGTATTAAGTGTAGTTTGTCATTCATTCAAGTTATTATCGGTACCGATAATAACATGAATGAATGATAAACATTTTCAAATGCAAAAGTGTAAGTATTGAAATAAGCATTTGAAAATTATTAATTTATTTCTCAAAGCATACATACCACTGCGATTTTGATTTACAAGTAACAAGGTTCACTTTAAGAAATTTATACATTTTTTTTTGAATTTTTCCTTTTCACACGTTTTCTTTCATGCATTTTTAGTATAAAATAAAATATTCATCATTATCAGTATTGAAAACTCTGACAGCGAGGCGAAAAACTAACGATGAGTAAAACACACGAAAATAATAAAAAAATTACATTAAGTTTTTAAAGTCAAATTTCAGAATATCCTGCAATAAATAAAAGTTCAAAAACTGTTATCATTAGCATTTTAAACTTCTGGATATTGTCATTTTTATTTCGGGAAGAAAAGTACGCGTATGTAAAAAGGAGTCTGTTGTTAACATATGCAGCATAAGATCTTCAATTATTTTAAAAATCATAACAATACACTGCTTATCAGATTAACAAAGCCAGTCATTTAAATATAATATAAATATCTAACAATATTCGGAATATCACGATGGCGATAAGTTTTACTCACTTTTTTTATTATAATTATATGTATACAATAAAAATGTGTTATAGCATCGAACATGACATATATATCCAATTTAGAACTCCTTGTTTTCAGTTTACAAACAGAATTTTCTCCAGTATTTAATTAACTAAAAAACGCTGCAAAAATGGTTTGAAGCTCGAAATGCAGAATTCGCTAAATTCCGCAATTATCTAGATGGCAAGTTTAGTTTTATACAAAATTACAAACAATGGAAGATTTCAGAATGAATGTTTTAAAACACGCGTAGGTACAGTGATTTTGATTTATATATTTTTCAGTTTTTCTTTGTACTTCTAGAAGTTGCATAATTTGTTAACATAAATGCATAAAAGTAATTTTAATATTCAAAATCTGAGCACATAATATCTTCATTCTTAAGTTAATATGCAAATTTTTTCGCGCGGGAAATACTTCATTTTCTTTATAACTTATAACACTTGTGGCCTTATAACGGGAATTTTATTTTTTGTTTGACTCGCCACTTTATAATGAACCACACGGTTGTGTGGTAAATTCTAACCACACGCATGCGCTGTTACGGCGGTGGAAGTCAAGATCAGTGCATGACCGCGATCCTAAATTTGTCCTAAAATCATCACCTTGTACTTGTTCATTTGATGCTTTCCGCTTGGTCGAAACGCGAGGGGTAGAAAAGTGAAAGCCAAATCGAGGATGCGAATATTTTGAGGTTATTTGCTACCAAAGACCTCAATGTTCAGATCTCTGACCTCAACGAAGGCTCACGACCGCTTTTTAAAAGACGCTACCTTATAATGACCCCGATTGCCCTGGTTTTTAACCCCTTGCCCAAGCCTCTGTGATATGAGCCGATACTTCGCATTGCGCGAGGGAGAAAGGCAGAGCTGGTTTAAACAAAATCGCCATTATTAGGCCGAAAACGGTTTTAGTACCTGGGTCAAATATAAGTGACTTTCCATTAAAAAATGAACCATCCTTTTATTACCGTATAAGATTAAGAATAAATTCAAAATTTATTATAAAAATAAATTTGATACCGATGAGTACTGTTTTTATTGGTCGAATTTGTAAACTACTACAATTCTTAAAGACTCTTTTTTACTAACAGCACCGAAGCATATTTTTTTAAACCCTAAAATGCTGTTATTGTTTTACCTAGCGATTTTTGCCTGGTACATTTAAAGATAAAAGTTATTTTGTTGCTAGACACAATACCTATAATTTTACATTACTTCCATGTTATTAAAATATGCATTGTTCCTTAGCATCTATTGATTACAGCGACATATAAATTACAATGCCAGATTAACATATAAATTGCAATTGAGTGTATGTGATAATATGTAGAAAGGATGGCGTTATAGATGTATAATAGAATTTGAAAAAATTTCAGTCATGGCTGAATTAGATTAGTTCTTTTACTCCTTTATTATTATTTTTTCTTTTATTCTCTCTTAATTTTCATTAGTCAGACATTTTTAATGGTAAAGTCACATTTTAAATATGTAATTTAACGAGGGAAGAAGCACCAGATTTGTCAATAAGAGAAGCATAAGCGAAAAAAAGACGTATTTCAAGATAGATGCCTATTTGGAGAAGGAAAAAGGTTTTCGTTTACAATCCCTTCATTTTCTATTGAAAATTCTGAAAAGATTATATAAATAATAGGTTTTACATATGTACATATGTGTGTGTGATAAAAAAGAGACAAAGACGTAGCAGTGTTGATTGGCGTAGAACCTAGATCCATATTGAACAAGAAGAATTTTGATTACGTAGGATGTTAAATCCTTAATGACTAGGAAACTTGGCAATAGAGGCAGATTGGCACTCTCGTATCTATTTCCAGAACATTTACATTTTTGATACTCTTGCGATAGGCAGAAAGCACAGCGAAATTACGTCCAAGCAGCACACAGAGTGGAGCTAAAGTAGGCCTTTATCCAGTATGGAAGCTCACCAAGACACGGTTTTGGTTGAGGTTCGAAAGGTATCAGTTCTCGAAATTTTAAGTTCAAGTCCCCAATTAGCTACGTCATCAGCGTTATGCAAGCCATGCAAGATGGACTGATCTAGAAATGGCACAATCGTCAGTCTGCTACAACTTACACACACACACACACACACACACACACACACACGCACGCACGCACTATATATAAATTCCTAAAGAGGGTGTTTATATTAAAAATGTGATATCAGTGACTTGTTTTTGGAGATATTGTTCTTCAGATCGTATATCAGATCCGTAAAATTAAACGACTCATTTGTAGGGTAACTTCTAAAAAATATCTGGCAACACATTACAGACGACAGATTTAAATGACTGCCGTACATTTTCATCTACTGTCACATTTAATTTCAACCACGATCTTGCGGATAGTATGACTTCGATTGGAAATTGTTATTAAATTAACACTCGTTATGTGAGTGTTAATATAATAATAATACTTTAATTAAATACCTTCTAAGGCATTTTATCCGTCCTTGGCAGTGTTATCCGTGTTATTTTATTCGGTTATTTTATCAGTGTCTTGGTAGTGTAACTGGAAGCAGGACTGGCTAGGAACAGGGAGTTCCTGAGTTCGAATACCGGTGAGTGAGGTATTTCATATTTTTTTGATTTTTTTGGTTGATTTAAATCAAAATGCGTTTAAATCATGATATACCTAATTAAAAATATTAAATGCTTTTATGAAATAACACTAGCTAAACACATTAAAATTTCTTTTGACAAAACTTTTAAGAGACTGGTCGCTCGAATCACTAGATTTTTAGCAAATATATATAATATATCGAATTTATATACATATATAAAATGTATGGCTACCCATAACACTCTATCGAAAATTCTAAACAGGCACTATTTTTAAATATTTTGTGATTTTGCTCTTGAATTTTATGTGGCGTAAGTTTGAGCTTAACAAATCTTAAAATCATGTGGTGTGACGTTAAAATCTGAATCCTTTCAGTTTTTTTAATTATTAGTCCAAAGGGGAAATTTGTCCAGAAGGGCTATTAATTTCGTTTTGGCATTTTGCGTCATCCACTATAAAACGGCGTTTCACTTTTCAGATTGTTCACGAAAATGTTAGAGCTCTGCATTATATTTAAAGAAATCAGATAATGAAGAATCTTCAGAAATTTATGTATGTTTCTCGCATTGTGATAAAACAACGGTACCTAGAGCCACCAAATTTTGAATAACGTAGGTCTCCACCCGAATATGGGCATCTGGAAGCTCAAATTTGGAATTTGTTTTATTATTTATTTCATATTTTGTAAAGATTTATGAGTTTTTGGTTAAGAAATACGACGATTTCAAAGCGAGCAATGGCAACACTATACGAAAAAAAAAACATTTTTATGTTCAGCGCGCTTTATAAATATTTTGTGATATTGCTGTTGAATTTAATTTTATGGTTTAAGTGCAAAGACCATGATATTTAATAAATATAGGTAACACACGAAACATTAAAAAAAAAAAACGCCCCTTTGGGCGTTATATAAAGTCTGAAAGCTTTCAGATTTTTTAAAAATTTAAGTTATTTCTTAAACTGGAACTATGGCTTTAGAATTCATTGTTCAAGCGATAATAAGTTCTGTAATCTTTAAAAAAACCTATGTAAATCAAACACATTTACTGAAACTTGAAAACGTTCTTCATCTTGCGTTCACAGAAAGCTTACATTTTGGATATAAGGCGCTACACTAGAATTTATCAGTAGCTCAAACAAAATTAAGTTTTTCTTGCGAAGGTATTCCTCGAAGAAAATCAAACTATTTCATTAAAAAAATATTTATTCTTTGAGTTTTATAAAACTGAAACAGTTTTTCCCCAGAGTGTTCTATTTATAACAGCGCTTTGCCACTTTTAACGAAATGAAATCTCTGTGACCTTATAATATTTACTCTAACATTCAAAGTCAGATACAATATTTGCGTTCAAAGAAGAAATTATTAGAATTAAACGAAAGTATGTACTACAGTTTTTAATATTTAAAGTCAGTTGAAGCGAGAGAGTTTAGGGAAGACTGTATTGTAAATTAAGAAAACATTTGCTTTGCAAAGGAGTTATTACGGATTATGAAAATATTCGCTTTCAAGCAAATTATTATCATAACTTTAGAAAGCTCATTAAGAAAACATTAGCTGTTAGGTAGTAAATAAACCTACTAATTTTAAAATGGCTTCAAAACGAAACGAAACACCATTTCGAAGTAAAAGCAATCAACACTAAGCACTTCTTATAAGTAATTAAGCAAATATAAAAACATATTAAGCATTCAACAATTTCTGTTGGCAACTATATTTTGTATCGCGCTGTTCCGAGCTAGTGAGAAGAAATCCAATAAAACTGAAGAAAAACGTATTGTTACGAATTTCACATTTATTTGGCTATTTATTTAGAATTGCAATTAAAATTCCTTTTTATTTCCCCGTGCAACGCAGACGATTTTTGAAAAGACAGCTGCGTCGAAAAAAAATAGCAAAAAGAATAGAAAAATCTGAAAGATTTCAGATTTTAAATTACGTCCAAAGGCGCGTTTTTTTAACGTTTCGTGTGCTACCTTTTTTTTATTAAATATCATGTACTACGTACTCAAACCATAAAATTCAGTTCAAAATCAATATCGCAAAATCATTTTAAAATGAACATATCTTTAGAATTTCCGTAAGTCTCGTGCGCTGGAGATAAAAATGTTTTTTTTTTCGTACAGTGTTGCCATTGCTCGCTTTGAAATCATTTAGTTTGTTAATCAGAAATTCGTTGAAATGTTA
>KK114520.1:249147-262680 GCA_000611955.2 Stegodyphus mimosarum | reverse complement strand
CGAAGACATGTTAAGAATGCGGGAGAAATATCTCATATACTTCCCCTTTTTCAAAGAGTGACTAGAGATCAGGGGACCCAATCGCCAAATCGTGGTGGTGGAGAATCATCATCCACCGCGTTTTTAAGTTCGGGCCCCACTGTAGAGACTTTAAGCATTTCGAAGCAGGAGACATGAAAAATGAGCAATGCTCTCGCCGGGACTCGAACCACGGACCTCTTGAATACGCATAGAGCGTGTTGACCACTACATCACGAAGGCATTCTAAGAAGCCGGGAGAAATACCTTAATCTTACTAAAAAAACTTGTTATTGATATGATGAACTGAGAAAAGATTGAAAAAAAATTAAAAATGTGTGCCAACACTTAATATTGCATAGGGAATTCTAAACATACATGCCGCTCTGCAGCTTTTAAAAACTTTGTGATTTTGTTGTTGAATTGCATTTTGAGTAAATGCGAAGAAAACAATGCTCAAATAGAAAGCTTAAAAAAAAGGATAGCAGAAGTGAGCGTAAAAGCAGACTTGCAGACTGCGTGCTCATTGAAAGCGTAAAGAAGCTTAACAAACTCCTTTGGGCAATCGTTAAAATCTGAAACCTTTCGAATTCTCTTTTCTTTTTCTTATTGATTAAGTTTCTAAAATCATATGATTTAGAAACCAATATTACTGTGTATATATTCTTAAGTTTTTAAAATCATATGATTTAGAAACCAATATTACTGTGTATATAAAGCTGAAGGAAATTGAATTTGGGAAGTTTATTAACGATGCATTAGCAATGAATATTGATGAAGGAAACTGCATCTAAAAACGCGGAAGTGAATACTGAAACCTCAAACCTTTTTTGGAGTTTTAGTAAGTAATTAACATATTCGATCTTCAGAATGTTATAGAAATAGGTAATGAAAAAGGATTAATGTTAGATGATGCAGATATGCAGATCAGTTGACTTCGACAAAAAAAAAAGAGTTATTTAGACGATGCATTGCGTTTTGTACCATTTGACTAGTATTATGTAAAGATTCTTTTCGTAACTAGCTGAAAAAAGATCAGTATCAGTTAAAGTTAAAATATACGTGAATTATATTCCATTACATCATATTACTGAAATGTTATGAAATCAGGAAAATGAACTTGAATTTTTGTTGGAACAAAAACATACCGATCATTGCCAGATCTTTACTAGAAAACAGAGTGTTGAATCAATGATAAGAACTGATGGCAGAGACACAGGGATTGCGATACGAAAAATGTCTTTCCGGGAAGTTTTGTCAAGAAACTTTTTCATATTTATATCGTGCATGGGGAGGGGGGGAATTCACTCGTAAACAAGCTAAGTGATAGTTCTTCTCACTGATTTAAAAAACCGAAGGGGTGGCAAAGAAACCTTTATCTTTGAACCTATTCAGTCGACCCTAGTGGGCCAAAAGCGAATTAAAATAATGATCTATTTAAAACAATTACACAAACTCTTATTTTTAATGTGTCTCGGAAAGTGTGAGATGCAGATAGAAGTTGAACAAGAGATACCTCAGGTAGAGAAACTCTTATTGCATACTCTTCTAATTCTATATTAAATTAGTCAGGTAGGAGTCTTGAAATGAAAAGGTGCCTTACAATTTATTTTCAGAAACTGCCTGCATTTTACAACATAATGCATATAAATAACTGTTATAACGCGTAAGGACATGTGTCAAAGGTCGTCGATAAAATTTGTGTTGCCACTCTGCAGAGCGTAAGATTTCCAATTCAATCACAAAAATAAACGGTATAAAAAAGTGTGTTGCCGCTCTCAATATATTTATTTGCCTTTCGAATTTCATAAACAAACTAAGTGATTTTTTAAAAAAAGTGCTGTTACTGCCCCAATTAAAATATTTTTATCTTTCACGCGAAAGAAGTGCTTTGTTGTTTGGCAAAGCGTTAAATATTCATTTTTTCTACCAAATTTATTCTCTTATTAATAAACAAAATAACCGATTTGAGAGCAATAAACGCAGATTCATTTCAGTTATTATTAATTGCTGGCCCTGATATTATACTAACTGGATTCATTAAAATTATCTGTCTATCTATATCTATGTATCCATTTCTATATGTACAATATATGTATATTCTATCTACCTATTTGTCTATTATACATATATAATATATATATATATATATATAATCTGTGTATCCATTTCATCTCTATGTCTCTCTCTACATATGCCCGCTGTTTGTGTGTGTATGTTCATACGAATTGTTTGTGTGTGTTCATACGAATCTATAGTTTTATTCGGATCTTGATGAAATGTTCGCAGTTGATCCTCAAAACAAAAACGTCACTGTCAAAACTGGCCTCCAAATAAATAAATAAATAAAAAACAAAATAAAATTTAATATATATTTTGTTTTCACCCGATGGCACACGGCGTGAAATATTATGTTTTTTATGCTATATTCGAATTAAACATCATTTAAAATTGGGAACAAGAGAAGCTGTAAAACTTTGATGGAAGAAAAAGGTGTAAGACGTCAGCTGCAATTGTTTTTGATCGTCTGTTTTGTGTAGATATATAATGCTTTGTAACTGTGTTTTTCGTTTTTGACATGTAAGATTTATTTGAAATAGAAGTGATTTCTTGCAATATAAACTTCAAGTATAGTTTGCTGGAATTTTTCTTGTCAAGTTTGGCCTAGATTAGAATCTTTGGAAGAAAAAAGGTATGTGAATCTTTTTTACTTAATTTAGAATTTTGCTAGAAAGACTGATAAAAAAATTTTTGGAAGTCATTGTTTATATAATATTTCGAGAAGCCACCCCACGGGGTTCACACTCAGGGCGTTAATATAAGAACATTGCACTCATATTACCCATCTTAGGTTCACGTCGCAACTGTTGCGTTTCCAACTATCAGTTCTTACTAAACCGTTAGATGGCGCTCTGTTCATTTACTGTTTAGAACAATGTAGAACATCCCAAAACAGTGCTTCAGAAAACAGAATTTAAGCGCATTCTCTATCAGTTTTTTTGGAGCCTTTCGAAAATGATGAAGAAATGCGCCAGAGTGGACTGTGATTTCCAAACGCTCATTCCCCCCTTCCCACCCAACAAAAAACACATAACCGATAACAAAGCGAGTGCCAGTGCGTATTAAAACCGTTACATGTCGTCGTATTAGTTCTATGCTGTTCTACAGTTTTGTTAGAACTTAACAAAATTTTGCGCAATTCGACTTGAACCAAAATAAGAAAATCACAGCTTACCTGAGATTTAAAAAAATACCCTCTTTATCCTTATCCAACTAAACGGAAGCCTCTTCGCTCTGTTTGAAGCCCAAGTAACGGCGGGTACTTCAGCTAAACGTATTAGTTAAATTTAAACGTATTAGAGCACATAAGAGTATATAAAGTGTTTATTCATCAGAAATTATTAATTCTCAAACGTCAGAACGCTTCGTCATTGTCTTACATAATTGTTGCCTGAACTAATTGAATCTCAGATACATCCAAACGTGCAGATCAAGATGAGTTGTGAAGTACTTTAAAAGATTGATTTTATAAGCGTTTATTTGTTTTAGATTTTTATTTTTATACCTAAAGTGTTCTCATATATATGGAAACAAAAGGGGCTTTGGAGACAGTATGATTTGTATCTCATCTTTTTTCACCAAATTCACAGCAGTTGACATAACCTGTTTATTAAGAAGAAAGATATCAATTCTGATTAACTTCAATTCCTTTCACTATGATATACTGGCTGAGAAAAAGGTGTCACGGCAACAAAATGTTGTTAAAAAGTGGATGTTATAAAAATTGTATGTGTCTTAGACAGGAAGACCTTCCTTAGACAGGACAGGACATTCTTTAGACAGGAAGCAATACATTGCGTTGTCTTGATGCAATAGGACACAATTTAAAGGAATGATGAAAACTGATCTTTCATAATCTATTGCTAGAACATAAAGTGATAACTGTAGTTATTCTATACTGCAGTGCCAATCAGAAACACAGCTAAGTTTTATACGTGATTATTTATTTACTAGTAGCTGATTAAAACTGATCATCATGGCCATGTAAAAGATTACAGAAGCGAAAATACAAATATCATCATTCTCTTAATAGTCACTGTGAGCTTGAACACAACGAAGTCCTGCGCTGAAGATTATGAAGTCGCGTAGATATCTGTTTTCATCTTCCTAAAAACTGTATTCATGAAAACTCGACTAAGGGAAATTAGTTGAGGAGATCGTTCCGCTAGAAGAACGCCGGCCATTTTTCACACAGGAGTTGAGTTCTTTATACTTTAGAAACAGGCTGGTAGTAAGACATCAGCAAGTCTCCAAGTTAAATATGGCAAAACGTGTTCGTTTCGTAAACATATTGATTCTCGTGGTGAAGAAAGTCTCTTTACTGAGTACTGAAAACATTCGAAGGTTATTCTGAAGTAACTTGTAACCACTTGTTAACTATTTTCTACCATGACAAATAACAAGCTTGAAAAAAAAAATTCAACACACAGTCTAACACAGGTAGCAAAGCAGATTGAGGCCGAAGCCTCCTCTATCCGTGCTGTCCGCTGTTCAGGAGATAAGGAAACCTGGTTCGAAGACAATTTAAGAACTCGCTGCGCGACATGGATGAAGATTAAACAACCAAAATTCAAATGTGAATGCTTACATTCACAATAATATGGTGTTTGTTTTTACTTTGTTGAACGCAGTTTACGTATATCTATAATACCTGTCAAACTGTGGCTGCAGTAAATTTAGTCTTTTGAGTCTATAGGACTATAAGTAGGAATTGTATTATGAAAAATTGGTTGGTTAGTTTGGTTTATTTAATTATGGCAAAGCATACAAGGGCTATCAGCTTAAGGGGAGGGATGCTTGGTGTATCCGTTACGCATAGGAAAAATCACGAAAATGCTCATACATCCAGCCTGTTAGCCTGAAATCGAACCCAGGTCCAACTGCCAGTGTTCAGTGACGCTATGAACTTTAATACGCATTTTAGGCCGCTGGTGGGTCGTACTATGAGAGAGCTAAGAGTCAATTAAAATCTTCAATTTCAAATAGCTCCAGACTTTTAACTTGAAAGTACATTCCCATTTTTTCAGTTTCTGTCATGAATGCATGCATTATCTCACAATATGCAGGTGTGAATCAAAACTGCTTTGTATAATTTGTAATAGCTGTGGCAGGCTACGGACTTTAATACACATTTTAGACACTTTCCTCTGAAGCTAAATTTGAAGAATTATATGAATTGAGAATGGAATAATCTATGTATCAGTTCATGAATACAGTATAATTTTCATGGCTTAATAAAATCGGTTATATAAGGCACTCATAATTCTCCTAAAATACCATAGACTTAGAGTATAACGTGACATTTCAACCTTAGTGAAACATTAGTATTACAGAAAAAACTCACACTATCAGGTTTCCTCTTTGTGGCGGAGCACACAGACCTAAGTAAATGGTGTGTGCGGTTCCTGCAAGTCACTGCTCCCAAGCCCTTAACGATGTGTCACACGACATGTTTTTGACATCGCAGACGCAATAATTCGTTCCAGTTGATAGTGCAGCAGACACAACTTACGTTTAGTGTAAAAAAATTTTAACGTTCTGCACCCTGTCTGTTGTCAAAGCCTCTCGATTTCAGGAAGGGTGACGAACCAATGATCTGATTTTCCCCTGATATCGTTCCAGATATAACGAATCAGAGGATGTAAAATACTGCTGTAAAATTATGGAGACGTGGCTAATTCAGTCTGAAGATTTTTGCCATCGGAGTAGCACACAAGAAGGCGCCTGAGCTCTTGACTAGAGAGACCTACAATGCTCTTGAGCTCTCGACTAGGGAGATCTTCGTTAGCAGACTCCTCACACTACGAGGACTATAATTCATTTAAATTCTTATCTATGCTGACTAGGACATATATATATATATATATATATATACATATATATAATATATATCAAAGAGCTTCTCGTAATTGTAATAATATTTGTTTTGAGTTTAAAATGTAGTAAGAATTACGCAACCTCTCAAACTTACCCAATCATTATAAGGAGTCAGATACGCTACCTGCCGCCAATGAACACAGGGTACCAGACAGTCACTCCCACAGTAGTGGCCAAACCCTTCATATTCTTGTTGTTAGGAGTTCAATTATTTGAAAGATTTTGTTTTTGGCACATTCTACTAGTGATTTTGGCAGATTCTACTAGTGAGTAATTTTTTCTCCTAGTGATTAAAGCCTTTCTACTACTGATGACTACAGTGAATTTCTACTACTCATAAAGGCTTTCCACTAGGAATAAAGCCTATCAAAGGTTTCTTATTTTAAAGAGTATCCTAACGTTAAAAGCAATTGCAATAATTTTGTTTCCAGCTCATTTTCGTCTTCTATCAGTTACAAAACTGCCGGATACTTCAAAATTTCAAAGTTCAAATGACGGTAATTTCCATGACATTAATAAAATTCTTTGATTATTATCAAAGACCTAGTCAGACTGGAATTCTTGGGGAATTTGTCAGGCAGCCTTTTTCAGAGTATTTTAACATTGATCGGCAAATTTAGGAAATGCTAAAATTTAGCTTTAAAGAAAATTAATCTTGAATTTTATATCAAAAAAGGAGAAATAAATAATCTTCCATAGCTAATTACTGTTGGTCCCTTAAGCAATTTTTCAGTTTCATTTCCCACAACTTTATCCAAAAAACCCCCTTACTGGTGAATGAGATTTTCTTGAGACCTTCCGCAGCCACTAACATCTGTAATGTCAATTCCAATGCAGTATTCTTAATTTTTTCTTTCTTTTTCTTTTCCTTTCTTTTAGTTCAAAAGAGCAATTTGCCCAGAAGGACTATTAATTTCGTTTTGGCATCTTGCGTTGATTCACTACAAGCGTTGTTTCACTTTTCAAATTGCTGCCACGAAATATTATAGCCCAAATTATAGGCCTATTATAGCCATATTATAACATATAAGTGTTATATAATATTACCGCCCCATTATATAAATGTTAAATAATAAAGCAGTCAAAATGAAATAAAATGCAATAAAAGAAAAGAAAAATCTGAAAGGTTTGAGATTTTAAATTACGTTCAAAGGGTCGTTTTTTTAACATTTTGTGTATTACCTTTATTTATTAAATATCATGTTCTTCGCACTTAAACCATAAAATTCGGTTCAAGAGCAATATCGCAAAATAAATTTAAAATGAGCATATCTTTAGAATTTCCGATATACAGTCTCACGCGCTGGAGATAAAAATATTTTTCCTGTACAACGTTGCCATTGCTCGCTTTGAAATCCTTGCGTTTGTTAATCAAAATTTTTTTAAAGTTTTACAAAATATGAAATCGATAATAAAACAAATTCCAAATTTCAAATTTGGGCTTCGAGATGCCCATATTCGGGTGGGAACGCTCAATATTTAAAATTGGATGGCTCTAGGTACCGTTGTTTTATTACAATGCGAGAAAAATGCATACATTTATGCAGATTCTTAATTATTTAATTTCTTTAGATATACACTGGTGTGCAAAAATTAAGGACGGAGTCGAAAAATTAGCATATCAGCTGAACGAAGAGGCAGAGCGGACAGAAAGACCAATCAGGAGATTAAGTAAGGTGATGTACGGTAGCACATGCGCAGATATGCAGGTAGACGTAATGGGGGAGTGTCTGAGTAGTATAAAGCATGTTGTCGGTGTAAGATCAGTATTTCTGGCAAAGAGATTGCACGCCGTATAGCAGTTAAAATCACACCGAGTTGCTGCCTCAGCGAGAAATGGCGAATAATCAATCTGTTAGACGACATCTGGATGCTTTTACCCGAGGTCGAATCATTGGGAAGTTGGAGGAAGGCCGCAGTGTGACAAGTGTGGCTGCAGAGTTCGGAATTGCTCACAGCATCGTTTCACGACTTTGGAGACAATTTCAAACTACAGGAACAGCTATCCGGGGGTTTAGTAGTGGTCGTCCACGAGGAACCACACCCGCAGATGACCGGTATATTGCCTTACAGGCCAGAAGAAACAGGCGGCAGACAGCGGGAGAAATCGCTAGACACACGACACAGGCGACTGGACGACCGATATCGCGTTTTACCGTGGCCAGAAGACTGCACGGTGGTGGTCTGTTTGCACGACGCCCTGTACGGTGTGTACCTCTAACGCCTGCCCATCGGAGAAGGCGTTCTCTGTGGTGCCGGGAACACCGGAATTGGAGAGACAATGAATGGGGACGAGTACTCTTTACAGATGAGAGCAGATTTAGTCTGAGTTGCGATTCTAGACACATACACATCTGGACAGAGCGGGGAACACGCAATAACCCCTTCAACATCATCAAAAGGGACTGTTTTGGAGGTCGCGGAGTTCTCGTTCGAGCAGACATAATGCTTGGTAGCCGGACCGACCTTCATATCTCCCAAGGAGGTTCGTCACCTGGGACTGCTATTGTAACGAGGTTCTTCTTCCTTACATGCGTCTTTTCACAAGGGCTATGGGTCCTCAGTTCCTCTTCATGGACGACAACGCTCCACCTCATCGCACAGTTACTGTCGAAGAGCTGTTGGAGAGTGAAGATATTGAACACATGGATTGGTCGGCAAGGTCTCTGGATCTAAATCCCGTCAAGCATGTACGGAACTTACTAGGGAGACCCGTGGCAGCACGTAACTTATCGCCAGTAACGATTCCGAAACTGCGATTGGTGCTACAAGAGGAACGAGCAGCAGTGTCTCAACAGCTCATTAACAACCACATATCCAGCATGCACAAATGATGTGAAACCTGCCTAGCAGTCAGGAGAGATCATATCCCCTATTAAAGACCAGATGTTTCTTGCTGGACACCCATCACAGGGATGTTTCGGCCTTCAGTCGCATTGCGCTCCATGCTACTTTTTCAATAAAGCTTCTTTTTATCCCTCTGATTTCTCTTTTAGTAAGTGTTGCTTACATTACTCATGTCCTTACGTATTGGGGATCTTACGGTATTAAATGTGTTGATTTGGAAAGCTTTTGTACAAAGTTATATTGAAAAAACCGTCTCGTACTTAATTTTTGCACACCAGTGTAATACAGGGCGATAATATTTCGTGGCAACAATTTGAAAAGTGAAACAACGGTTTTAGTGAATGCCAAAACGAAATGAATAGTCATTCTGGGCAAATTGCGCCTTTGGACTAAAATACGTCACTTTGGGCGTAATTTAAAGTCTGAAACTTTTCAGATTTTTTTATTCCTTTATTTTTTTAAAGTTTATCTATAGTTTTGAATTCTTTAATTTCTGTTTTCATCGACAGATGGTGCTAAGACTTTAGTTCACTCTGCCGACTTCTCCCCCTTTTATATGACATTTTTTAGGACTGCAATGTAGAAAATGCTTGAGCATTGAAGAAAAATGCTTACCTTCCTCAAAAATGAGTAATGTTTTCCTTAAAACCAACAAGAGTTTTATGAATGAATTTTACATTAATTTAAATTTCATTTCTGCATGTATTCTTTCAACACTATAAATTTCATTATATATTTTTAGCCCAAATGAGTGTTAGCTTATAAGGGTTTTTAGTCTCGAAATGGCATTTCTCATCGAGTCACTAAAAGCATTGAAACACTTTTGAAATTATTGGCACCAAATATTATCCCCTTGTATTATATTTAAGGAAATTAGATAATGAAGAATTTACTTGAACACATGTATGTTTCTCGCGCTGTGAAAAAGCAACGGTACCTAGACCCATCAATTTTTGAATAACGTTGTCCTCCACCCGAATATGGGCATCTGAAAGCCTGAATATTTAATTTCGAATTTGTAATTTGTTTTATTGTATCTGCTTTATGTTTTGGTAAAACTTTAACGAATTTTGAATTAAAAACTGAACGATTTCAAAGTGAGCAATGGCAACACGGTATGGAATAAAACATTTTTATCTCCAGCGCGCGAGACTGTCTGTCGGAAATTCTAAAGATATTGCTGTATTTAAATATTTTTAGCCCAAATGCTCTCAAAATGGCTCTCGAAACGCGTATGTGCGTGCAAATGAAAAATAGAAAACGCCCTTTTGCCAGTAATATAAAAACTAAAAGCTATCAGATTTTTGGGAATTTATTTTATCTTACTAGCTATGGCTTCTTTTTTTTTCAAACTCTGTTCTACTCTATGTGTGTGAAATTTATTATTTAAGAAGTTTTGCTGACATGGAATAAGAGTAGGCAATAACTAAGAATGTTAAAATCCTTTCCGCTTGTTGGTGACGTTTGCCACGTTACGTACGTTATCATACTTATCGGTAGTACAGTTTGTTTTACTGTTCACCGTTAGAGGTCTCATCTGGCGTCTTGTCTACATGTGTTTTCCGACTCGACTGTTTATCATGAGTCCTGATGGTGGCAATTGCCACGAAATCGTAGTTTCTGCAGCTCAAGTTGGAACTTCTTAATACATAAATCCTAGTCGAGTTCATCGAACGCTTACAAATAGTATTTTGTAGCTTTTTTCACGTGCTTCAAATAATTTAAGGCTGAAAAGGTTAAGCTGGGTGAATATCACTATCGCTTAATATTCTGTCTTTCTTGTCAAGTAAATTCACTAATAATAGAAACTAGAGCTTGGATTTCGCCTGAAGCAGTAGGTAGTCGTACTATTAGTCATACTACTAGAACTTTGATTAGAGCTTTATTGGTATTAAAAGTATTGGGATTTTTGATTGAAGCTGAAATGTGTTAGAAACCGAAAACTGGAACCTTTTATTTGAAATTATAACTAGTATTCTAGTCATTTAAATCACAAAGAGGCTTTTAGTTGCAATCAGACTTTTGTATTTATGAACTGTGAATTCCAATAATATTTTAATCAACTCTATCTTCTCGCTTGTCATTTCTCTCCTTTCAAAGTCTGTCGAATTCTGCCTTAGGGATAAATCAGCAATAGTAAAGTCTTATCGCCTAACCAGGAAACAAAATGTGACCTGGCTATGCTTGATAGAAGGCGAATCTTTATAATCTAATGCATATTTACACAACTAAATAAAAATTAGTTTTAAGTTTTTAAATCTAAATAGCAAATATACTAGTAACTGTTTCCACAAATCGAATTTTCCATTTTCTTTTCTATCCACCCCAGCCAACGGTAAGAAAGAAAGAAAAGTACAAAAAAATTCGTCTTCAACCCTTAAAAATCCAGTGCCGGGATTCCACGGCGAAATAAATTGTGAGAAGTACGCGGTATGCGTGAGAAGTGATAAGAAGCCCTCCTTGCGGTGTCAGGAGCACCCCTTCATCGATCGCAGAGGCTTGCATTCCATTCCTTCCGACAAATCATCGTCTTCACCCCTGACTCTGCCCCGCCTGAGGCAACAACTGTAGTCCTCTTTCTTTCTTGAGCTACAAGCATCCCAAGGACAGGTTGTTATGCATTCTGTATGCAGCAATCGAAGGTCGGAAAGTGTCGAAGCAGCCAAGCACGCTCCAGAAGAGGAAACTACTTGGTTATTTTTATATGGTTTATTTTTATATACCTGCAGTAAAATCTTATACGATAAATTTTTCATTTGGCATACAGACTGAGTAAGTTGAAGAAGTATTACTGATGATATTCCATGCCCATGCATAAAACTGAAAACACGTAAAGGCTAAAAATAATCTCTAAGATTTACACGAAGCTTATCAACCCTATTGAAATATTTCGAAAGCTAACATCCATGAAACGCCTTTTTTGTGTTTGGCAATATAGCATGCAGCAAGTTACAAATAAGAGTAATAGTGCAACTTGTAAAGAAACAAAGAGTAGTTCAGAAAATTAAGAAAATCGGAAGATAACAATATTTAGTAACTGCCATATTGTGGTGAAATAACATCAAATTTTGATAACGTGACATAGTAACATTATACGGCCCACTAGTTAAAATAGCATTTTTCTATGGCCCCGGCATCTGATGGGCATGCTAAAAGAATGCATAATACTGCAAAAGATGTGTATGGTAATGAAATATTGTCTGGTGGTGTGTATCTGGACATGCTACAAAGGTACTTAATTATTACAGACAGAGAATATGATAGTGGAGCATTTTCTGGTAATGTGCATCTGGACAAGCTACAAGGAAGCAATCTTACAAACGGACAAGCACGAAGCTTTCACTGAAGATGTGTATTTGATCACGCTGCGAAAGCACATAATACCACAGTTAGAGAAGTATGACATGAAATTTATTAATGATGTGTGTTTACATGTCCTGTAACAGTTGTTTAATGTAAGAAACAGGCTATAATGACCATAGAGCTACTATTGGTGATGTGTAATTGGGTATACTGCAAGAGTACTTAGCGCCGCAGTTAGATGAGGGTGCTTATTATCACGGGGAATTCTTTCTTCCAACACCCTAATTGTAAATCTTTGTTAAAGTATATGTACAACAAATAATACTTAGTATATACGAATTACCTTTCAGTATTACTGTTGCCTTGTATGTTCTGCTGAATGTCGTAAGAACTTAGTTTCAAGTAACATTTCTGAAAATTTACTCGAATTACTGACATTTACATCAAAAACTATCTACAATGAAATGGTGATGCGTATGTAACTTTTACACATAAATGGTAATAAAAATTGTTTATGTCTTGTTGTTCCTTTCTGCTATTATATAGCGCTGTATCCCTATAACTGGCCAAACCGTATGTATATGTTAAAACTATTATGATCTGGATATTTTTATGTGCATAGATATACATCTTGAATGTCCAGGGAATTAAATTTGCATATGTACTGGAGGGAATTAATTAAGATACGTATTGGAAGGATCATTTGGAATTATGGTCAAGAAAACACCTGGTCCTTTTGCGAAATTTAGGAGCACGGGGCCAAACCCTTGGCCCCTCAGAAGTATATATTTGTACTTCTTTTCGAAATGCTAAGTGTGTAAATTTTGGAAACGCTAAGTTCTCTAATATGCATATCATACTTCAATTAAAGAAGCTCCGTTCATCACATATTTGTGCATTCAGTGATGATTACTCTCTCTTTTCTTACTTTATCATGCAATTCCTAGGCAAATTGAAGACGCTTTTGTTGCATCATTGTTCTAATAGAGCTTAAATCAACACAAACAGGATTCCAGCTCTACTTATGTTGTCATCGCAAGAAAGATAACATATATTAAATAAGAGCTTTTAAAAACAAGAATGTTACAGTTAAAAACCAAAATTTTAAACTAAGATCCTGATTTCTTCTGTTGCTTACCAAACTCAAAGATTCAACATTTTCTTCTAACAGTTTACCAACTAACTAATTTCATTTTTGTAAAAGACAGGACGGTTATAATAAGGTTCAATCTTCCTTCTCTTAGTTAACAGTTAACTGCTAGCCTAACCTTAAACGTGATGTTACTTACTCTATACTAGTTAAATCTGCTTAATTTCTAAAATAAACATCGTGAATGAGAAAAATTAAATGAACAAAGAAGGATTTGAAACAAACTGGTTCATATACATTACATTGCAATTTTTAATGGAAAAATATATCATTTCAAG
>KK114520.1:234929-249122 GCA_000611955.2 Stegodyphus mimosarum | reverse complement strand
ATTCAGTATTTGAATTATATAAATTACATGTAAAATGTATGCAACCTTTCGAAATTAAAATATTTATTTCTAGCGAGCATTAAAATAGAAGCTGGAATGCATGTTTACTACATTCCACTCATAGATTGTAGAATTCTTGTTCTAAGGAAGTTCCATTCCCATTTTAGAGGAGAAAGGAATGCTTCTAAGACTTTCCCTCCCCATGTAAATACTGCCATCCTTTTTTTATTATTTACTGAAAACTTTCTAACCACCTTTATTTCTTTATAAAACAGAGACTGCAACAAAATCTCACTAAACATGAAGAAAGCCGATGCATCTCTGCTAAACAGACTATCCTTTTCTGTTAATGGACTCAGATAGCAGATAAGGGAAAGCAGTTCGAGGATAGCAGATAATAATTATTTTATCTCCAGCCAAAAGTGTAATACTGAAAAGCAATTCATTTACAGTCACGGAATTTTAAGAATTCAAAGAAGAAGAATTCATTCTAAGGACAAAATCGCTCATGCAATAATTAGTTGAACCAAGACCTTACACTCGATTGAGGTACGCCTTATACACAAAAAATCACAATTGGCCAGAATTTATTTGCTGAATTCGCACTGCGGGAATGATGCACAATATAACGTATATCATCATGTTGCGTATCATGGCTGAGGCCTATGTGTTTATTTATACAAATGGCTACTAAGACATTAGTCTTGATCTTGCTTCCCAATAGAGTTAAAAGATAACAGTGTAGTGCATTCGTCAATATGCTTCTTATTCATAGACTGTCCAGAGTTAGAAAGATACAGATTGAAGAGTGTTTAAGTTGAGTTTTAAAGAGATGGTCATTCAGATAATTGTGCTCTGTCAAAAGACGAAACAACTCCACAGCTACAGGATGAGGAAATCTGGAAGAACTGGCTTTGATATAGTGAAACACAGGTTTTAGGCCTTTCCCTTAGCTTCATTTGATAAGTACGAGGCAGACCTCCTCCTAAGGCATGTCTGTAGTAAATTTTAGTATTTTACATGTATTGTTATTGTTCAAACCATGTTCTACAAAGCGAATTTGTAAGCTAATAAGCCGGATTTCTTTAAGTTAATTCTTTTAGTTCTTTTAGTTAATGTAATTGGCGAGATATCGCCAAGCTAGCTATGGCTTTGGCAACTAATTTTTGTCGTCAAATTTGGCGAGAAATGAAAAAAAGTTGAATACTCCTACTAAAAATGAATACTGTAATTGATCCCTACTTGTAAATGTAACTGTATTCTGCTCTTATATGTAACTTTAATCGTATATGCCTCCCAGTAATTTCGAGAAAGGGAAGATACTAGAGATTTTTCGGCGGCCGGGGGAAATCTATATAAGCCCGGAAAGAGCATCAGTTTTTAGTTCTTGTCAGGAAAAATACATTAGGAGCACTTTGTTGCAAACTTCAGTGAGCCGGATACACCGCATCTTATGCGGTATCCCGGCGATAGATTTCCAGACTAGACTAGACAGTTTTTAGTTCAGCGTTAGATTCGGAGTGCTGAGAGATCTCCGTGGGAGTTCGCTGTTTGGATGCGCTATGCAGTGCGTTGTGTTTAACGTTCTTAGTAGTCTGAAGTGGTAACTACTGATTGTATTCTTTTATACTGATATGGTTATTTTTGTGAAAATTTCTAGAACTGTAAAGTGTTTTTTGGGTAAAGTATATTAAGCTATTATCGATTATGTGTGCATTCGGTCCATTACGAATCCGTTTGGACGTAAGAATATGAATTTAATTGAAATGAAAAATTATGTTTCAATTTAATATAATATTCCCCAGATTCTTCTACAGTACACAGTAACACAATACATTTTTCCAAATACGTGACCATTTCTGATTACTTATTATCATTTTATATGGTACTAATAAATCAAATATTCAAATAAAGAAATATCTATTAGGCTTTTAATTAATCAAATACAAAAACATTTTATACTTTTAAATGCAAAATTCTTAGAGTTTATTTGACTTAGATTGCTTTTCATTGCCTATTATCAATCGAAATTTCCTATTTTCTGAATTTACTGAGGAACTACAAAACGGATGCTGCTCATTTTGGTAATTAACAGCTTGGAACTAGATAAAAGCGCACTTGTCATTAAATTCATATCTGACATTTTAAAGTGACCACTTATTCAGATGTCTATGAATCTTGCACATAAAGGTATAGAATGTTTTATATTTAACTTACCAATTACCAAATCATAATCTTATCAAATTATAATTTAATTATTGGGATATTTGCTTTATTTGGACTTCATAAATGCCAGATTTTATACTTATGCCAAATAGACGGTATTCCCAACCAAAGTGTTAAAACTATGTTACATAAAATTGCATACTTTATTTTCTGAATGTGTATAACTGGAAGTACACCTATGGAACATATAACAACTAAATTACATAAAATTCTTGTGTTTTAAATGTTCTATTTGACATCCCTTATACTGAACTATCTTTTGACACTGCAATTTCCAGGATAATAATGCCTTTTGAAGTGTCAGAAGAGGTATTCTATCCCATTCCTCCCGAACAGCTTTCCAGAGTGCTGTTAGGGTTTTGGATAATGCAGTTTTTAAAAGTCCGAAAGCACAAAAATCCATAGGTGACACATCGGGAGATCTAGTAGGGATATAAGTCAAGGATATGGCTTTGATACCAGTTTTTTGTTCCATTTCTTTTAGGAAATTTACAGTGGATTTTGATGTGCGACTGCTAGCTTTGTCCTGATGGAGTCTCACAGATTGATGGCACTCTGGGTAAAGCGATGGTATTTCATTCAGAAAAATTGGCAATAAAATATGTTCCTGATAGTATTTGGAGTTAATCTTGACATTTTTTTGCACTCTCTTTATTTTTAACTTGCCATTATAAGAAAAACCAGCAACAAACATGAATCCCTTAGAAAAACCTTCTTTCGATTCTTTGAACCATGTACTTAAATTTTTTCCTCCCCTTTTATGATAATAAATGGCTCTTTTTTGTTACAATCATTTAAATACACCCATGCTTCATCTATTGTGACAATTGTTTTCCATTTTTCTTTGGATAAGTGTTTCTCATATAGAATTCTGCAGCGTGTCCTGCGTTGAGCGATATGCTTTGGAAGAAGACTATGCACATTGCGTTTTTTTGCTTTCTTAAGATTTAAATCAACGTTTATCATTTTGTTTACAATGGACACCGAGCATTTTAATGATTTTGCAACTGTCCTTTGACTAAGGGGATTTTCTTTTAACATTAAACAACGTACCTTTGCAATAGTCGAAGATGTCCGTTTTTTCCTTGGATACTTGTTTGGAATTTTTGTCCCACTTGAGGCACCAATTTGACGTTTTTTTCCTTTCTTGTTGATGATATTACATATCGATGCTTTAGATATCACAAAACCATGATTCTCACATGGTTTTTGGATAACGGAGTATGCATATTTCTCTTCGGAAAGAACGTAAATGTAGCCTTCGAACCACTGCTTTGTTAAATTCGCCATTTTGAATAAAAACAAAACTTTCAAGCCACAGACGATAATTTTGACTTTTAAAAACATAGTACAATTGCAGTTACTTCTTTTGCAGCAAACGATTTTTTATTCCCGCTTACCAAAATCGTCTAAAAAATGTGCGAACAGTCTCTGTATTCACATTGCTTATATGTAATGAAAAGTATTTTTGATGATGTCACAGGTGTTGCATGATTATCTGTAATAAAATCTGTTATTATCTGTAATAAAATGTTTTGAAGGTCCATGATGTTTGTTATTTATTTGTAATAAAAATTTTGATGCGATGACGTAGAACGTGATGGCATAGTGACGGACCTTGTACGTAAACAAAACATTCTCGAAATATCGTAAAAACAAATTTTTTTTACATATTCACGGAGTTACATATAGCTCTAGCTGCTAAGCACAGGAAAAAATTTTATCAGCAAAGCAATTTTATCAGCTATTGATGTATGATAACAATTTAAGGAATAGCGTACATTATGTTTGCATTTTATTTTTTATTGATTGGTAAAAGTTTTAGTTCATAGATTTTAATATTATTATTGATTGAAGCTTCATGTAAGTACATGCGTCATGAGCATCGAATGAGAATCGTACGACAAGGATTAATTTTGAAATGGCGTAATTCAGACAGATTTATTGTACACACGCTACTAATTTTAGAGAAATCACGAAATTAAAAAAAGGAAATCACGAAATTTAAAAGACTTAAAATACTATTATAAATTAAAGTTAGAACTTTATTTTACATATTGTTAATTTACATATATACCTTCAAAAATGATGTTTATGTGGATTGAAATTTATGTATCGCTGAAAAAATAAAAATTTTTGAGTTAAATCCAGTAGTAATTTGATTCGGATCCTTTAGTAAAATATATGAATGAAACATTGCGAATATATTAATTAAAGCCAGTTATTAGTTTCCTCAACAATGCTCTTCGAGTATTAGTTCTACAAAGGATAATATCTTAGAAATAATTTTTTAACTGATGAGCTAAAATGCCATTCAGAAGAACTTTTGTAGGACATCGGTGCTAGTCAAAGCAAATAAAACTGGCCTTTAACGCAAACTGCAGAGCCTTTAATTCGAATTTAACTGTTATGACTTCTACCTAGAGTTGGGGGCTTTATTTAGATTCTTACCTATGTGCTTTTATAGTTGAAAACTCTTTTGGTAAAGCAGATAGATCTTCTTCCTTAAGGATTGCTTGAAACTGAAGAGTAAGCCTAATTTCCATATCGTCTAGACAAATAGAGATAATCTTTTATAAGTTCATCAAACTATTCTGAGTTATAAACAATTCAAGAACTGTATTAATAATTTGAGCGATATAAGTCAGTCACTCGTTATTAGTTTAGTAAGGTTTTATCAATCTAAACGTTTAGTAGCAAAAAAAAATTTTGCTTAGCTATAAATTTGCTAATAACGGATCAACAAAATATTATCGTTATAAATGAGTATTCGTTGCTGGTAATTCTTTATAAGCACTTAAATACATTATTATGAGATAGCAAAATTAGTAAGTCTATTAAAGTTCTCAACTGCACTCTAAAGCCAAGTATAAAACATTTTAAAACAGAATGAAAAAAGAAAGAAAATCTGAAAGAAAATCTCGCAACAGAGGGTTTGTTAATGTTTCCAGTGCTCTCAGTGAGCTCGGAATTTACTATCCGCTTTTGGAAACACCCTGCTAACGCAACGTTTATCGTCGTTTTAACTTTATTATTAAACATCGCTTTCTTCGCACTCACGATACATAAAATTCAACAGTAAAACAATAATATTTTAACAGCAGCGTATTTTTAGATTTCTCAATAGAGTAAGTACTATCATATATTTTCCTACTATCATCATACCAGTGTGCAGTTTCCTCAAGAAGATGACTTACTGAACTTTGTTTTTGTCTTTTAAACTTTATTATTAAACATAATTTTCTTCGGTGTCACGCTCCATAAATTTCAACAGCAAAATCACAAAACTTCTAAAAGCAGCATCTGTTTAAAATTCCCAATACAGTGTTAAATGTTGCAATTAATTTTTTGAGTCTTTTTTTCAGTTCATTACATCAATGTTCAGTTTCCTTAGTTAGATGACTTATGTAATATTTTTGCCTTTTTATTATTAACTTTTAAAAAAACATATTTATTAAAGGTCATTTTCTTTGCACAAAAATTCAACAGCAAAATCGTAGAATATTCTAAAACAGCATATCTTTAGAATTCCCTCTTTATTTTATCTATATTTTCTCCCTCTTTCCAGCATGTCTTCGTGGTATATCGGTTAGCAAACTCGGTCTGTGTTCGAAAGGTCCAGGGTTCAGTCCTGGCGAGGGCATTGCTCATATTTCATTTCTCTTGCTTCAAAAAACCTAATGACTCTATAAAGTGTTAGGTTTTACCATATATTTTTTATATTCACTGTATTATTTCTTTAAAAATAATACAAAGCAATAACATTTGGTGGCCATAAAGTGTTATTTGTGGTGCCATACGTTTTTTTTTTACATTCGCTATATTATTTCTTTAAAAGTAGTACATGGGGATAATATTTAGTGACAATATATTTTTTTTGAAAAAGGATGTGGACAAAAAAGTGAGGACCGTGATTAATATTACCTCCGGTGCTAAAATATTTATACATAAATGTACATAACACGAACCTATATTTAATCTGATTTACACGTACATGTATTTACTTATACCACAAAAACCAAATGTAAAACTTACAGATTGAAATGTTTTGCAGTAGTTACGCTATTTTAATAAACCATCTTGTTAGTAGATAATGCAAGGTCATGTGTAGCACGAGGTAGCTCTGTACGTGCTTCTAGTAGTTGTCAAGTGGAGAAGACTACGAAAAACCTTTGGCAGTTTGTGGTGTTGTTAAGTAATCGGATGGTCTGGCTGTGCGACGTTTCCGTTGTTGTAATAAGATGGTAAAGCAGTATTTCTTACGAAGGCTTTCAGGAAGACATAGTTTCACAGCCAGATTGCTCTCGTGTGTTTTCTGCAATTCAGTTAACAGACCAACTTTCTGCATCTTCCATAAAAGTAACTTTTTCGTCTAAATTCTTCTTGTTATGGTTTTTCCGAGTCAACTATTCCGAAATTCTCTTCATTTATTCTCGCCTTTTTACGCCCACGAGGGAAAAACACAAGCCCATCAATTTTCGTTTTTGGATCATTACTTCTTTCGCGACCTTTAGTTGAATAGCGAGTGGATGAAAGCTTAGGGAGTGTTTTTGATTCTGTTATCTTATTTCCTTCGAGGAAAGCCATAAAAAGCCAATTGACTTCATCTAGTTTATCTTTTAATTTCTTAATTATAACTTTTACTGAAAGTTTAAGCATATATGTCGAGTTTTAGTGGTTGTATCATACAGAGTTTATCAGATGGTGAGAAAAGTAAACATATCAGTATAGCATTTTATACATAATATACTACATACGTTGACTCATACAATGATTATCAGATTCGCATCGATATTTGATGCGTCATGTCTGAAAATGCCTTTACTTGGCCCTGAGCAAGTAAAAAACTTGGAGCGCGAATGAGAATATTCAAACTGCATCGTTCAGTGAAGAGTTGATTGAAATCGCAAACTACTTGAATTCCTTTTAGAATTCTAAAAACAACAGTTAGCGATTGCATTATGAGCTGAGTAAAGCGTTTAAAGATGTTTACAAAAACGTGAGTGTAAAATTACTGTCTAATCTTTATTGATGGGTGAATGATTTTAGTTTTGAGAATGTTGATAAGTTTAAATTTGCGTGCTTAGGCAAAATAAATGTCTACAAAGTTCTGCAGTGTAAACATTTCATGTTATAAAGTTAATCCGAATAAATTATGTTACGGAAATTATCTTTTGATTCGAACTTTGTTATTTAAGTGGAAATCTTTTTTCCCATGACATCTGAAGTCTATAACATATCACGTCAAATGTAAAATTTTCTGGTAAAGTAAGGCGATCCATTTTTCATGGTAATTTAGTGTAAAATTTCTGGTATGGTATTTTATGGTAATTTATCATGTCTTTGGTAAACTGTAAACATTGCACCGATCGAGTCCATAATCACAACCGTAGCATCATTCAAGTGACAACATCATCAAGGTCGAATCTTTCGAGCGCCTTCCTTAAACATTTCAAGATTTAAACATTTGCGGGTTTCAGAATTAATGACAGTAGAAGAATATGTGGGAACAGCTTGACGGCTTGGACGAGTTGGGCTCCGATTCAAATCCAGGCGAATACTAGGACATTGCAGTGGCTTTTGATTAAAAAGAAGACTGAAATGGTAGACTGAGGTAGATCCTGCTGGAGAGAGAAATAACGAAAATTATTGAGGTATGTTACATATCCGATCCCTGATAATATCTCATCATGAGCTGAGTAAAGTCGATCATTTTATGAATGAAAACTTAGTGAAAATTATCCATGACCGCTTGATAATTTCAGTAATTTCAGGACTTGTTCCCGTTTAGAGGCGCTCTGAACTTCATATCTCATCTAGAATTTACATGTTTACAAAATAAAAGTAAAATTTCACAAGTTTTAATTATAAAACGAACGCGGAGGGATAAAAATGTAGGCTTTAATTTATTTTGCTAAGCCGTAAAATAATAAGACTGAAGGCATTATTTAATCAAAAGCGAAATGGGCAAGAAACATTTTTAATGTTAAATAAAGTCTTTCACAACAAGGACAATGTCTCTTATTTATAAATCAAATTGAAGTCATTTTAAGCTGAGCACACAAATTTTGATGTTTGATTAATCATGACAATCTTGTTAAACCGCAACAAGCAATTACAAACTGCAATCAGTACTATGTATTGCGAAAAGAAGAAATTATTCTAGAGTTATGACAAGAAAGAACAAATATTGCATGCATAATCTATCTTGAAAGTGAATCGAAGAAATAATTTAGTTCTTTATTTGTCAACAAAGTGTCACAAAATAGTCTTGATTACAAAACAGAATAAAGCATTTTCTAAACAGGGCAGAAGCAGCAGCAACACTGTGCAATCGACTCCATCGACTAACAGGAGATAATCCCGAAATTGTTCATACCCTACATTTTACTTTCAAAGACAATTTTGGATACATATTGCTTATTAAGAGACATGGGGAGATTGAATACTAGAAGCACAGATTAAACTGTTTCGGACAATAAAGAATGCAAATTATAGTTACAAACGTAAGCGCAAAGCTTCTCCAGTGTTTACTAACAGCTGACCCATTCATTTTAAAGTCCTAGCAGATCTAGCTTTTTAAGCTTTTATATTAAAAGCTATTAGTCGATAAATTAGGTTTTAAGTTGCCGATTAAGGGCTCTAAAATACAGCGCTATGTAATATTTTTGATTCATATAACACGCATTTATATTTGTGTATATGCATTTGTATTTTTTTAACTAAGTGCACTAAATATACAGCGTTATGTAATATTTTAAATTTGTAAACGTTTTCCCTATTTCAGTCAGACAAAGGAACAAGAACTAAAACACCAACTGATGTAATCATTTAAATACTGACGATGGCATTTATTAAGACACTTATTTCAAACCAATTTCAGTTAGTGCTTTAAAACATGCTTAAAGCGTCAACATCGTATAATATCAATTTTTATTCTATCGCCCTAAAATTAAAATTCCACCTTTCAGAAATTGAGGCAGAGCTTCATCTTGTAAACGGGCATCGGAAGTGAGCTGAAGTGGCTATCGATCGATGGTCGATTGTTTACACTCGGGCTTACCAAAGCTGGCATCATTATCCACCTTACACAACAACGGGCTATTAAAACGCCACAGCGCGTGATACACTCTTGGTGCCCGCTTTTGTCCGAAGTACTTTGAATCTTCCAAAGATGAGGATGAAACGGAGGGGCATACATAATAGCGGGTGAGTGAAAGCTGGCATTTTTCCAAAAAATAGCGGATGGAAAAATTGTTTCACGTTACGGTTGCAGCAAGAGCAAGCCTCTTCGATCCGGTGCTGCTTTAATTCAAAGGAATTAGGGTCGTTGAATTTTGCTAAAACCATTAGGGCATCCGATCATTTACTTGGTTGCAGATTTGTTACAATATGTAAAAGATTCAAACTGAAACTGTGCTATTTACCTTTGATTATTTTACGTACAATATTTAATATAAAATATTGCACTTCCTTTTGCTGGAAATTGCTTTAGGACACACAAAATATGGCTGTGGAACGTTTTTTGTAGGGGTTTATTAGTTTTACCTGAGTTAAAGTTAACATGATAGCACAGGAAAAATATTAGCGATAAAATTATTTCAGTAGCAATATGATACATAAAAACTGCTTTAATAGAAAAATGTCAGTTGCTAGAACTGTTGTCAAATAAAAGTAATAAATAAATTAGACTGTATCCGATAAAATGTATGCGTTATTTGAAATAGTTTCTCTGAATTTATTTATCAATACTTATTTGATATTAGATCAGTGACCACGTACAACTAAATCTTATTTCAGAGATTCATACAAAAACTAATTCACTACAAGTACATACATGCAAAAAATCTAATGTTAACTTTTGATATTATTTAGCGAAGCAATTCTACAATGTTTTAGCCATTACATTACATGATGCGACTCCTCCACGTAGCCTGGCAAATGACCTTTTCTTAGAATGCAGTTATTTGAAGTGCATAAACATTTTATATTATAACTGAGCAATTTCAAAGTAATAAACGCGTTTCTGTACAATTTAAGTGTCACGAAACGGCATTTTGTATTGAATCAATATAAACGGTGTATCAACTTTTAAATCATTGCCACCAAATATTATCGCCCTGTATTATTAAATAAATAAGAAAAAAAAATCTGAAAGTTTTCAGATTTTATATTACGCCCTTAAGGGCGTTTTTCTAACGTTTTGGGTGTTACTTTTATTTATTAAATATCATGTTCTTTGCACTTAAACAAAAAAATTCAACTCAACAGTAATATCACAAAAATTTAAAAGAGCATATCTTTAGAATTTTCGATATACAGTCTTGGGTACTGCTAGAGACAATTTTTTTTTCTTTCCGTACAGTATTAACATTGCTCGCTTTGAAATTGTTGAATTCCTTAATCAAAAACTCACAAATGCTTTAGAAAATATGAAATAGCTAATAAAACAAATTCCAAATTTGGGCTTCCAGATGCCCATGTTCGGGTGGAGATGTACGTTGTACAAAATTGGATAGCTCTAGCTACCGTTGTTTCATCACAGTGGAAGAAACATACATATATTTATGCACATTCTTCATTATTTAATTTTTTTAAATATAATACAGGGGTCTAATATTTGGTGACAATAATTTGAAAAGTGATTCGCCGTTTATAGCAAATCAACGCAAAATGCCAAAACGAAATTAATAGCCCTACTGAGCAAATTGCCTCTTTGGGCTAATAAATAATTAGAAATTAAATAATAAAAAAGTATAAATTTTAAATTAAATTATTATAATTGATATAATTTCTTATTATTAATTGTAAATAATAAGGAATCAAATAATAAAGAATATACACGAAGGTATGCATGTTTCTCGCATTGTAAAAAAACAACGATACCTAGAGCCATTCAGTTCTGAATAACGCAATCCTTCACTTGAACATGGGCACCTGGAAGCCCGAGTTTTGAATTTCGAATATTTTTTATTATCTATTTCATATTTTGTAGAACTTAAATGACCAGATTTCAAAGCGAGCAGTGCAACACTGTACGGAAAAAACATTTTTATCTCCAGCGAACAAGGCTGTCCATCGGAAATCCTAAAGATATACTGTTTTTAAGTAGTTTGGCATTTTGCTGTTGAACCGTTTTTTATATGGCGTAAGCGTCAAGAACGTGATATTTAATAAATAAAGTAAACACACAAAACTTTAACAATAAAAAGAGAAAAAAAGTGTTTGTAAAGCCATCTTAATAAGGAAACTGCACATTGATTATGATGAACTGAGGAAAGACTGAAAATAAACAGAAAAATGTACGCCAGCACTTCACGCTGCATCGGGAATTCTAAATATATGCTGCTACTAAAATTTTTGTAATTCTGCTTTTTTGAATTGTATATTGCGTAAGAAAATGATGCTTAATAATGAAACCTAAATGACACACACACACACACAAAAGGGGAAGCTAGTAGCAGTGAGCGTAACAGCAGATTGGTAGACTGCGAGCTCAGCAAGAGCGTACAAAACCTTAACAAACCTTTTTGGACGACCATTAAAATTCGAAACCTTTCAGATTTTTTTAAAATTTTTGATTAAATGTCTAATTGTTGTAACTTGAAATATGTTTGACTCATACTCTAAAAATTTAATAATTTTTATGGGCATTTGCAGCATTATTATAATTAATAAAAGATGTTTCTTACAACATGTGTTATGTACATCAGCGCAAAATCGTTTTGGTTTTATTTCAATCACGATCCTTTTATTAGAATTTATTATGAATGAATACTACTGTTCATAACTCTCTTTCTAATTTTCTTTATATTTCCAAAATTGAAGCAAAACGTAAAACCTACATTCTACACTGTCAAGATGGTTTGCATTGGTTTAGTTGATTGTGGCAGAGCATACTAGAGCTCTCTGCCTAAGGATGGGATGCCTTCGTGGATGACTTTCTAAGGGAAATTGGTTCGTATACACGTTACACAGGGAGAAAACCACCGAATGACAATATGATTTAATGTATTCGACTTTTAAGTCGTGTACATCTGGAAAGTATTCACAGATCTCACGAAAGGTTATTGTTTCGAATATTTATGTAAAACTCATGCAGGAATATTGACCCCTAAAATAATAAAAACCTGCAGGTTTTGAATGCGATGAAAAAGGCTTATATGCAAGAGAGAAAATTTTTAGATAAGCGCAAATTTTAAGCGAATACGAAGAAGTTGTAAACAATGAAATATAGTACTGTCGGTTTCTGAAACGCTTCTCAATACTACGAAAAAATAAAAGTCAACCGGTTTCTTCATCTGTTTTAATATTGTCAGACAAACGTTTCCCTAAATTTCAACGTCATAAATATATTGATAACAATTATTGAAATCGAAAAACATCGGGATATTAAATAACTCTGGTAAATGATTACAGCTGCATAAAATGAAAACTTGCCAGCTCACGCGGCTAATCCGAGTCGATAGAAATTTGCTAATGCTGCATAGCGCGAACGTTAAAAATGTTATATAACCTGTAGATATCCTGATGTCGGGATATTATATTCATCATTCACAATCCCGTCCCTTGGAAAGATATGTAAATCACAGTTTCCATAATACAAAACTACATTTCTGTTGACATATTTGCCTAGATTTTACAAGACAAGATTTTAGCTTTCAGGCCCAGTATTCAGACAAAAATTAGATCCCGACATGCGGATAATATGCAAAAAAATCTGATGTGTACTTCCTTGTACGGAATATTAAATTACATGCACTTTTTCAAGCATTTCCTTTTAAACTTATTTCCTTGAATTTCATTAAATATATATTTCTCATCTAATTAATTCAGTTCTCACTTGGCGACAAAGCAAAAATATATGAAACCTGAAAAAATCTTTATTAAAAATTGAAAAATATAAAACATAAATAAAGTTAAAACACTTTAAAGATTAATTTTTACAATTAAAATGAGAGTTCCTACGCAGAAACATGCAATACGGCCAGCGGGCAAGAAGGCAGATTTTTCGGTGCACAAAATTGAAAATTTACTTTTGGTCTCACTCGGCAAAAAGACACTGAAGGCGTAGAAACTGACTTAATTTGTTGTGGACGCTATGCTGAGTCAATATATGGGAAAATTTAATAAATTAAATGATAATTCCGGAATGGATTAAACATTGATTTAATTCGCAACAATAAAAGAAGACGTTACTTGGTTGTTGCGAAGCTTAGTTTCTCTAGATTGGCAACAAATCCGCTATTCTGATAAGTTTCAAATGTAAACAAATATGGCTGCTAGGGTAAAAGAATTAGGCTTAGCCGCAACAACTTTTAAAATGTTGATAATTTTACAACTATAACATGCAGGTTAACTAAAGGCATAAAAACCTTAACCGGAAGATAAGGACAACAAAATTCAATCATTTTTAAAGCAAAAAATGCACACTTTTCAAACATATAAGAATAAACAAACTGAGCTTACTGAGCCGAGTAATAGAGTAGATATATATGTATACATATATTTATATACTTTTGGTGCGGCCGATTTCAACCAAAATGCGAGGTGCACATCTACATATTATAGCAGTCTTATATACAAAATTTGAACGCTATGAGGCTACTCGTTTTTGAGTTATGCGAGATACTACATACATAGGTGCATATGTACGTACAGACGCCACGAAAAAATCTTTTCTGAATCCATTTCAAATTAGTTTTATAATTCGTTTGGAGGAAAAAAGTCCTTTATTTTGTCCTTACGTACAGATGTTACGCAAAAACGTCGTTAAATTGCATTCGATAGCGGTCAAAATAGGTATTTTCATTGAAATATGATACCCGAAACTTTTTGCGATTACAACAACACTTCCTTTTTATTTCGTACAAGAAGTAAAAATATGAAAACGCTTTTAATAATTTAGGAAATATGAATGAATGAATTCTCTATTACATAGACTGAAATTTAGTTAGGAATAACTGT
>KK114520.1:195503-234817 GCA_000611955.2 Stegodyphus mimosarum | reverse complement strand
ATAAAATCCCTTTTTTTCACACTATCATTATTTCTTAGAGAAAATACATTATGGCAATGTGCCAAATACTTGCATAAAAGAAGAATTTCATATATTTGCCCAAAATTCATTAATTTAACTTGTACCAAAATGGCAGACCCTAAACTATTAATCATATTTCGGAGTAGCATAATCTTTACGCAAATGAATATTTTAGACCTTTTTATGAACTGAGATGGCTTAAGGTTTTGCACCTCTTTTATTTTATACAATTATTTATAGGTATGATCATATATAAAAGAAATAATAACTATAAATAATACTCATACAAATGCATAAAGGTAATAACAGTCTACTTCCTTCAAATATTTAGTTTTTAAGTAATCATGAGGTGTAATAAACTAATAATGTGATGAGTTCTAGTTTATTCAATTTGAACTAAAATTTATCTTACGTCAAAAAAAAAAAACTCTTCCTCTATTATGATTATCTAATAAAAACAGCGTTATATTTAATTGCAAAAAAGGGAAACTTCTGATTCTATGGCATGATTCGAAGACTGCTTTATTTAATTACGGCAAAGTACACAAGAGCTTTTTGCCTAAGGAAAGGATGACTTCGTGAAGGATTTTCTAAGGTGAATTGGCTTGTATACACGTTATACATGGAGAAAATCACATAGCCCATACAGCCAGCCCGCTCTCCTGGAATCGAACACAGCGACTCGAATTGAATACACTCGTGTTCAGCGACTTTACCGTTCGGCCGCTGGTAGGCTATGATTCGACGGAAGATTAGAACGAAGAGATTTATATAAACTGAACGCTAATGATGCCTTTTTTAAAAAATGAAATTACTTTCTTAGCTGCATGAAAACAACGACGCCTTCCTTTTGCTACTCTCTCAGAATAATTCACACATAATGACACGATAACAAAATAAACTGATTTTCACATTTTTTTACAAACCATTTTTCAAGAATTAACTACATTTATTTTTCAATCAAATTTTTTTCCGTGTCAAATTTTTTTTTCAAGCAATATCTATTTAATCTTTATTAAAATTTTGAAGTACTCATTGTTTTCCATGATAATTAATAATTTATTACTGTTTGCTATAGATTTTAAATTTAATATTCATATTCTTCTACACTCCCTTGTTATCAATACGCATTAAATTCTCTTGAAGAGTTATCTGTTTCTGTCTGTAGGCAGAAAACAATAGTGTCTCTAGATCTTTTTCTATCATTCTCTAAAACATTTTCGCTGATATAATGACCTTAATTATATGCGTTTCGTTTTACGATTTTGTTGTTTACACTAACGAGATTTCTTAAGAAAGCGTGTCAGTTAACCATTTATTAAATGCTATTTAGAAACGATACTAATTTCAAGTAATGAAGGGCTGCGCTGTTATCTTTCGGTTTACAGAGTTCATTTTATTTTTACTAATAGTTATTATTTTTAATAATTAATAATAGTTTTGTGTACCTTTCCTGAATTCTCTTATTCCCCTTGCATTTCCTCACCGGAATGTAAACGAATTAAGGTGAACGACAGTATTTAAACCATTGGAGCGAAAAGGTTAGACAGAGCCTGATTTCGCCATTGTGAGCTCACGTTGCTAGTTTCTACCAGTTTGTAAACCTTAATATTGGGTAGAGATTCTTGCCGCCAAGTTTTTACCCTGCCGTTGTAGGTTTCTGAGTCAATCTGTTAGCTTAAATTGAACTGTGAAACTTAAATTATATGACAGCTTAAATTAAATTATCTTTTTAAGTTCTCACCACAAATGGTCGGTGTTTTTGTAAGCAATTAAATCCGTGCCATCCGTTAAATATTTTGTATTCAATAAAAGGGCCTTTCACAGCCTTCTGTGGTCGTGTTCATCTTCAAGCTTGTGCGAGAATTTGCAAGGATAACACTTTGGTAAATCTAGTCACGTGTTACGATAGCTAAGAAACCTAGATCTTACAAGTTAAGAACTGCATGTAAAGAATCTTTCTTCACAAACATCTGCTGTCAAAGCCATTAAGTTGTCATTTGAAAATGTGAAGTAAATCAGATTGCTCAGTGTGTAATGTCTTTTCAGATGATATGACTGCTATCATTCAAAAAGAAACCTAATCTCCAGAAGAATATCGTTACCGGGTACAAGCTATTGACATAGTCGTACGACACTGAACCGAAATGCAGGATGAGGATAGGGAACTTTAAGTCGGCAAAAAAAAGTAACATCCGAACAAAAACTGTAATCTGAAAGTTTGAAATCTCAATCTGTCACATCGAAGAGTATAGCATTAAAGTTTCAAGAAGTAAACAAAAATAATTAAAAGACTAAAAATCGTAAAACATTTGCAATTTAAGCTTGGTGTACAAGTTCAGATTACACCTAAACTGTTTTAAACTAAGCAGTTAACAATCAGCCAACCTGTTTAAGAATTACTTCCCCTAGAAAGCCCATCAGCGGCCGAGCAGTAAAGTCGCTGAGTTCGGTCCGAGGTTCGAATATCGCGAACGGGCTGGCTGCATGGGCGTTTTAATAGCATTTCCCTCGTATAACGTGTATACGAGCCAGTTTCCCTTAGTCCTTCACGAAGACATCCCTCCCCTTTGGCATGTAGCCCGCGAGGCTTTGCCGTAATCAAATACGCCAAACCAAACCAAATTCCCGCATAAATTAATAATACAGAATGTGAAATATTTTAATTAGAATTAGCTGCTCGTTGTAAAATATCTAAATGATACGGTTAAAATTGGAATGGTAGTTTTATGGTAATTTAATGTCAGAAAGAGATTTATGTACTTATTTAACAAAGAAAATATTTAATTATTGAAGATTTTATCTGATTACTTGCGCACGAGAATTGTCAAAAATAGTTCTCTTAAGAGGAAGTATTTTCTATTTTGCCAGAATTCGAAACCCGCAAACTGAAAACAATAAGAGCTTCTTTGGATGTGTTTAATAAAAGCATTAGCCTAAGCATAAAAGCAAAACCACCCTAGTCACCCTTAATGATGAGTAGCATTCTAAACGAACTCATTCCTTAAAGTCTGTCTGCTTTGTACAATAAAAGTTTGTATATAAGAGGAGATAAGAAATCAGTTATATTCTATAAACGGCTGGAACGAAATATTTGGCATTTTATTTTTTATTCTCTAGCCAAGCTTTACACTTAAAGAAAAGAAATCACTTAAAAGCATTTCTAGAGGAGGAACAAAATTAAGAAAGATGAACTTTTAACGGAACTCTAAATAACATTCAGCTGATGTTGTATAACAACTGCGAATCGTTTCGCCAATTCGTAAATCTCAGTCACAATTTTGGTAACCTTTCTGCAGCAAATAGGGATCGTTTGCTTCGACATTACTGTCTTTGAAACCTCGCCAAAAGCTCTTTCGAGAAGTAGCCACTTGCAACAAACATTCGAACGATTATGATTTAATTAGACGAATTCATTATGATGAAGCACTCGAATTTTCAGTGATTTAATGATTACTAAGTTTAAAACCTGATCATCTTTTTTAAATGCTTTAAGCAGATTAACGCGAACATTAAAGCTTTTAGAAGGCCAAAGAAATGAATGTTTTTAGATAATATTTTAATTAAATACTCAAAATTAAATGAAGAAATATGTAGAAGACAGGGATTACGCTGTGCTGGGTATCTTTGTAATCATGATTTATGAGAAAATAACATGCAATATTTGAACTTTGTTTGCTTTTAAATGTAATGAGAAAAAAATAAATATTCATCTGTTAGCTTAAATTACGTAAAATGAATTTACAATTTACGTAAAATGAATTTACAATTTTTTGTCGATGCATTAATTCGCTCATCCTTAATTAAACTTGACATAATTCTCTAATATCCTGAATCATTTTTAGGTTTAATGTTTTTCCCGAGAGACTATTATCATCTGGACAGGATTCAAGTCCATTTCCTTTAGATTTAGTTTTATCTAACTCATTTGCAATAAAACTCTTCGTTTTTGTTTTTTCCATTATTCTCATTTGTCAGATGTCTTAAAAAGTACAAAAACATTCCAGTCAGTGAAGTTTGAAGAGTATTCGGTGGATTATCACATTAAAAGGAATCTGTGGATTCAGAGTAATCCGTGAATTAAGCAACGATGCTGATATATTCTTTCGAGCGTTTCGTAATTCCTTTTCGAGTACGATAGTCAACTACCTTTCCCAGCACTCCGCCAGTATGGCACTGAGACGCGTTAAGACACTTTTTGCTTTTTGCAAGGCCTGTCTATGCGATAATATTCGGTTCTAGTTTTCTTTTATTGTGCCTATTTCGAAGTATTTTTTAGTATTTCTGGATATGCATGGTATAATATCTACTGTTTTCGGGGAAATCATAAAATATTGTTCACATCCGTAATGATGATTATCCCATCCACAGAAGACCTTTTCAGACCGCGACAGAATTTAAGAATATTATTTTGGTATAATCTCAATTTTCTATCGATTTTGAGATCTTCTAAATGCTTTGCCATGCGCGAAGCAGAATTTTTTCTTCATTTCAAATAGTTACCTTAAGCTCCTTTCTTTCTTCCGTGCTCATCAGAAACACGTTTCTGTCACTTTGTTATCGCAAACACGTGGTATATGGCTCTAGTAGCAGCTGAGTGATTAAACACTGTTAAATGTTGCTGCGCGATCTGAGTTCGAACACAGGCTGGTTTCGTGGTTTCCCCCACCTCGAAGTAGCTGGTGGCATGGTTAATTTCGTGTTTCTTTTGCCATATGTGACATGAATATGATCGAGTTTCCCGTATAACGTTCTTTAAGAAGTAACTAGCCAATTAGCCAAAATACAGTATACCGTTTTCGTGTTCGTTTTAGCGCTGCGTCGGATTATTTTATTATATACAGCACATTAGAACTAGCTATCTGAGGAATTAATGGCTTTCTTTGTTGAGCTCGTTCTAAAAGAAACTAGCTATTATTCAGATTACACATAGGAACACCCATTAAAACGCCTATTCAGCCAGTTGCAAAACCGGATCAAATTATACCAATGTTTAGTGATCCTTTCTATTCCATTAACATTTCAGCCAAATTTTCAGCCTAAGTGATACGAAAAAAATGTACTTAGTACAAAGAATTAAAAGGGCTCAAATTTCTATATATTATATAAATTATGTAAAATATTGAATGCTGAAGTATTACATTAAAGCTAAGCATTATGAGGTTTCAATACAATTGTAAAATTCATTTCGTCATGCAAGTCGAAACTTTAAAGTCAACTAAAGTCCATAAAATTTATAATGTTCTTGCCCAAAATCCAAGAAACGTTGATTGACATGCAGATATGCCAACTTCTTTTAAGAAGAATTTAAGATATGTCCAAGAAAAGAACTTAATACGATCAAGTACTGTATCCAGTTTAGTTGAACTGATTGATTGGTCGAGGATTCGTGTTTTTTGTATTTGTATTTATTAAAGCCAATGAAAAGAAAACTACTTTTAGAAATTAAGTGGGAAATATTCTACAAAATTAAAAGTAAACAAATAAAAAATAGAACAGACTAAATCGTTTAAATACTCAGGATCTGTAAAAAATAATTCAATTCTTTATAGGATTTGGACAAATTCCCTTTAGGCAGATAACCTGAGTATTGGCTATTTAAGGGGAAAGATGCATAGTTAGATTTATTAAATGGCTGATATCATTATCTTTTGCATTCTAAGCATTTCATCAGAATCAGGTTTTCGTACTTGCGAATCAAATTATGTATTCGCATCCTTAGATCTAAACTACAGTAAATCCTTGGCGGGGGATACGTCATTTATACATCTAGGTACTAATAATTTAGATTCAAAAAGTATGCATAATTTAAACATTGTTGTAATAAAAAAGTGAGATTTAAACAAATATTAATTGAAAGGATTTTTATTACTGCTTAATAAATACGTGATATAATTAATTTTTTAGAAAGATGGTGATTTTTCTTTAGAACAATGCTGATGAAACTGTCAAGTTTCATGGTGTGAAATGCAGAGAATTTTACTGCCTTTCATAAAGCATCGTCTTCTTTCTTCGTATCATTAAATCTCCACTGCAAAATCAGGTAGTTCCTGTGCCCAGTTTATTAATTCGTTTTAACTTTTTGAAAGTTAAAGGAGTTTTACTGAACATCCAGTCCTTCGCTATTTCTCAATTAATTCTTTTCGCTTTTTCTATATCTGAAAATCCTTTGCTGTTAAGTGCTTTTTCAAATTATATGATTTTTTTGGCTTTATTTTAAGTAGACGGAAATCTTTTAAAATTGTTGATAACTTTTGGTCAGAGGGGATGATAGCAAGCGTTCAGTATTGATAAATGAACGTTGAATTGCGTATATGAATTAAATACTTTCAACATTCATGTAGAACTACTATGGAAAATACACTTCACCATAATATATTAGATGGGTCTTTAACAGTATGAAACAGATAATTACTCATTAAAAACTGGTATTGCATTCATTTTGTTACAGGCAATAGCTGATAAATTTTAATAAATGTTCTCACATTTTTAACGGTTTGTTACAAATGTTGAATCGTCCGTAAATATTAAAAGCAATAATTCAAATATGGAAGTAAGACCTCAGTTTATAAATGGCATGTGTGCGAAATAATGGCAATTGTGTGGGAAACTATTAATGGCAATATCGAAACGAATGAAAGTAAAATAACACTGTGAAATCAAACTGGAGACTCGTGTCGAAGTTTGCATGCGTTTCTGGATGTTATATTCCTAAGCGGGTGGACTGGAGTGAGTAGCCTCTTTAACTAATAACTACTTTCTCTTTTTATTATATATAGTATTTCCCATAAGCATTAGTATGTCGTAAAATACGTGATATGATCTTCAGTGACTCTTTTCTCTATTATGAATAATAAAGTTTGTAAACATTTTCCTACAGATAACGCGCAGTATCTGTAGGAGCACATAAAAGTAATAAAGTAAGTAAGTACAGTAACTAAAGATCAGGTTCTGTGGCGTTATGTATAACGAACAATGGTAAAGTTTAATATTAAAATCAAATAGGAAAGAAAGCAAATCCCAGTAATACTCATGAAAAAATTAAGGAACAACACTATTTTTAAAAGTTAAAAACTCAAAATTAAAGGGAAGCCATATCTTATAAACCAGTAATATTCCAACTTTAAGGTTTTGCGACCCCATAAAAATGTAAACGAGCCTAACCAGAATTTGACCTTTAGTTACATACCATCAATTTAGGCTTTTAAGGACATCCACCTCGAGACACCTACTATAAATTTCCGTGACCCCTTTGGTGTCGCGAAACTTTGTACCCACACTTTGGTTACCACTGTTCTTTCATGGTACATCTGATTGAGAATGGAAGCGAAAAGGAGTTTCATCAAGCAAAAATATAAGAGACTGAAGGCATCATACTCACAAAACATGTTGAGAAAGATTGTTTAATACAGTTAAAAATCATAAAAACACTAGATCAAAAAACACTTTCTTTGACAAAAGCATATAAAAAATAGACTGATATCGAAATTTACATCGTAATGTTAGAACTAATATTTTATTTGCGCAACTTATGAAATATTTACGGAATTTAAAAATATCTCTAAAGTGCAAAATAAAATCTCTTTTAATTTTTAAGTACGTACTAAATAAACATTGAGCCATTTTCAAGTAAAGGAAGTTCTATTTGCGCAAAGAAATCAATATGTTTTATGTTTGCTCCAAGAAGAGAAGGAGACATTCCATGTACAAAAATATACGCAGACAGAACACTTGAAAAAAATGAGACATTCCCAGAACATACTTCTCTGGTAACTGTAAAATCTAAATTACAAAGTACGCCATTCAAAAAGCTTTTCTCATAAGCAAATTGAAAACTATTCAAAACAGAGTTTCTGAAAGATTTATATCCGTCTGAGTGAATCTGAAAGAGCATTTAGCATTACAATGCTTGAAAATAGTTTCTGGGAGGTACAGTCGGATGATACTAATCAGAGCAAATTCAAATGCTAAGTTCGTTTACAAAAGATGGCTGCCACCGTAAATAAGGAGTAGCTTGATACGCCTATTTGAAAAAATTAATTTTTGCTTTATACATAAGAAGAAAGTGTAAATTAGATATGAAACTGAAATGTTTCGTGCTAGAAGGAGGTGTTTCTAGTAGATCAGTAGAAGAGTTACTCTCTGGAAATAAAGTATGATCCCTAAACTTCTTAAAAAAAATAAAAAACAATTTATTAAATTAATTTCATTTAAAATTTGCATTATATAATATCATAAATTCGTAGGATAATTTATGACAGTTTCTAAAACATATGACAGAAATACACAGTCCAGTCACATTAATGTGACCACCACGTACTTTCCATGTCAGAGTTAAATAACCAATCACAGAAGGCAGGTGGCAGCACAGTGCAGTTCAGCGTATATAAAGGGTGTGTGAGGGCTTCGGAAAACATTTCAATCGTTGGCGTAATGCAGAAACGAAGCGATTTATCCGACTTCCAAAAGGGCATGATCATTGGCTTTCGGGCCAAGGGTGGAAGCATTTCCGAAACGGCTGAGTTTGTGAACTGTTCGCGTGCCGCCGTGGTAAAAGTGTACCGTGCATGGCAAAATGGGACTGTCCAAAATCAGCGACGTGGCAAATGTGGTGCACCACGGGCCATAGATGACAGAGGCGAACGACGGTTGCGGAGATGCGTTCGGGCAGATAGACGGGCTACCGTTGAGCAACTGACCACCAAAATGAACCAAGGGGCTACCAAAAGTGTCTCCCAAAGTACTATTCAGCGAACATTGCTGCGTCTGGGCCTCCGAAGCAGACGCCTGGTTCGTGCACCTATGCTGACTGCTGTTCATCGACGGCGAAGGCTAGAATTTGCACGCCAGTACAGCAGCTGGACGTCCACTGAGTGGCGACAGGTTGCGTTTTCGGATGAATCGCGTTTTATGCTCCATCGGACAGATGGACGTTGGCGTATAAGGCGTGAAACCTCTGAAAGGAACCACCCTGCAACCATTGCCGGAACGGTCCAAGCTGGAGGCGGGAGCATTATGGTCTGGGGAATGTTTTCCTGGCATTCTCTAGGTTCACTGATCATTGTGGAAGGCACAATGGATCAATACAAGTACGCATCTGTCCTTGCGGACCATGTTCACCCCTACATGCGCATTGTTTTTCCTCAGGATGATGGCATCTTCCAGCAGGACAATGCGAGGTGCCATACAGCTGCCAGTGTACGTGCGTGGTTCGAAGAGCACCAGGATGAGTTTACCGTCCTCCCCTGGCCAGCAAACTCACCTGACTTAAACCCAATCGAGCATCTGTTCGAGCATCTCGATCGAGTTGTTCGCGCCATGGATCCTCAACCGCGTAATCTAGCGCAGCTGGCCACGGCATTAGAGTCGGCATGGCTCAACATCCCAGAGAAAACCTTCAGGGACCTATGTGACTCTCTTCCTGCACGTCTCGCAGCAGTCCGCTCTGCGAAAGATGGTTATTCTGGCTTTTGACAGATGGTCACATTAATGTGACTGGACTGTGTATCTAAGAATTTTAAAAGGTTTCAACAACGGATCTTAAGGCGATTTCGAGTTCTAAATATAACGAATTACAAAAATAATACATAGCATCATATAACCTATGACGTCACATCATAGAATATCTAAGAATTAGTTTTATTAAGTTAAACTGTTTGTTTGATATTGAAACGAGGTACATGAACATTAGACGCTACTAAAATTCTTTCCTTTTTGTTGCAAATGAATTATTAGTAAAAGATCTGTAGCAGAAAACGTTTTATGTGTCTCATTTTACAGGTATTAATTGGACAATCGGAATAAGTATAACGTAACTTTCTGATCGTGTACGGCAAGCAGCCTCCTTCTAGACCAAGCATTCGTGATTAGCATAATGCATTTGCGTAGCTTGGTAGAGGTTTTCCTGGAGCCGAGACTGATCAGCCAAACCACATTACGGAGGATATTGAAGGGATATGTTTCGCATTTCAAAAACGCTGTCGCAAATCAGTTAAAAATCCTGGCAAATAATTGGAGAAATCACATTCAAAAGTGCATGCTGTACTGCACAAAAATGTACTAGTGTATGCTTACAGGGCTCAATAACTGCATGCTGTTCTACTCACAAACAGACTACAACGAACAAGCTTTACTATGAAAATGTTACTGCTATAGACCAAGATGAAGACTTTCTACGACACGCGCATTTCAGTGTTATGATAATAATTCACATTTGTACGTTGTTAAATTATTGAATTGCAAAAAGTACGAATATAAAGATCAGATGCGCCATATATTACACTCGAGATCGAAAGAAACAGCCCTAAGATCAATGCCGAATACAGTCTGAAGCACAATTGCGTCATTGGCTAGGTTTTCTTCTGTTTGTCCATAGGTACTGGCAGTTTGTACTTCGGTATACTCATCAATTTCGGATGATGAAACTTGAGAATCTTAAGCCCGATAATCTTTTCCATCGGGGTGGTGCTTTCCCTCATTGGGCATCAGCAGTCCATGAATTCCTCAATGCCACATTTCTCAAACAGTGAATGAGACGGAATGGTACGATTCCAAGGATTACTCATTTACTCGACTTAATGTCCCTCACTCGAAAGATTTTGTGAACCCTTAAAATTTGTGAACCTAAACAGAATTCAAGCAATGAATACTTACTGCTTCCACGCAGTTACAGACGACATCTTACAATTTGTATGGCAATAAAGGCTGGATGTGCTCCATAAAAAGGAGGCGCTCACACTGAGGTGAAAAATAGATGTACGCAAACGAGGTTGAAATAATTCGTGAATTTCAGCATCATGTACAACAAATCATACTTAAATATGCAACCCAGAATTTGAGCTTTAAAATTTTTAAGTTTTAAAGATAATTATAACTCGCACTGTTATTAGAATAGCTTATCTATTATAACAAAACTCTAGAACAATACCTTCAAATTAAATGTGAAACCAAATCGTTCGGTCAATGAATACAAATATTTGACAAATTATTTAGCATTCATTGATCTTATTCTCAGTTGCATATTTGCATTTTGAAGCTTTGAAATTTCTATTACTGTATTTTTCAGAAGCAAATATTTTGTATCGTTTTGTTTTGAATAGCGTCTAGCGGAATTCTCGGGTGAAGAAAACATCTTCATCGATAGAAGAAAAAAAAAAGACGGATGGGCAAAACATCGGAAATTTAAAACATCGCCCTAGATACGTCAGGTTTAAAAAAATAGAATGATAAACAAACTTCGTGTAATTTAAACATCTCTTGCATTTTCATAGATCTTTTTTATTTTCTTAAATACTTCTTTCTGCGATTTTAGAGATTTTCTCCTCGATGCTTTCATATCCTTCATTTCACCTGAATGGCTGAACAATTTGGTTATTAAAATTATCCATAATTCATGCGTTTTTTTACGTGATCACATTATGTTACATTAGTTAATAGTATGGTGTTTTCATTATTTGAAAACCAGAGATTATTGTATTATAGTTTTCAGCCCCTTTTCTCCCAGAAATTTGGGAGAGGCTTTCAGCAAGTGCGAGAGGTTTATATGTGATTTCTTTTTAAGGGAAATTGAACAAAGTGAACCTAGTTTTGAGACGATTAAGAAAAGTTTTTTTGGATATCTATGAAGCATATTCAACGTTACTGTAAAAATGAATATTTCCTTTTCCAAGAATACTTAGTAATATTTTTGTATTATTAAGATTTGTTCAATTACTACTTGAAAAGTATCGCAAAATGAGCTACATAAACACAGTTTATATTTCTCTGGTACCTTTATTTACACAGACATTTGCATCGTAATCTTAACAATACACAATACAGTTACGAGTTTACACAAAATTTTTTAAGGCTATTATTTTTAAGCCATTTTTGATTTGTGTGTTGGGTAAGATGAAACAGTACGTAGTTAAGTAAAGTAATTGTTTTAAAAGACAAGCGTCTATTAACTGATCATGGGAGAACTCTCGAGGGTTGTCTTGCGCAAGAGGAAAGAAGCCTTAGATTTTCGAAGGAAATTCGTTCATATTCTGAGGGTAACCTTAAAAATCCAGTGCAAATGGCCAATTAAGTCACTGGAACTAGAACCGAGAACCGCCCAGACGAGATACTGGTTAGTGACTCTGACTGCCGTAGAAGGACCCGGGTCCGAATCCCGGAGAAGGTATGGATGTTTGGAAATGATGTCTTTGCGGAGTATGGACACTCTAAATATATGGTGAGCGAAAGTCCTCTCGTGTGGTTTGGTGATAGAAGAGAGGGGTATGAATCATACCCGCGGTGCTCTTCCTCAAAATTGGAGTAGAAGTTCAATATCCTTGAGGCTCTGGCAACCATTCTTCCATGAAATATGGATTCGACAATAAACAAATTAGAACCGATTTTCCCAAATGTGATAAAAAATCAAAAGCGAATTAGCAGTCCGAAGTATATTCATAAGAGTGATATAAGTAAGATTTGTTAATCCAAAATATTCAACGGCATATAAACACTTGTAAGTTCTGGTATGTTTAAAAACAAATTCTTGAACTGCAAAATAAGGCTTATCTGTGACGACGGTATCCGAGCACACAGTGCGCCAGAGAGAAAGACACCCAGACTTAGCATCGAGCATCCCATGCAGGATTATAATGTCCAGCTCTCGAGAAGGTATCTAAAAAAAGCATCCAGCGATCACACAGCTCAGTTTAGACTTGACAAGACCATTACGTCTGCCATTAGTGTCTGCCGCGCCTAAACGGACCACCGTAGAAATGATCGTTCTAGTCCTGTGAAGGCAGCTAATTTCACACATACTGTCCACTCCCACCATATAGACTGAGCGAATGTTCAGTTAGGGAGGGATTTGAGCACTCAGAAATAGAAACTGATTCTCATAGTTTTAGTTTTTTTGGCCTGTTTTTAAATTCTAATGCATCGGTCTTACAGAACAATAATGCGTTTTGATACAATTTTAATGGCGTTAGATAAATACTATAAACCTAGATATTAGTCTTTAGAAATTTCATGTACATATAATTGGAATATATACATTTATGTGCTATTTGTCATAATACATTATCAAAAGATTTAATAAAAGCATATCCAAAGCTTTCATAAAATGCATTTATTTTCATACAAAGCATGACGAATAAGATAACGTAAGTTTTAAAGAGATCGAGGGAGCAATAAATTTCTTAAAATATTACTCCTTTATCATATTTGACTGCGAAAGGCCACTGAATAAATTCAAAATGAGTGTAAGACTATTATAAGTTCGAAACTTCCAGGCAGAATCATCAGCCGTGTTACTAGTTCTTCCAAAGCGGTTGTATCAAGCCTTATTAGCTAAAAGCTTCAAATGAGTTGAGCATGACTCCTTTGTCTAAAGACGTTATACGTTGCAAGATCTCATGAGCATGTCCAATAATGTGCTGGAAGAGCAACGTATGAGAGCACTGAATTCCATTTAGATTTTATTCAGTAGTTGGAAAATATTACAAACTGCACAAATATGAAAAATTGTTAGCATTTGAGATTACAAATTTTCTAGCATACATCTCATAATTGTCATGGCAAGTCATAACATGATATTATTTCACAAAAGAGTTAGCGTTTTCATTAAAAGTACATGAACTGTAATTGTTAATTCTTGTTAGAAATGAAACAAGATACAAAATGACTTAATGAGCTAAAGTATGATGGCTACGGAAAGATGTGGTGGCTCTGCACAGTTGTGTGAATCCAGATAAGAATGTCAAATCTACAGCCTTAAACATGAATTTAGTAGAAAAACATTCGCTGTTTGGGATCTAATTTTCTAATCTTTCAGCTTCTAAAAACTAGATAAACGTTTACAGGGCAAGCATATTATTCTTTTTTAAATTTACCTGTCATATGTACCCGCAAATCAATATTTCATATTGCGTGAAAACAATGATTTCAATAGTTTGATGGATATTTTTAGAAACGCATGAAATAAGAATATTATCAATTGCTGACATCTTTCGTGTGCTAAGATGAAATAAAAAGATCAAGTTACAAGTGATTTTTAACTATCATGATTTTATTATTGATATAATCATTCATTTTTAACTTTTGGTGTGGCGGACTCAATCTTGCATGATATTTCCCCAGATGCTTTTAAGCACTTTCCGAAGATTATAATGAGGATAATACATTGTGTCTGAATGAAAGAACTTCATTGATTAGTGCCGTTTATTCAAGGACACATGTCCAGGGAATCGATAATGACACGTCGCAAAGTGAACATTAGACTCCCATTAAATGCGAACATTTTCTACCTTCTTGTGCAAAGTGAAATGCGTGTCAACCCTTATCAGAAAGTAAAAGAAACACCATCTTTTCATAGCCTACGTAATTAGTTTGCGTTCTATTAGATTGCTCCAGTAGAATCTCTATTAGATAAGCACACAGAATGAAGATCACTAGCTCTTGGGATCTCGACGCGAAATGTTCGAAAACATTTTAACCACATAAAAAATGGTGTCCGCCACGCCTTCATTAAATCTACAGGGCATTAATGAGCTAGATTCAATTAGAATGCGAGTCACGTTTTTATGAGCATGATCGAGACTGATTCGCAATTCTAGAGCTAGACTAATCTGCAAAATATAGGAAAGTAACGTTTAAAATCTGTTTAACCGAAAGGTTTACGTTTTCGTCGAAACGATTTGTTTCGCTATTACGTGATAATTACGTGATAATCGCTTTCTGTAAATTCATTACTTCTTTACTTTTCTACGTAAATTGTTCAATACGAACAACATTATATTCTGTGAAAATCTACAGATGCTGTTTAATTATAAATGTGTCTGGAGAACAAAATAGTCAACATGAAAAATATCATAGTTTGTATCAAGAGAGAGCAGCCGAATTCACTTTTATTTGCAATATAATACAACTTAAAAATAATTGTCGACCGTAACGTAGTTGCTTTGAAAAATCTTCGGTGCTTTAGAGTCGCCGTTATGCTATTCAGTTTTTCTTTCAAAAGGCAAAACCTCTACGGAAACTCACGAAGTGCTTCAGTCACCTGTTATTTATAATTTCGGTGATTTTAACAAAATAAATAGGTGCCAAAATTCTGACATATGGGTGTGTCTAGTACTTTTCTTATTGTCTTAACTGATATTGTAGTTACTGACAAAGGATTATATTCTGGGGGGGATCTAATAAATAATTCAAGACTACAGTTTTCACTAATGTGGAAGATAACGTGTATGAAAATGACATGTATGTGTTTCAGCTACGCGATTTGACTAGAAGTAACGTTTTTTAAATCCTACGAACAAAAAAAGGACTAACGTAAGACTAACATTCTGAAACTGTAAAAGCTTCAAGGAAGAATTTGAAAAAGAAATAGTTCTGTAATACATCTTCAGACAATGTCAACGACAATGGAAACCGGTTACATCATTCCAAGGATAGGAATTCAGAATGACAAAAATGGTAATATATCACATTTATTGGAATTATGAGTTGTATTAAATTACGATATCAAAGAACCTCTGAGTTATTGAGATCATGATGGAGCAACGGCGAGAAACTCCTACTTCGCGTAAGAGCGAATAAAAATCAAATTACATATATATATATTTTATGCTATAGCACAAGTTATACTAGTATTTCTTGAACAGTCATTGTATCAATATCATTTTAGAGACATTTTAACATGAAGGTGATACCATAATGCAATTTTTTCAGCTTTCACGGAACACTTATATAAAATTATCAAGACATTTCATGGTATTTTAGAGTTTACTCAAACATTTAATAATTAAAAATAGTAGTCAATTCTTTTTAGTAATAAACAGTTTGTAACGTTCTACTATCTAACTGTTGTGTAGAATCTGGAGAAATAGTGATTGCACCGAAGAAGGGTTAAAACTGTTCTTTATTAAACTCTTTAAATTATTTACAATGCGTCAACTTGACACTAACATACTACGCCTGTGCTTGGGCGGTAACTGAAGCAGTAGAATCAAAACTCAAGAATTCAAGATATTAACAAGCAGTGGAATTAAACTACAGGGCTCATACGATCCTGTATCCTACAGCGCGTAGATGAGTCTAGTGGCAGCAAGGTAATAACTGTAAAGCCACGTCTAACCAGCAATAAATGCTAAGCCGAAGCTTGCGTACAACCACGCATCTACTAGAACATCGATATTTAAACTTTTTCTCCCACTGGTAGAATTTGCATTCCTTACGTGCGTTAACAAATTCAAATATTCTGGCACTCACAATTAGCAAATTGAAGGCTTATAGGAAAGTAACTTAAAATTAACTTTTACTAGTTATTTAAAATAAATATAAATCCCTGCAAGTTTATCTTGAAACTCAAGTGCTTTTTTATATTCCATCGATGTCAAATGGATAATTCTGAACTTAACTAATAATTGCTTATACCTTTAAGGTTACTACCGGTCTGTATTAGATATTAGCCCTAATGTATTCCACCAATGTACGTAAGAAGAACTTAATTTTGCTTTCTCTGATTTCTCACTTGAGCTTCTTAGCTTATCTAGTCTGATTCTATACCACCATTTATAAATTCTTGAGCAATTTTTGAATTTTTTTCCATTCTGTCTTTCTTGATTATGTGTGCGTAAGAGTTGACTTCAAGATAAGATATAAATTAGTTAATGTTAAAGATGGAGTTAAGAGCATAGGTTGCGTTAACGAATATGATTTACCTGTTAATTATATGATTAACAATTATTTAATTACATTACTTAACTTGTTATGAAATAAATCATAGTTATAATTCCTTCCTTTCGAGCTGCTACTATTAATTTTATATTTAACCGAAGATTTCAGTTTGATAACAGTTTATTCTAAACATAGTTTGATAGTTGTTACTGATAGTTGTTACATGATAGACAAGTGTAGAGTAATTCTAAATGCTTCAAGTTGCAATGCAAGTTAATTTTTTTATTTATAATGTAGAGACATTAGGATATTTTTTGGAAGCCGGAAACGTGAAAAATGGGCAACGCCTTTGCCGGGTATCGAACCACGGACCTCTCGGTTACGGGTTAAGCGTGCTGACCACTACACCACGAAAGCACGCGAAGAAGGAGGGAGAAATACCTTATATACTCCCCCTTTTAAAGGGCGACTGGAGATCAGGGGACCCAATTGCCAAATCCCGGTAGTGGAGAATCATCATCCACCACCTTTTTAGTTCGGGCGCCAGTGTAGAGACATTAGGTATGCTTTTGAAGCAAGACAGATGAAAGCAACGCCTTTGCCGGGAATCGAACCACGGACCTCTCGGTTACTCGTCGAGCGTGCTGACCACTACACCACAAAGGCATGCGAAGAAGGCATAAGAAATACCTTATAAGAATATTGTATAAAAGTTATCGTTGACCTGCAATAAGTAGCTTATGTTCTGAGTAGATTCTAAATCCATAAGTCGTGGTAATAAAATTTTTATTCGCTTGATATCTGTGTTATACTTGTGATTATTTGTTACTAGCGATGACTTTCTGATTTGACACAAAATTTCGCACAAATTACTTAACAAAGCAGTTTAAGCTAAGAGGTTATAACTTAGAGATTCTAATCTTGTTTCTGTTAAGTAAAATAGGGTTATGGTACAAATAGTTTTTATTTTATGTTGATAAAGCAGAATTTTTAATTAGTTTTATTTGAAGAGATAAACTTATCAAAATAGCTTTCCTTGAAACTATTCTCTTTTTTTTTCTTTTATGAATTTTAAAACTTAAGTAGCGCATTTCTTTAGTCTTTTTCAAATGTTTTCTTACTGCTACGGATATAATATACATTTTTCAAGTTTTAGAGGAAATTTACAGCTCTTTCATAGAGATAACGCTTTTTCATTTATCGGTACAAAATGTTTTGCAAACCAAAAACGTTACTCTGCAAGATAACCTTTAATAACTAAATTGGTAGAAAATTGCAAATCCTCAGAAATTTTAACTTAACCCTAATGAAAAATTAAGTTGGTTAAAACCCTTGGGCACGTTATCATCTTGCAGCTATGTGATTTATTCTAACCGTTCAGATTAAAAAACGTACACGTTTTCAGCGTAAATCGTTACGTGATGTTCGGTAATTCTATTTGAATTTATAATCAAATTTTAAACAGAAATTATAGGGATATGTTTCGCATATTAGTTTATTAAAAACATTTGTGCCTGCAAATATAATGATTAGTTTATGGTTGACTTAAAGCAGAAGATCTTAACGATGGCATTAGAATACAATTCTGAGACTTCAATAGTTATTAAAAATTATAAACGAGATAAAGATAACATATAAGAATAATAAATAATTCCTCTTGTAAATAAAGCAACGTTCTATCAGCAATCTCTCTTCCATTTCATACCGGGCTTTGAGATATATTCTGGAAAACTTCTACATTCATTGCATATTAATTATAATATATGAAAAATTGCTCACTGAAATTTTCTTTAAATTCGAAATATCTTTTCCCTTTAATACAGTAATATGAATTTTTATATAGAAAAAGTATTTAAAATTATTAAATTACTATTCCAATTCCATATATATTAACTGTGATCATTAAATATTATTATCATTAAATAAATTACTCAGTTGACTAAATACTACCAGGAGTAAATATATGAAAAATTGCTCACTGAAATTTTCTTTAAATTCGAAATATCTTTTCCCTTTAATACAGTAATATGAATTTTTATATAGAAAAAGTATTTAAAATTATTAAATTACTATTCCAATTCCATATATATTAACTGTGATCATTAAATATTATTATCATTAAATAAATTACTCAGTTGACTAAATACTACCAGGAGTAAGTTTATGTATTTATGTAATGAAGCGTTTTTGAAGTAGAAATATATTTTGCATAATTAAATTTGCACGCAAATATTACTCACAGGTAATTGAGGAATATCATGTGCTGCATTTTTAAAAACATCGTAAACAGTGCTGCTTTTTCAAAAAAATTAATGCATTTAAAATTAAAAAATGAATTAATTCGAATCCTTTAAACTTACCATAAAACTGTAAATTATCAGAAATACAAATAAAGTGCAATGATCTTTTTCTGGAAATCACAACTTAGTATAAAGCACATATATTTTTCAGCTCACTACAGATTTACAGCTTTATGCAAAGGCAAGCGACTTCACAGATTAGAACACTCTTTAAAAGTTGTATGTTGGAAACACATTCAAAACACTGGAGATAAACGAAATTATGTAGTTAAAGAGATAACTTAAGAAATACAAAATGTTTCTTACCTTTGATTTTCCCTTATGGCGTAGAACCTCAACTTGAGTAAAAAAGTGGAAAACACGGCGTATGTATCCAAAAGGCGTGACTCTAGTGAGGGGGGATGAACCAGCTTTCTCCCTTTCCTACCTGGAACCCCCTTCGGATGAGGGTCCGTCTAAGAGCGTCCGTGAATTGGGAGCCTGTCGCAACAGTTGGAACCTGCGCAGTCCGGTCCGGTCCCGTTTGAGCAAAGGTTCCATAGGATACTCTGGCGAGGAAGGGGGACTACACCTGCTCAGCAAGGGGATATCCTGCTCTTCGATTTCGCAGGGTGAGCAGTACCGGCCCTTGAGGCCCCCCCGGACGCTGCTGCTGAGGGTGAACTCGGACTCCGCCGTGTCACTGTCCGAGAGTCCGTCACTCTCAATGGACGCCAGGTACCGGGGTTCCAGCTGGAGTCGCGGTGGGCACTTGGTGGTTCGGTTGAAAACGTCCATCTCGAGGGCGCAAGCGGCGTCCGGGGTGCAGCCGTCCGGGTCCAGAATCTGAATGTCCTGCGGGGAGGGCACAAACTCGTCGAAGAGGGGACTCAAGAAATGGCGGCTGTTCTTCCTCTTCTGGCGTATGGCCACTCGAGGTGGCGGCGAGTTGAGACTGGACGAAGACAGGGGCTGTGCCTCGGCAGGCGAGACAGCGTCGTTTCGTGAAACCGGCAGAGGCAGTTGTGGTCTGGACCTGCTCGGACCGTTCGGAATGATTGGATTTCGAACAACCTCAGCGACTGTCACCACTTCCTGACCACCCCCGCCTTTATCCGGGATATTGGCGGGAGGAGCGTCCAGATTTAGGAAAGGGCTTACTGGCCCGTTGCACCGTTCCGCCTTAGTTGCCTCGGTGATCAGATGCTCTGTGCCTTCGGCGTCGGAAGGCCTCCTGTTCCTAGGGCCCTTTGGATCGTCCTCATTTCCATCGAAAGTGAGAACGCAGGCGGCCACGATGAGCATGCCCCCGAGGCCCATGAACACAGGCCCCACATACGTGAGATTATGGATGTGCAGCTTGAGGTGCTCGTTGACCACGCTCACAGTCTTGTTAGTGTCCTCATCGAGGTGCTCTTGGACGGCGAAATGATCGGCGTAAAAGCCGAAGACGGTCATGCCGACGCCGATGGCAATCAGGAGGACGCCACCACTTAATGCCTTGAAGCACAGCCAGATGCACCGAAACGAGATGCAACTCTTCATCTTATCCAAACCTGAAGAGGAAAAGAAAGAGAAAATCGGCTAAAGAATATCAGACAGGTCAAATTATATGCAACATTCACTTAATAACTGCATTTATGCTTTTCAGCCTCCATTCGCTGTTCCCCCGTTAAGAGCAAGCATTAAAAATAATACCCCGAAATTTGTTTAACTATTTCTTAATTGGTTTAGATTTTTGGAAGGCATTATAAGGAAACATCTGTTAATAAAGGCTCATAACGTGGTAACGAAGCTTAATGAGAGGAAAACATCTATGGTATGCCTCGATTATCTCCATCAATCTGTTTTCATGTTTAAAAGATGACTACTTCCAGTAAATCATTTATTCTTGAACATTAAATCATTTATGTTATCTTTATAAAAATTATTTGCGAGTAGTTAAAATTGGAATTCTTTTCATATTTCAGAATAAATAACGGAATAATGTGTAGTATTTGTAACAAGTACTCCTTTTGATTTCTGTTATTTTATTATCTGCCGAGTTTAACAAATTATCAGCACAGTTAACTTTTCGTTGTTCCAGGTTTTCTAAAACAATAGGCATCCTTTATTCTTTTGCTTTCAGGTATCATTATCAGAAACAATTAATTTACAAAACATATATTTTCATTAAGATACAAAGCCGACAAATAAATAAGGTCTGAAATAAGAAGTATCAAGCTAAGGTAGACTGATGAATGAGAAAAATAATAATTAGTGGAAGCCCTAGAAGAAATAGTCAATGAGTTCAAAGAGTTACGAATCCCACCGCCCTTGTATATTACTTCCATATCTTTTTAGGGATCTTTGACCATGTGCCTTCCCTGTTTTTACAAGAATAGGGGTCGAAAAGGTTTTAAAAAGTTCACATTGTAGATTAAAAGTAAAAATATTTCTTGAAGATTAAAATCAGACGGAATTTTTCGAAATATGCCATTTGAATCGCGTTGGATAAAAATAAATTGCGTAAAAGAGAAATCGAATTTGTTTTGAACTGTGTTAAATCAAAATATTATAAAATAAATCTGGGTAAAAACGGTTATTTACATTTTGATTTCTTCATAACTGATTGAATTTCACACAATAATTTTCTATTAAGGTTAAAAGTGAGGATGCCTGTCATTCCATTTGGAGTCAACGATTAGTAATGACAAAATAAGAACAAATTTATTAAGTAAGATATTCTATATTAGTATGCATTAGTAGTCTGGTAAATGTTTATACTGTGCGTGTAAACATCCAGTATTTCGAGAGATTTATAAATTGAAACAACCTGAAATGAAATATATGGAGTTTTCTGTAACAATGCAAATATTCTATTGATATTACTTGGCGGTATTTCTTTATTAAAGTGGCCGTTTGTCTCTAAAATAGGCGAACCTGTTGCAAATTTATTAACGCGCAATATTTAAGTATCACGAAAGATTTGTGCGATGGTTGCTTTAATAAGGAAGTTCCGAAGTGTCTCCAGCAACATCATTACAAACAAATTAATTTAAATATAAGAAAACGTTATTACCTATGTATTATATAGACGCATATTTTTCACATTTATTTCAAATACCCTCCCTTACAGCTCTAGTCCGATTATTTCAGGACGGACGTACTATGAAAATCTCAGTCATATTTTTTTAAATCAATTTTACGATTAATAAACACCAACCAAGATCATACACGAAAACATTTTCAAGTTAATAATTCGAAGGAAAATGTTTTGAAGATAAATATCATAACTTTTTTCTAGCAGTAGATATGTTTTTAGGGATCTTGAGAGCTTAAAAATTATTCTTGCTATATTATTCCAGTCTTGGGATCTTAAAAATTATTCTTGCTTATTCAGTATACTAATATAACATTTTGATACTGCATAAGAATAATAAGATGGTGATAAGTTTTAAGGTATATAAGATATTAATAGCTTTTCATGTAGTGTTAATATATTTGACATACTAATAGGTTGTATTAAACTACAAGATACTAGGGAGATTCGAAATTCTCATGAAAATAAACAATAAGACTATTGTGCATTAATCCATTAGATAAAAAATTTATCTTGAAAACCTTATACTAGAAAAATGTGAAAATTTGTGCAGCGTTGATAATATTTACATTATTTTGATGGTAATGATTCTTATTGTATTCGAGAAAATCCTACTCGTTGTCAGTAGTATATCCTCATTATTTATTATAAACGGTTGAAATAATTCTCAGTTTGTAGCTGAGTAATGTAAACATTTTAGCCCCTACCTATAAATATCATTGAATCATGTACTGCAGAGAAACGAAACCTGAAGCTTGCTAAAATATTTACTAAAATTTTAAATTATCTGTCAATAGAAACAAACGGCTCTTGCTTATATTTTCTGCATGTCAATAAACATTTAAAGTCGATCCATATTAATATTTTAGTTAAAATAAAAATTCCAAGTTAGTACAAGATGTTTAAATTTCAGTCGCAGTTATTCTTTCAATAATTTTGAAATTAAAATATTAACCATAAACAAAAATGAATGAGTGAAATGAACGAAATGAGTTCTGTTATCAGGGAGTCAAAACCCTACTACGCAAGTCATTAATAATTCAATTATTGATTAAAAGTGATGTTTAATATTATTAAATATTTTCTTCTAAAACTGTTGATAAATTTCTGGCATCTTTCTAATATTATTGATTATAATGATTATTTATACGTTTTCTTATTTTGGTATAAAATCAACAATTTAAGAGGACATATTAAGTTATTTTGAAAACTGGTTTACTTATTGTATATCATAAGTCTTAAGACTGCCCCTTTGTTACCAAATTCATCAAATACATTATCAATTCACAATAAAATTTTGGTACTTTAAAATGAAATTCTTACTTACTACAAAGAAGTAGTAGAGGAACAAGATTATTTTCAAACAAAACTATGAAACAGAACAAACAAACTTTCAAAACTTTTAATAGGTAAATTATTGAAAGGGAGAATATTCAGATTCACAGCTTCCTCATTTCTTCATTCACAGCTGTCCCTCCCTCCCGAAAAACAGTATTTAATTTCAGAATATAAGAATGGAGATAAAAGAAGTAATATTTGAGAGTTTCTAAAAGCGCAAAATGAATAATTCAATTAATTCAGTAAAAATTGCAAAAATAAAGCATGACTTTCATAATATGCTAAGTGCGCACTGTTAAATGAAACACTTTTGTTAGAAACAAAATAGGCTATTCTAAAGAAATAGATCTAGAGTATTTTGATGTAATTTACAATAATGAGTAAATTTCAGCATCATTTCCAATTCGGAGAACTACAGTTAATTTATTCCAAATGTAACTTTTTTAATTATTTTTATGCTGTTATAATGCACCGATGAAAGCAATTAAAGCTGTTTTCAAATTCAGTACTTGTTAATAAGTTTTCCTTTGTGCGCACATGCACACACACACACACATATTTATGTTAAAAAGTAAATTAAAAAGGGGAAAAAATGGGAGGTAATTGTTCATCAGCGACTAAGCGGTAAAACCGCTGAACACCGGTAGTTTGACCTGGCTTCACATCTTGTCGAACGGCTGGTCGCAGGGCAATTTTTGTGGCTTTCTTCTTGCGTAGAGTGAATAGGAACCAATTTCTCTTAGGCTGATTTAACAGAGGCATCCACCATTTTAGACAGTTAACCTTGGAGTGTTTTGCTATAACCTAAATAATCCTAATCAGGAGAACCATTTTTGCTATATAGAAAATGTTTTCTCCTTAGAATTATTTTAGTTTCTTAAGATCAACAAAAAATTTCGATTTTTTTGCAAACGTGGGCCAAAACATTTTGATTTAGACTCTCAGCACTGGTAAGGTGGGCGAGATTTAAATTAGTGATAAATCCTTAAATGAGTTGTGTTATGGTGTTCTGATAGAAAAGGATAACGATTATTTACATAATATTTTTTATCTATGTTCGCCATATGATATCGCCTATCCGTTATTCAAGGGACAGTCGATATTTGATTGGTTGCGCTGGTTTCTACATATACTAAATTTTAACTTGCAGAATATAAGATGTAAGGGTATAATGAAGACCTAAGAGTATATAAGACGTAAGGGACTGGATATTGGTCTCAACTAATAAAGAACGTATTACTAATATCAACACTATTAAAATTTGATATAGTAATTCATTGAATTCTACTCATTGAAAGTAGATCAAACTAATCGAGAGGAATCGCAGTTCGAATGCTAAACAGTTAATTAGGCTTATAATACAAAAAGGTTACGAAACGATAGCGAATAAATGGAAAACAAATGATGTCGCAAGAAAAGTCAAAATACTTCATTAGAGCTCTAATAATGATTAGAAGATCTATTAAGGCCTTTAAGAGGAATTTAAATGAGCCTCATTTAAATCATCTGTAAAATATAGGTCATCAATAAGGCGTTTGTGAATTCCCGAGACTACTTACAGCGTCAAGAAATTTTAAGTGCTTTTGTCCACTTACGAACTTCCTCATAGAATAGTAAAGATTTATTAAAGACGCACCTTATTAAAATCATAAATGCGTTTTTTTTTCTTTGGTAGTTTATTCACTTAAATAGTTTTTCAGCAGACATCAAATTTTAATTGGACGTGCTCCATTAGTGAGTACTTGAAGACCATTTCCTGGGCAGAGATTTTGCGATCCAGTATTTCTGCATACAAGTATCATTGCGGTAATCTATTTACATTGCAGAATACGAATTTATGTCTAAATAATAAAACGATATAAAAAAGAAATAGCTTTACATTGTCCGCATATTTAGACAATTTCAGTTTAAATAAATCAATCAATAAATTAAAATTGAAAGTAAGAAAGAGGCTTAATTTTATACTTCCTGATTTAAGCATTTTCAGTTTAAAAATGACAGGAGGTCTCTTTTTTTCTTCCTTTCCTTCTTCTTTTTTTTACTTTTCTGAGTCAATATTATTTTTGCCCATCGTTCCATCTAAATGGATTTTCACTGTAAAACACTTATTAAGTGCTGTCTATATGTCCCTCACCAGTAAGTATAAATTAAAAGGAGAATATTGGTTTCTCAGTAGGTAATGATGCTAAGTAGAGTTTTAGTAGTAAGTAGCTAATGCTAAGTAGAGTTTCTAACATTTTAAACTAAATTTCTATGTGCAATTTAATTACTTCTTTTAACCGAAAAAATAATCGTGACGATCGTACAATTCACATTTTTTGAAAACTCTAAAAGCTATGTAAAGCTATGTAAACATTATAAGAATAGATATTCTATTTCATAAAAGGACTATTAGGTTGCAGAGAATCTAAATAATCAGACGAATTTTAAGCATGCATAATTCATTCTATCAACACACTGAAGTATTCATTTTGAAGAGAGTGTAATGCTATTCAAAATTAATCTGTGTTAAATTATCTAACGTTTGTTATAATTGATATTTGGATGAAACAGCGACTGTCCTTGCAAAATAAATAACCATCTGCATTCCAGACGCTTAAATGAATTTAATGTGTACTTTCATGAATTCTGTAGGGCGCTAGAGAATATTAGGTTGAATAATTATTTTACAAGATACGCTTTCAACAAAAAATGGAACAGTTTTATATCTCCCATTCTACTGGGCCGACTGATAAAATTTAACTTACATTTTTCATGTCTCAAAAGCGCAGCTTGGAATACATAGATGATTTAAATATCGCATTGTTCTAACATAGGTATTCGGACGCGAAATAGGACTTTTTCTGAAATGACATACCAATGATTTTCTCATATTTAAACTCTAGGCCTCAAATTATATCAAAGTGTGAAATTTTGTAACAATAGCATGAGCAATTTTTTTAAATTTAGCTCCCAAAATTTTAGCTCTTCAAAGTCAATTGAATTCGGTATATATTTATTAATATCTTTTTTTCTCATTAAACTTACTTGATTCCTTCTTTCACCGTTCGAAACTTAGATTCAATGCAAATAAAATTCGTAGTTACTTTATGAATTATTTTTAAAATTTGCATTTTTTAGTAATTTTTATAAATTTTTTGAAAAAAATTTTGAATTACAACTTATTAAATTTTTACAATCACCTTAAAGCAGATGATATTCTAAGCATGCCTTCAAAAAATTAGAGTTTTTTTTATTTAATCCAAAGATATACGTGAATTTATATATTGGAGCGCTGTGAAATTTGCGCATTCGGCGATAATAATGCCGAATGAGCTCTACGCATTTTGTTAAAATTATTCGAAAGTCTTGTAGAGTCATTAAGTCTTTTGAAGCAGGAGACATGAAAATGTGAAATACCTTCGATGGGGACTGGAATTTGGATCTATCGAATACGTGCCGAGCGTGCTACCCTTACGCCACGAAGGCATGTTGGAAAAGAGTAAGAAAATGCTTTATACACTCCTTTTAAAGGGTGAATGGGAATTAGGAGATGAGTCGCCAAATCCTGGTGATGAAGAATCATCATGCACCACCTTTTAACCTTTTAGTTCGGACGCTACTTCTAAAGTCATTAGTTTTTTTTCTTTTGTTTTTTTGTTGTTGTTGCTAGAGTTGTGAAAATTAGCAATAAATCATCTCGCCGAGACTCGAACCTGGATCTCTCGAATACGCGTCGAGTATGCTTCCAATTATACCACGAAGGCATGCGGGAAGAAAGGAGAAAATGCGGTAATGAAAAAAGGGAATGAAAAATAGATTGCTATAAATTAAGAATTTCACGAGTGAATTACTCTTGGCGCAAACTGAAGATAATTTTTTTAATTTCTTGGTACGTTTCTCACCAGAGTTTACAAAGTTTAATGCTTAAGAGTACTTTGAGTCTTAGAATCGAAATATGGAAAAAAATCGGCTTTCAGAAAAAGTCCGATTTTGTATCAAAATGCCTAAGCTAGAACAATGCTAATACACATGCTACTACAATACCCATGCTAGAATAATAATAATAATAAGTCTAACATACATCCTAAGCCACGCTTCTGAAGTTAAATTTCGTCAATCGGCCCAGTAGGACGGGAGATTGCGAACTGTACCATTTTTGGCTTACCCGATATAAAATCGCCTTACATGCTCATGTATTCTTCACTTCTTTGGGTTCGGTTTTTGTTGGTTCATCCTATATAAGACTTCAGGGTCTCAAAGAACCGTAGCGTTCCGTGAGGGAAATTACTGGGAAACATTATTCTGTGGAATCTGTGCTTGAAAAAGTAAACCACTTGCTGGCTTTATGAAAATATTTAATAAAAAGGTTAGCTTTTTAGGTTTATTTATTTATTGTTTAGGTTATATCTTTAGTTTTTTTTAAGTGCTAAAGCATCCAATGGAACATTTGCATATTTTATACAGAATACAAACAACGCCCCAGTGAATATTTAACGGTCCTCTTATTAGAGTGCTCTTCTTGAGAATAAAGTGTTCTATTATAGTGAGAAAACGTTTTTGTAAGTGAGTAATAAGAAATGGGATTCTATTAAATATCGACTAGAACTTGATTTTCATCAACGGTAAAATAGCTTTTCGGATTATAGTATCTGTAAATTATTTTAATTGAATAAAGAACGTTTAATTTCTTTCTAAGTTTCAGGAAAAGTAAATTAAGTATTATATAAAGTAAAGTAATAAATGCTGTGCAAAAAGCAAGATTCATAAAAATATTTAAAAAGTGGTGGAGAGTTATTTATTTAAAAAGCATTTAAACTCCGTTAAAGCTCCTTAAGGTTATTTGTTTATATTTTTCTTTTCAAATAATTTAAACATTTCTGAAATAGCCCATTTAATTTTGTAAAGTTTCATTCAAATATCCAGATATCTTCCTTAATGGCACTTTGCATTAAATATAAGCCTGAAAAATAATTCTTTCATACTCGATGCGAATATAAAAGAAGGACAAGAAGTATCATTCAATAAGTAGTTCACATAAAGAGCGTATACCTTGTTTCTAATAAAGCTAATGGCAAAGAAGCCGTTTTTAAAACGATCATTACTTGCAAATAGCACTTAAGCTGCTTTTATTGATGTTATGGTGAAACATAAAACACAGCTTAAGCAACTTAAGTTAGTTGCAGATCTTAAATCGTGTTTTTTACCAATAAATTAATTCAGAGTGTTATATTTTACACTCGTATGCATTAACTTATAAATAACAAATAACTTGAAAAAACTAACGCTTGCTATAGCTATTTTAGTAGTTTATTTGGTTGTAGGAACATTTGTTGGGCATCAAAACTAAGAATGTGGAATAATTGAGTAAATATATTACCTATTATTTCTTCGGTCAATTTGAATCAATAGCTGTGTAAAAATGTTATTAGATTTTTGACATTAAGATACCTGCCGATTTACGTTCAGTTCTATCGTATATAAAAAACTGAATAAAGCTTGTTCTCATATACTGTAGTAGAAGAAGAAATAAAGAAATAATGTTAATTTCTAACTGTGTGAGCTGTTCTTTAACGTGCATAGTCTTTTATGCAGTAAACGCTTCCATAACGGGCATTGGAAGCACTGGTCTTAAACTGGAAATTGGAATTGGTCTTGAAAATTACGACACTTTTTGAAGGTCTAAATTTAAACCGAAATTTAGGCCTATGATATGAAAAATATGTAATGGGCTAATAATCCGAAGTCTTTAAATGTGAGATACATTTGTGTTATGTTTTTCTAGCCCAAGTAACAAGTTTCCAAATACTGAATTATTCAGAATACAAAGATGAGCTACTGATCCCCTAAATACTTGACCTTTTAAGGTAGTTTCATGACTTTTAGAAACAATTCCCAAATGAAAGACGGTATATTTACTTTAGGTCTTGCTGGAAAAGACGTAAAGATTAAGTAAAAATTGTATGGTACGTGTAAAAGTAAGATGTAAAATAAGATGTAAAGATCATTACTTTACATCGTTGTTGATGCAGATTGTGGCCTATGTTCATGTTCGTAGATGACAAAGATTCTGTTTGTTTTTAAAGCAGTTTTGGCGTCCGAGTCCGATATCTTTGATTTAGTTACATAATCAGAGACGTTCAGTGAAGAACAGATTCAAACTTGGCTAGACGCAGATAATTCCGTTCGAGTCCTACTCTCTCAAGATGATGGTGAAATAATCAGACATGTACTGGGAAAGAAGAAAGATGACAAGGAGGAAAATGAAGACGGCAAGATAAGAGAGTTACGTGGAAGGAAAATGACGTAGAATTGCAGACTTTAATATGATTTGCCGAGCAATGTTTACCTGTGTCAGTACAGGAGGCTTCTTTATATGTAAAGTTGTATGCGAAGCGAATTTTTAAAACTCTTGCATCAACCTCGCAAACAAGTGGACATTCGAAGCTATATGTCATCACACTAAAAAATTTGTATTTAATAGCGTAATATATATGGTAATTTTAAACTGTTGTTTATTTTTATTTTTCTGAAATATAAAATCATTATTATGAGATTGCGGCCCTCGTTATTAGCACCGCCCTCTTTTTGAGCATAATTTTGAAATCATATACATGCATTTTAATTTTAAATAATTTGCACGATTTTCCATATTCTTTGTTTAATCATGAGCGATATATCGAAAAATACGACCAACGGTCTTATTTTTTAATATGTCTTATGTTGCAGTTTCTACAACATTGTCTAAAAAACATGAACTGATTAGTTCTAGATATACATATTCAATTATCCGGAAAGATCGGAATCGGTGAGGTTCCCTTGCTGCCGATTAAAAGAGATTCTACTGTACTTTGTAATTTCTAAATGCGTTAAGCTTATCCTCGTGATGTATCTGGGCATAGACGAAAATAACTCAATAAGTTTGTAAGAAAAGGTTGTAGGTTTTTCCAAGATGAGTCGATTTATTCCCTGTTTCATTAAGATCTTGCTGCAGTCTCTAACAGTATATAATAAATAGATAATAACGAAAGAATGTCAGTATTTACGGGGTAGGGGAAATCTTAAACTTTTCCTGCTCCCTTTAAAACGGTAATCGAATCTTCCTGACACACTTCCGACACAAAGTCTACGATCGGTGTGTGGACGTTACGAGGATAATGAAGTAAAAGAATATATATGGATGTTTGACTTAAACTTTTCCACCAGGTATAATTACAATAATAAAATCAAGAAACCATGTCTAAAAGAATTAAAGCTCCAAAATGTTTCTTATTTAACAGCTGCAAATACGTCTATGCCCAGATACATTATGGTTATAAAAATAATTTTAATTTTATTTATAACATTTATTTTAATTCTATTTACACTTCTGTAATTTCATCGCTTTTACGCGGAAGACGACAGGCTTAGTGTCATACGGGATCTCGATTACTGCTTCAGTTGATCTAATGTATGGCAATCAAGAGTAAAGAAGCATGGCTGGAACGAAAAGAGAAAATATCTTTAAGAAAAGAACTAAAACGTTTTCGGATTCATTTGTGTAACATTAAAAAAGTAAATTCAGGTCTAAATAGAACACACTGTAGATGGTAACTTGATACTATAAAAATCATTTCGTCATCAGGTGTAGTGTTTAAAAGTAATTACGCTTCTTGAAGGTAAACAATACATACTTAAATATGGCTTGCGTGTTGACTGCAAATAAAATGCTTAGTTCGTAAGAAACCTATTTCAGATAGCTGTAGTTCACTGAAGAAATTTCTTCATAAATAGTTAATTCTAAAATTTCATATAAATGTTTATGATTATTTTGATTTATTTTGTAACAAGAAAGGAGATTAATATCTAGGCAGGATCTTCTCAAAGAAGCAGAGTCAGCCCCTGTATTTTTGACTTGCAATTTCTTTAGGCTAGGCCATAATAATAATTCTATTATGCTCAAGTCTGAAGAAAAATATTCACATTTGATGCAATAATTTGAAAAGGGAAAAAGTCAAGATTACTCTGAAAATTCGCTAGTTCACCATAATCTACTCTGAAAAGTATAATGACTGTAATATAATCAGCAGTTCTAACCTAGAATACTATTTTAAATGTTAGGCAAACATGCAGCCAATCAAATTGGAGTCAAGGGTTTTTTTTTCCAATACTAGTACCAAAGAAATTCAATAACTTACAATGAAAAGCTTCAAATCACATAAATTTGGTCAAAAGACCAGATGCAAATTGAGAATCCTTCCCCCACTGCTCTAAATTCAGTTACTGCTTTCGGGAGTCGAAAAGTAATTTACGAAGCAAGGAATTTTTTTGCGCTTTACAGAGATAGTGGAACTCTCGAAGGCTGAAAATGGAATGGCACAGTTTCACAATTGCTTATTCTTTCATTCCAGCAGAGCAACTTTTTTTTTTCATCTGGTAGCTTTAAATGCGCTGAAGCACAGAAGGCTTGAGTACTGCTCCGTGGTTACATAGCCGGAAAAGCCCAAACCTTCATCTTTCTGAAGATATTTATGCTCACTCGAGAAAAACTGTTAAAAATACCCCAATTAGGCAATGTGTTAGTTTAAATAATGTGGCTGGTGACTTTGACTTCACATCTACTGCAGCAGCAACCACAATAGTCTTTTATAATTACCTGCCATTGCACAACTAGTTAACAATAGCATCAAAATAAATAACAAATAATGTTTCAGGAAAGGTCTTAAATAAAAGTTTTAAAAAATGTAGTTAGTTCCTTTTTTTCAAATATTTTTAACCCATACAAAAACTGTTGTAGATTTTTATATTAATAGCACCATTAAAAGTTCCCTCCCCAAACGTATCGACAAGCTTGCCCTTATTTTACTGTAAACCTTTTTATTCTTATAAATACTTTTCAAGATATAATTTTTAACTCTATCTGAGTACAGTCAGTAATGCGCTTTAGCATAATCTTTTATATTCCTAGTACTATTCCATAACCTGTAATTTTGTATGGTTTATCCAGTAATTTTCTGTTATGCATCTGTATCCTGATCATAAATGAATTTCACAGACTTTTTAGCGAGTACTAGCCCAGTTGGTGTAACTGGTATTTGGTTGTTACCAGCGACTGGAAAACAACTAAAAGCTTATAAGGTATTTTTCCGCCTTCTCACGCCTTCATAGTCAGCACACTCGACGCGTATTCTAGAGGTCCGAGGTTCGAGTCCCAACGAGAGCATTGCTCATTTTTCATATCTCCTGCTAATGTTTCTAGAAGCTATAGTCATGATTTCGACTATTGTTTAAGGTTTGGTTCTTTTATGTTTGTCTTTGGCTTCGTTTGTCGATGCGATATCGCTGTTCTTCTGTGGCTTACTCTCAAATGAAAGACGAGTTCGGCCAATATTCGGCAAAGACCAAATGTGCGCAGAAAAAAATTGTTCATGAAGAAATAATAACAAATTTAACTCTGCTTTGTTCAATAATTCTATAAAATCAGCCGAAAGATTTTCTTATATTTTATGTGAAACAGAATTACATTTGAAGCACTAAATTGTAGCTGATATATAAAAATTACCTTAGATTTATTTGAAAAAGGAAATATTTTTTTACATCGAATTCTTTGCCGATAAGTCTGAAACTGGAAGACATACTTAGTTACATCGTTTTGAAGAAAAAACCTTCTCTAACGTGTATCAGCTTTACATGCAAAAATGAAAAGCTTAACTTCAAAAGCTTAATGAAATCAGTTAATATATAACAGCTATAAAATTCTTTCGAATTATTCTTTCAAATACTGAAATCACAGACCGAGTTCTGGTCTCCGTACATAGAACCCCGTACATTAAGAGAAAAGTTTTATCAATATAAAAGATGTTACGATTCAGTATGTATTTTTGAAAAGCAAATTACGATTATGCTACTTTTTCTGGTAAAGAAAACTATAAAACTATGACTTCAGAAAGTTATTTCAATTCTTTTAAAGGTTAAAATGTGCTATGCATGTTTAGGTAAATGCATGTCTAATGAATGCGCTATTATGCGTTCTAATAATCAGTTGCTTTCACATTCCTTAAATTTGTTGCTGTTACTCATGCTCACGTGTCTGACAGCAACATAAGTCCAAGTCCACGAAATTAATTCCTTGTGGCAAGGAGCGCAAGATACGCCTGTCGTTGGCAACAGCCTTGAGCGCCTTACAGGTGACAGTGCGATTTAGCTCAGCTCCGTTCCAGGGGGGACGGGTACGAGGGTCTCCCATCCTTCTTTCCCTACTACCAACCTCTCATGAAGAATTTCGGCTCGCCATACATTTAGAGTGCCACCCTGCCGCAAAGACACTATACATTTACAAACAACTATGCCTTCTCCGGTATTCGAAGCCCGCTCTTTGGTACCGCAGTAGGCTCCCCTAACCGCTATACTGTCTGGGGTCTCCCACCCCTCTCCCCTTCCACTAAACCACACAAGAGGACTTTCGGCTCGCTGCGTATTTAAAGTGCCGCCATGCCGCACCGACATTATACATTTACAAACATCCATGCCTTCTACGGGACTCGAACCCGAGTGCTTCGGCACGGCAGTCAGCGACGCTAACCACTGTACCGGCTGAGCGGCTCCTTAAATTTGGGTACAGCTAATATTCGGATGTGAAATTCGTAGAGTTCAAGAACAAGGTATCAATTTAATTGATCAACGATAAACAACGACTTAAAAGATTATTAAATTATCTGATCTGAGTCCAGAAATAAACCGAAGAGCTCAGGTTCCTTCAAATGTTTATCTTATTTTTTTTCAGTTGTCAGAATTTTAATACCTATACCAAAATTTTGATCGATTCGTCTATGCGTCCGGCATCGTATAAAATTCTTGAATTGTTGCAGGATATATATTAAGTTAACATTTAGCGAAACGTTTGTGCGAAATTTAAAATTCCGTAAGGTTCAGCAATGAGAGGTGGGAATAAACTTTCACATTCTGATTTACAATACTATTTTGTTGTATCTTTACAATGCTTAAATTTTTATGACGCGTAAAGTCTATTAATTTTTCTTTTTCTTTTATTTTTACAAACCCCAATGATTTAGGATTCAATCTGTAGCCATAGGTGATATGCAGATTGTTAATCTTTATAAACTTCATTGTAACCAAAAATATGATAAAGAAAGAAATTAAGTTTACAAGAAAAGTAGTGAAATTTGCCAGTATTCAACCAATTTTTATTTTAATTTTTGCCATTTTCTCAAGCTTTAATTGCCGCATTTTTTTCAGATCCTTAACACGTAAGTATTATTCGCTTTGGAAACGTTTTTATAAGAGCTTTTCCAGAATTTGTTGACTGCCATCTAACATTACTATGGTTTTATCACTCATGCTATTTTAAAAAGAATATAATTATTAAATTATTTTAATTTTTAACAGTCATTTCAAGGGCATTACTGCCTTTCCCTATTTTCGACTGTAAAACGTGTCATCATCACCGCACACACTTATTTTCTCTATTTCAAGATCCTTCATTCGTGCGCTTTGCACAAAGAGAAATCCACTCAAAGGGAAAAGTGAGAAACGAATTATTAAAACGCTCGACCACCTACCGCAGCTGTCCTTACTATGGTTGTAAGGCAAGCTGGGTGGGGGAAAATGACTCTGAAGTGCCTATTCTGAAGTAACAGTCTACAGAAATGTAAAGCACTTTCTCCGTATGAGGGCATTGTTAAAAAGTACTGGAGAGCCCGTGAACTAATGCCTTAAGCGCTAATGTTTGGCATTTGTAAAATAAAATAAACAGGAATATAAAGCATTTAACTTAGCTTCCATGGTGCTTCGTCAATCGCGAGCTCTCAAAGCTTAAGATTTTTATATTTCAAATTTAATCAGTTTGAAATAGCTTAACAAGCGGAATGACTCGAAAGCAATAAAAGCGGTCTTTAATAATTTATATCTCTGTTTTTTAATGATATATTTCATGAACAAATATTAAGTATTTTGTTTCATGATATTGCCTATTGAAAATCTGTAGAAACATTGCAGCATTATTAAAATTTAAAAAAGATTTTTTAATAACATATGTTACTAATCTTGGTACAGAATGGCTTCATTTCGTTCTTATATCACTATAACGAGTTTTATTTTGCCATATTCTTCTGAAATACATAGAAATTTTCACTAAAATTAAAATTAATAAAATGGTGGGTTTTGCGTAAATTTAAATTTTCACTCTTCAAAGAAACATCAATGAGTTGAAAAGTGTATTTCATCATGATTGATCTGAATTTTTAATAATCTTTTTACCAGTCAACACTCACTCCGCGGGAAAGCGAATAGGTATTTTGTATTTTTCTTTAATTAGTAATTGAGTACGATGAATTTAGGTAACAAAATGACATTATAAATTAAAGACTAGATTAAAGTAAAGCTGCAAGATTTTTATGTAGAACGTACTGAAATCCTGATCTAGATCCTGACCTTATTTGTGGACCTGATTTAAAATTATGCCAAATAATACGATGAATATGTATTATATCGCTAACTAACTCTTAGTAATATGCGGACAAAACTATACTCAAATTGAATAAAACAAAAATAAAGTAAAAATGAAATAAAGGTATAAATAAAAATGTGTACGTTTCAATTACTGATACCAAAAATTTAATAAAGGTCGTTTGTTAAAATAGCAAGATAATCGTCGTTAATGAGATTTCATTCTTACTAAGAGATTATTGACTATAACTGAGTTAATAAAATATCAGTAATTAAAATGCATGATATCACATATAATTTATTTTGATGGTGTGTTAATATTTTAAGAAACTGGAATAAATTTCATTGGAGTGTATAATATTTAGAAATAATCATAATTAAAAATCAAAATTCAATACTACTTAACTGTTTGCTGTTTTTAAGAAAGATTTCTTAATTATAAATAATAAATAACCTGTTCTAACCTAAACATCTTTTAATACTTTTTTTTTCTGCATACAGCTTTTTTTCACAATAGCTTCTTGTTCAATTTAATTTTCTTATTGAATTTTAACTCAAAATGCATTTTTAAAGCATTTTATCGTAAAAAAAATTAGAAAATGTGATTTCCTATTTATATTGACTTTTAGATTTGGCGATACAGCATTAGTTAACGCCTTATTATGATTAAGCATCCTTACTAAATTAATGAAATTATTTAGACAGGTCAGGATTTTTAATTTTTTTAATACACATCAGTGCTGCGAAAAATTGTATTCATGTGAATCTTACAATTTAATATCACATAATAGTAAAAAATCTAACTATTAATATTTTACAAAAATGTAGTAGAAACTGGGGTTCGAGGAATCAGATTTGGCGATACAGCATTAGTTAACGCCTTATTATGATTAAGCATTCAAAATACAGAAAATTTGAATATTTTTGCAGATGCGTACACTAAAATCATTTTAGTGATATAAAATAATATACACTTTGAATTATAATAAATACATTGACTACGGATTAAACGTATTGCAAAGATGAGACGCAGTAAAAAAATGATCAAAGAGGCTTTTACATGGGATTTTCCAAATGACTCGGCTGTATCTTTCTATATCAGCATGCATACCAAGAATCTACATGTTATGTAGAGATGCGATAAAAACTAATAGTATACCATAGCTTTCAATATGAAGATATTATTTAGTTGAAATAAATGGCATGAAAGTTGCTTAACTCTTACAATTTTAGAAGATTTCCGAATAGAATTTAAAAAAATCTTTGCCATAAGGTTGAATAAGATATATAGTGTCAAGGGAAATTTGAAAAATAGGAAATTGTTTTCCAAAAGGCGTGACGTTTTCAATAAAATCTTGATTTTTGGAAGAAGACCAGAAATTTATAGGAAGCAACGTTGAATTAAGATTATTTTTAAAATGCACCTTTGATAGTCATCTTTCCAGTTCTTGTCTATCCATGTCCTCAATTTAAAAGCAAACCTATGGATATAAGTTGCGCTAAACATTTTATTCTGTATAATAGCTGCAAAGTGTCCTATTTCTTCAGGAAATACAGTAAACAAAGGAGACAGTAATTTGCCCGCATTACTAGTAATAAGCATAGTGTCATTGAACTCACAGATTGTTCAGCGCTTTAAATTTTTTCTGATCCAAAGTAATAACGTGTAGGTCATGAATGAATTTCCGTATCAGAGATAAACCGATTTATGCACAACTTGAATATGATATGTTATTATGCCCAGCTTTCATTAATAAATATCTATTGATCAGTTAATTGCAAACGTTTTATGAAAATGTCTATGTCGTTCAGAAAAGCGAATCCAGTTTTCCTGAATTTTAGTCTCTACCATTATACAAGGCCAGGAGATTTTCCTCGTTATTTTCCTATTCGCAGTATGAAATTTATGTTTAAATTTGTTCATCCAGGTTCAGAATGCATGAAATGATCTGTAGACATTTAAAACACGCTCAGCGGTTTATACCAGAATAACACACGTTGATTCGATGCCTTCTAGCAGCTTGAAGTGTTTAAATACTAATACTTAAATTTCTTTTTGTCTTTTGAACTCATATACATATAGAGAGATAGATATAGATATGTAATAATAAATGCAAGGAAAAGACGGAGCAGCGTCGGCGCATAATAGCTATATAAGATAAAGAAACTTGCAATCGAGGTGGTTTTAATCCCATTTTCCAGTTGACATTCGTGGCCACAATCACTTGGCACTCTAGTCGTGCCTGTTCAGAAACATTTATATTTTGGAAAGTATTGCGATAGAAGGCGCGCACAACGAAACAGCGACCAAGCAGCGCACTGAAAAAAGCTGAAGTGCCTAGTTAGCCAATATGGAAGCACACGAAGAGAAAAGTTTTGGTTTGAGTTAAAAGTTACAGTTTCCAATTATTACGTCATCAGGGCTGCGCAGGCCATGCAAAATGGAATGATCCACAAATGACGCAATCCAGAGAAGTTATTACGATTTTTTAAAACAGAGACATGAAATTAAAGGGAATTAGGGGTTAGTTTAAATTGTAATTTTGATTTACATATTTTTTTTCTTCCATATATATAATTGCAAACATTTCACCTGCTTATATCTCTTTTATTCAGGATGCAAACTATGTTTTTTTCTTTCTCCTGGTATCAACTCAAAAATTTAACCGCTTTTTCCGGTGTTTGATTTCGAATTCCTTATCTGACATATAACGAAATATCTGTAAATGAGATATCTGTAACGATATATCTGATAACGAGATATCTGTAAGGATATATCTGATAACGAGATATCTGTGGATTTACTTTCAAATTCATTCATTTCACTTACATTCAAATGTGTTATCAAATGCATTTTCAGGTAAAGTTAGATTAATTGATTAAGCCAAAGCAACTCGAGGGCTATCTGCCTATGAGCAGGGACGCCTTATGGAAAATAATTTAAGGGAAACTGCTTACATTACTGGGCAATTTTCCCAAAAAGGTAAAATCACAAAATCTCGCTTGAAGCTCATTCTTCGGGATTTTAACATTTATAGAACTACCTGTTTCGATGATTTTACCGCTCAGACGTTGGTTACATTTTCAGAATCATTCTTTACAATCAACGAGGCCAGATCAAGAATTTCTTTGTTTCTTCGTCAGTCGCAATTTCTCTTAGATTTTTCATATTCTGTTAAAACCTCAGAAAACAGAATTTTCACTTGAATATTCTCTAGCATAAAACTTTATAATTTCAAATGTCTCACCACAATTTATACTTACAAATTAATAGTTCTAATTTGTAACAACTTAAATTTTAGATTTTGGCAATAATTAACTTGATTTCAAGCTAAAATAAAGTGTTTTGCAAAAGTAAAGCTTGCAAAATTTGAAATAGTTACAGCAGAAAACAGACAGCAGTATAAATTTAATTGAATGTATTTAAGGTAACAAAAAACCAAAAGAACTTTCTTTCACGGTAATCAGTTTCCAAAAGCTAATCCCCATATTTTGCAAGGTGAACATTTAAGTTTTTTTTT
>KK114520.1:174490-195443 GCA_000611955.2 Stegodyphus mimosarum | reverse complement strand
TTTTTTTTTTTTTTTTTTTTTTTTTTTTGATAAGGCTAGTGAAAGAAAAGAATTCTTAGGAGCGGCAAATCCTAAGAAATGCTTTTATGGGTAGAATTTTTTTGTTTATTTTTGTTTCATCTACATGAATTTAACTGGTTATGTCAATTCTTTCTGAGTGTGTATAATCAGCGTGCTTTTCTCCCAGAATAATTTAATGTGAAAAAAGAAATCATCTTTTTGCCATAAGATCAGAAACAATTCTCAGAACTGGAAATCTGCGCGGTTACTCGGGCGATTAATGCTATTAAGTTATATCATGTAAAAACTGCAAGTATATTTACATTACTTACTGTTAGAAACCAGAGATATTTCTACATCGAAAGAAAAGTTTAGAGGTCTTAAAAAATACCAGGATGCATCATTGATGCGTGCTCATAGGAATTATTATAATTAGAATTTGTTCTTAAAAAGTTAAAAAAGCCAGCACTTCAAATTATTCGCGTTAATCAGATTAATCATAAGCATTTCAAACTGAAGTTTAAGATGCCGCCTGCAAAGTATAGGGTTATTAAAGCAGGCCGTAACCGTCGAGTTCAGATTTCAATTCCGGAGAATTCTGGATTTTAGAAATGCATACAGTTTTAGCCGGAAGGTATAGTGAAAATCTGTGGAGCGGGAAGTGGCTGCGACAAATTGAGATTATATTATCGTTATTTAAATATGGCAAAACTCACTAGGGCTATCTGCTTAAGGAAAAGGATGCCCTCGTTGAGGACTTTCTGAGAGGAGGTGGCTCGTATTCTCATTACATTGCAAGGAAAATCAAGAAAATCTCCATGCAGCCAGCCTTCTCGTTTGCGATCGAACAAGGATCAAACTTCCAGTATTAAACGGTTTCAATCGTTTGTCATTGGGTGGAGATCAGTAAGCTGATGGAAGGGGGAAGAGATATGCGAGGGCTTTCGTCTTCATTCCTAGGGGGATTTAAGATGAAAGTTAGGGCGACTGTAATTTAAGTCATTTTGTCACTATTTATACTCAAAGATTCAGATAAAAAATAATTATTTTCGGTACAAACATAATAGTAAGTTGTAAGAGAAAAATAATACATTATAGTTTGAAAGTTAGTTTCTGTAAAAATCACACATTTGAAATACAAGTTTTTTATTTTTTATTTTGTAATATTTTTTTATTTCATTAGGCAGTTTTTCTTCTTTCATTTAAAAGTAGTTTTGGGAAAAACTGTATAAAAACTGTCTGTGCTTTTTGAATGAAAAAGATGAATTTAGCCTTCAACTGCTATTAGTTTTATCTGAGGTATTATAATCAGATCCGAGTGACAAAAAAATAAGTAAAACAAGAGAAAACATAAATGAAAGGAAAATAAAACAGAAAAAATCCGAAAGGTTTCAGATTTCAACAACCGCCCAAAAAGGCCTGTTTTAATGTTTAATATGGTTTATCAGTAGAGATTATAAACAAAGTTCACCCAGGTCGAATGACGAAGGATTTTATAGGATGCTAGATAAATATGATACAGCTTTAGTATATCTGAAAAATGAAAACATATATAATGTAATCCTATGAAAACATTAAATGTTTTTAATTAGATATACCATGAAATAAATGCATTTTTGTTCAAATTAATCAGATTAAAAAGGAAAAAATAATATTCTTAAGAACTGCATTTATTGCTTTTAAATAGCTTAGTTCCTTAATCCATAATAGACAATTTACAGACTCAAATGGCAAACGTAACAAAGCATTTACAGTGCACGAAAATGAAAGTGAATAAACGCAAAAACACCATGTTTAGAGAATAATAGCCCTTTTGGGCTAATAATTTAATTTATGGTAACATACTTTCAGTATTTTTATACTGTGAAGATACTGAGATTTAGATAATTTTCCTCAAATAAAAAATAAGACATTAAGTATGATAAAACGTGTACTTTAGTTGAAGATTAAAACACCGAGTATTGATTTTAAACTCTTAACAATTAGGTCTCTTAGATCTTATTCAGTTTCAAAAATCGTTATTTTCTTAAAACTGACTATAACCAGCCCAGTTTGCTGCATTGCATGATTTCTTTTGTTACAGATGAAATATTAAATTTTCGTAAAATGTTGCAGAATAGTAGAAAAAGAAGTTATTAGTTATTATTTAAATTAGCATTTCGATCAAATTAACTTTTATAAAGATAAATGAAAGCACTATTTCTGCAGGTTGTATTTTTTATGCTTCTCTAAATTAGTTGTACTAAAACGCACGCAACTAAAATATCAGAACTTTTAGTTTGGACTCGTATTTAAATAGTATTTATTTTGTTTAAAGGTTTCTTTGTTCAAAGTAGAATAAATGACGGGTTTTAATTAATTAATAAATAAAAACCCAATAATGTTTAAATCACCTAATGAACGCATTGTTGTTAAACATGAAAACAAAGACATACCATTCTTTCATTAAACTTAACAAAGTATAGTAAATTACACTCTTCAACCAATTAAGTATTGACCAAAAATGCATAAAAAATTCCCCTCGTAATTATCACTTAATTAAGATGCATTCACAAGGATGTGAGAAAACACGTGTTTGTTTTTAAATTTACGTAAAAATATTTTTAAAAACTGAATATTTTGTGTTGTAGAATTTTTTATTCCTAAAGAGAAAAAACAAAAACGTTTGAGGAATTATTTTTTTATAAAGTTACAAAAAGTTTATTTTGGCAGTTGTAATTCAAATTTGCGGTAACAGTCTTTTATCGAATTGCCTAATCTTTAATTAGAAAAATCTTTCGGAGTCTCAGTGTATGAATGAATTCCGTTACAGAGTATTAGAATAAAAAAATATCATAGCCTTTTATTTCACAATTTAAATTTGCATTTTTGTAATTTATGAAATACGCAATAATCGGGAGCTTAAAAAGACAGATAAATGTATTTTTTCAATTTAATTTGGTTCCTAATTGCTTCTCAGGAAAGCAGTTTTTATATAAACCTTTACGCATATAATCCCTCAAATGTGTAAAGCATTTCTGCTTACAATAAAAACGTCTTTAAAAGAGGCTGGATGAAATCCTTTTAGTTTCCGTCTTTTCAAAAGAAAATATTAAATTAGCTTGGAGAAAGGCCGTTACATCCTTTCAAATAACACTATGAATCACGATTAGTTAGTTAAGGGCCATTTTATAACACTTTATGCTTTAAAAAATAAAAAACAAAATTGCTTTTAAATTTTGCTTTTGCGATTAATACGACGATTTACATAGGCCTTTCGTTTGATATATCTCGTTATTATAATACCAAAGACAGTTTCTCAAACTTTTCCATTGAAGTAAATGTGTGATCACATGCCTACAACTTAGAATGACCTAAAACCATTGTGACATGTGACTTGCTTACTAATTTAGCTTATTGCAAGCAACCTATGAGAGAAATATACTAATTTGTTTGAAAATAACCGTAATTCTGAGTTTACAAACATTCAGTAGACCCCTTTTTATACGTTTGGGTCAAATTAATAGAGAATAGTTCATGAATGTAAACACTGATGTGTGATAACCTTTATAGTCTGTTTGAGGTTTCATGCTGGCTACAGAATCACATTTTAAAGTATGTTACATATAGCTGGGGAAGAAGCATTGAAAATTTCAAATTAATGGCATTATTGGTGGATATTTAAGCTGATTTCAAAGATTTTCTTGGTACATCCGTCGAAGCACATTTTTATTGGATAGAGAAACCAAACAGACTGATGACACTAGAAGGATTCACAGTGATGGTGGAAGACCTTTCTCAAATGGTGTTAATTTTGCTCTTGCGTGTAATAAGAGTCTAATAAAGCAAATTATCTAAGTTGTAGATACGCAGTCTGCTGCTTTCAAATGCCTTAAGAAATTGTTTGGGGAATTATCATCAGAAAAAATCAAATCAAAATATTTTATATCGCCTCAAATAAAAAAGAAACGAAGGAAAAGGAATTCTTCAATACTCTCTGCGACCAAAAGAGGGGGCTAGAAACATCTTTGTTGATACGAGTAATACCTTTCTTGGTAATCACAAGAACCAGGACTACAATTTTATTTGAAATGCAGAAACCTGTCACAGAGATACAGAGGAAACTCTGCAAGCACAAATGTACCATACGCGATATAAAATACAAATACATTATAAATATAAATAAAAAAAATGCTAAAGACAAAAACAAATACAAAATACAAATATTCAAAATTTCGTCAAATGATCCCGCGCTTCCCAGAATCGGGAGTAAAGAGCCAGATAAGGTAATATGGAAACTGTTTACAGATGCGTCCTCACAACGATAATCGAACGAAAATCTACAACTGCGTAATCCTCGAGATAATCTCATAAGTTCTTAAACTTACGTAGCTCTAAACTTACGTTAAGATGTTTTTGCGCGACATCATTTCCTGAAAAGATGTTATATATTTAGTCAAACTTCTCTGGCAAAGACGAAGGAAATGACTATAGAAATTACTTAAAACACAATGCACAATGGACTGTAGAATGTATACCCATCTTGATAAAGTCAGAAGAAGAAAAAAAAGGATTCATAGTCAGAAGACTTAGTTTACCACTTCCAGAAGTATTCACTAAACTGTGCTACACACAGATCATTGCTATCAAGCCCAGTACAGCAACAATACGATGAGGAACTGAATTTGGAGGAAACAAAATAAGTGAAAATGATTTACAGAATAAGCATAAAGTTCAAAAAATGTTAAAACATTTCTATGTTCATTGATATATCAAATATTAATGGTAAAATTTACGTTAAGAGTGATATTGGTGCCATTTGATATGAAAGTGAAATCTCATAAGAATATTATTATACTAGCCGCTGCGCGGCCAGCCTTCGTCTGGCTTTTAAGTGTACCGGAAAAATGCCTAAAGAGAACACCAAACATTAAATTTGAAAACTGCACAGAATTTTACTCTGCAGAACAATTTTATCGAAAAAGAAACAAACAACAACGGAAAAACAATTCAGTTAAAAATGCATTACATATAAAAAGCATACAACGAAATAAGCAATATCCCTTAATACAAATATTAATTATCCTAATAAATAAATTAACCAACTTCCCTTTGCAAAATCTTAAGAACTCAAATGGTATAAAGAGATTAAGAACTTAAACAGATTAAAAAATATCATGCAAAACTTTTTTATAATTAAAATTATATATAATTAAAACATAATATTACAATGAAATAAGAAATATCCCTTGATACAAATGTTAATTATCCTAATAAAGTAATTAAACAATTTACCGTTGCCAAAAGAAACAACTTTTTAATTTCTTAAACTTTTCAGTCTCTTAAAAACAGTAACATAAGAAATACGATGAAAAATTGTTGCCAAACCGAAAACTTTAAAAGAATAAAACTATTCAAAATGATGCAATTTTATCAAAAATCTATCAACAACAATAAGAAAGGAAAATTGTTGCCAAAACTACATTTTAAAATATCTGAGATGTGAAATATCTGAGAAGTGTATTCGGAAGCTTCATTTAAAGAATTTTAAAAAAATACAAAATATTATTATTTTTCCAAAATTACTTTTTTAAAAGGAGTCGAAAGGATTAAAGTTCAACGTGTCCAAAAATCAAAGGAAAATGAACAGCACATTTTTTTAAAAAAAATTCCGCTTCACCTTCCTAAATAAATTCGTATTTAAAATTACGAAATTTATTTTAAGTTCGTAAAATAGCTAAGTGTCTACGTTTCACGACGATGTAAAAATGAAATGTATAGAGTGAAATCTCGCTTTCCTGTAGCCCATTATGTCTCAAAATGACGCGATTTGGTCACACACACGCGCACACGCACGCACACGCACACACACGCACACGCACACGCCCACACACACTTTGTTTTATTATATGTAGAGAATATTACTTTCAAATGTAATAAAATCTGTTGTTAAAAACGAAATGTGGGAAAAACGTTCATTCACCTTCCATTTCAATTTACGGAAAAAATATTTTATTAGAGTACTTATCTATATATTTATTTATTATCAAACATTACGAAACTGCAAAATAAATATTTATTTCGCAAAAAGAGTAGATATACTCATAGATGGAACGCGTTTATTCTTTTGTTAAGCATAAAATCGAAAAATATAACTTGTGTTTTTTAGTTTTAAATGTCAATTATAGAACAGTATTCATTTCTTTTAAGGATGTGTTGACATGGATTACTTTAAGGAAATCAAGACAAATGGGCTCTTAATTTGCCAGAGTTGTTATCAAGAATTGATTAATGCGTAAAGCGATTCTGACGAAACGATTATATTCTAACAAATACAGTTGAATGGTCAAACAAGAAAATGAAAGTATTCAGACAGATGGATCTAAGTTTGAAATTTTAGTACAAAAAGGAGGCCGTATATCAGATGAAACTCAAATTAAAATATTTCAAACGAATATGTCATTAAAAATGTCCTTCTTTGATAAGCTAGGACAGGTAGGCTTTTACAAAGGCACTATTAGACAAGATAAATGAGCGGTACAGCAGAATTCCACCAGTCTTATAGGCACATACAGTCCTACGGAACATTGAGATACGATTATATATTATCATGCGCACAAGTATAATTAGTTCTAATGACTAATGCCGTCTCAAAATCATCTTGAAGGCTTATTTAGCTTGAATCAGCTTAAAGAATAAGTCAGGTAACCTTGGATCAACTTAAAAATTTGAAACTTTGCAAATGAGAGAAATACATGGGTGCAGTATTATTTTAGCAATCGAATCTTCACCACATACTGGTAGAATGGTTGTTTGAAATTTAAAATACCGCCAGTAACATAGTAACGAGCATCTCCCTATATGAAAACGGAAATTTTACAGCTAAACAAGGCTGTAAAAATTATCGTTTTTTTTTTTTTTTTTTTTTTTTTTTGTGTGTGTGTGTGTGTGAATTTTTAGTCATTATATGCTTTACCATAAAACAGCGCATTCTTTAAATTTTGAACTGTATATTTATTCTTCTGAATTTTAGGCTTATGACACATTTCTTCCCAATCTGAATATCCAAAACATGCGTAGTAAACGTTATACACTGTAAAGAATTATTACTGCTGAAAATGTGTATTTTTCAATAAGTAGAATGCCACTAGTAGCATCACTGTAAAATAACGTATTCTACATTATTACAGCAATAGGCTTAGGCTGTCATTATATGTGCAATTATAACCTAATCATATGTATAATGTGTTATTATTGGAGAGTACATGTGTAATTATAGCCTGAGCTATAGTTATTATAATGAAAGTAAATTTAAACAGACAAGATGCAATTTTAATGCATAAATTTTTGAAATTCCAGAGAAATTGTATTAGTTATTTTCTGCAGTAGCAATAATCAAAACATTTAAATAAATAAATATAATAATTAATTATTATACTCTCCAATAAAAAACTCAAATTAAGCGCATATTATAAAACATGAAAACAGGATAACAATAATAAAATTATAATGCACTAAATTCGAAAAATTTTGAAACTGATTAAATTTAAATCTGATAAAGTGGAAACTGGAAATAAAAAGTAATATAGTAAATAAGTGACTGATCTACTGTTATACAAGAGTTAGAGGGATTTAAAGTAGTTTATATAAATTATAATTTTTAATTGTGTTTAGAAAATTTGACACTTGAATTTTCACATTACTTTGATCCTATCCGAAATATAGCCCAATTTTTATTTTTATTTATTAACTGAAGAAAGGCTTGTCTGGTCTGAGCTGTCTCTTTGATAAAGAACTAGGCTTGATCAGTCCTTTATTATTTAATTAAATCCTTAATTATTTATTAATATATAATTTTTATTCTCAATTTCCACCTTTCCAAATCTTAATATACAAGTAAATTTGAGTGTAAAATATTAATATTATTTCTTAAAAACATGTTTAATTTCCAATCTCAAAATCTTTTGAATTTAGTGTATTATAATTTTTGTTATAATTATTCTCTTACATTATTTGTTATACATGTTTTATTCTAGTTTCTTATTGGAGAGTACAAAATATTTATTTATTTACCTGTTATAATAATTATACCACAGTTTATACACCCAGATGGTATAGTGGTTAGGGGAGCCCACTGCGGTACCAAAGAGCCCAGATTCGAATCCCGAAGAAGTCATGGATGTTTGTAAATGTATGGTGTCTTTACGGCATGGGGGCACTCTAAATATATGGCGAACCGAAAGTCCTCTCGTGTGATTTGGTGGTAGGGAAGAGGGGCGTGAGACCCTCGAACTCCCCCTAGGGTGCTGTTCCTCAAAAATGAAGTGAAAGTAGAAGTCCAACCTCCTTGATCCTCTGGCCACGATTCTTCCATGAAATTCATAGACAAGACAACAACAACCACAGTGTATGTTGGTAAATATAAAAACAATAAAAAGCAAATGTCTATAATACATATATATTTAGCAAACTGAATTTATAATGTGAAGATGCGAGTTCTTAGAAATTATAAATTAATTTTAATACATTACTCAATTCGTATGTGTATTCGGAGACTTTTATTTGCATTTCAAAACTTCATACATAAATTCGGCGTTAGAATGTTTATTAATCATCCAGGAATACACATTCTTGCTATGTGTTAATCAGTTAATAGAAATATTTATCATGTTTCACGAATTTTAAATTATTGCGTTTTACTTAAAACATACTAAACTATGGATACATAAATTTATTTTCCTAACGAAATACAAACACGTAGAACATACTAAAGGAGTTACATGGAATATAAAGCAGCTACTCCAGTTTGTTGAGTTTATGGATGAAAGTGTTTAAGCAACCCTTCTGATTAAACCTCAGAAATGAGTCATTGTTTGAATTTCTATTATGTTAATTGCAGCAAGCCATGAATTAGGAGATTGCATTTGGGGTCTTGTGCGAAAGAGGTATTAAAGCATCAAATTATGGTGAGTACATTTCTGAGTTATTTTAGATGATGAGCTGTCAGACCAATTCAGAAAAGCACAACATCTAATAATTTTTAGAGCAAATTCCTATATGTGCATGTTTAAAAGACTCAAAATTAAGTTCAGTTTGTTTCTTGACAAATGGAATTTTCCCCCCTGTTTGTTGCACATTACGGAAATGCATGTTATGCGTAAATGTGTTGATATGTGTGTGACTATGTGATATGTGAAATGTGGGAATGTATAGATATGTGTATGCGTAAATGTGTTGATATGTTAAAATGTGTTGCTATGTGTGTGATTTTATTTCCTAAAGATAGAAATGTGTTCCAATGAATTTCGTTTTGACAATTTATATTATTTTTGTTTTCGATATTGATTATAAAAATTCCTTAGTGTAATTTTCTTATTTTCCCTTTCATTTTCTTTCCAGCACCAGTTTATTAGTTAAACATATCGGTTAAATATGCACACATTTGTAATACTTAATTTATTTTCTATTAATAATTTTCAAGTATTATGCTTGATCAATATCCCTGGAAATTTTACGAAAGGCCGTTCTATCATGGAAATCAGAATGCAGTCTTATAGCTCAGAAAAACGGTTATAAGAGCGAACATTAATAAAACATTATTTACATTATAAATATTAATTAAACGACCCCAAAATTGTTATAAAAATATGTAAACACTATCTCTATAACTTTTGCACAACAAAAAGGAAGTTTGTTCTGATAGATATTTAAAGAAATGGTAATATATCTTCTGTAAAATTCAATACTGCTTTACGAAGAAACTAGTTAGTCTTATAGAAATGTAATGATCAATGTTGCTTCACAGCGAATTGGGTCTCTTTCGAAAGCTATACAGAAAATATGTCTGAGATATTGCTGTTTTTCATGATGATATATTTAATAAAAGAAATAACAATATCAAGAATTATTTCTAGTGCGAATTTAGTTTTCGTATTATGTCAGGTAAGTGCAGGTCGGGTAATGAGAACGAATTTTATGAGCTTTCTTTACAATATTTTGTTGTGTTTGATTTTCGTCATTTCTTTTATATGTAGGTTCATTGCGATACACGTTTTAGTCAAAAAATTTATTTTCATCATTTTATATTGATTTAATTTGTGAAATTTGTTTAATTCCATTGTTGCCATTTCTCTTATATCCATGCTAATTGCAATGCATGTTATTTCTTTTAGTTTCATTCGTTCTTTGTAATACTCTTATTTGGAGTCAAAGTATTTATTTATATGCTCAAAAGTGTCAAAAGTTGACCTAATTTGTTTCGAAATTTGATATTTTTTAAACCGATCTTATTTTTCTGGTCATTTTAAGATTCAGTAATTACTTAAAATTGTATAATACTCATGTTAACATGATTTCTTTATGTTCTTCCTCCTTGAAGACGAAATTAAGTAAAATCAATTTCCTTTGGTACGTTTATAATATTTCTACTTTTTTTATCAATTATTAGAAATAAATCATAATAGTTTCTTATTCTTGTATATGTAATTGATTTTTTAAATTAATACCCCTATATTAATATTACTTGTTTAAGTTACTCGTAAAAATATGTTTATTTCCATTTTAACATTATCATATCATTTATCATTCTTGGTTAATTTTGTGTAAAATTAAGGGATTAGAAAAGTTTGTTTTACGAAAGAAAATGAATGAAATATCATTTAAATAAATTGTACTTTAAAGTTAAACATTTTTCCACAACAGAATAGTTTACAAAGTATTTTTCCCTCTCTTCAGCATGCCTTTGTGGTGCAACTGGATGCACGCTCGACGCATATTTGGGTGGACCGGAGTTCGAATCTCGGCATCGAAAAATTCTGACTCTACAAGCCTATTAAAGCTCACACTTATTTAAAAGAAGAACTAATGCTTTATAGTTTATTCTATCTCAACCAACAAGAACCCAACTATAGAGGGAAAGCTTAGTACAATATGTAGTGTAAACTGAAGAAGATGACTGCTACTATACAGTGTACATTAAAGAGTTAAAATGAACATTAAAGTCAACATTTCAGTTTTTTAAAGTATCGGTTACGAAGTTTCATTTATGTTCTCATGATTGTTATAGCAGCTAGATAAGTAATAAATTTCATTCGCTAAAAATATGATCTCTTAGCTTTAAAATGTAGGAAAATATAAACACCGCTGATGGAATGAATTCTGCTTCAGGTTAAACTGATCATCCTTCAACAGCTCCTTCATAATTTATCAGCTCCTTCATAAAAGTAAAGGCTTAGAGCATTTCAACTTTGTTACCGCTTCCCCTGAAGGAGAAACACGTCAAAACACATTTTCTACAAAAGCAAATTACGGTGGATGTTTTATACCTTGAAGTACCGCCATTATGAAGCAATAAGTCCATTATATGCTCTTTCTATTATTCAATGTCAGGTTATTTAAGCTGACCTTGAGACAGTAAGTCTTTCTGGAACGTCAGCTCTTGTCGTATCTTCGAAAAGCTCAATCAATCTATTTGTTTTTCAAATATCTTTCTGGCTATTATCTCATCATGTTCTTAGGATAGCTTAGATAAAATGACCCAAAGCGATACTATTATTAATAAGGATATCATATTCCAAATGCGTAAAACGTTTGTTCTTTTTAATAGTAGTATGCCATAAAATGTGCAACATTCAAAGAGAAAAGTTATTCGTTGCTAACCGAAAGGCGCTAAAAACTATTAAGGGCACTTAAAAAGCAAGTTCTGAAATAAATGTTTTAAGAAAACCTGAATAAAATACACTTGTTTTTCGAATAGTACTGTACTTCTTAGTTATAGAACTCACGCCAACAGCTGTTTATATTTTTTGTGGGTATTTGTGTTTATTTAATTAGCACTCGAGAGATATTTGCCTAAGAGAAGGGATGCCTTTGTGGATATTTTCAAAGAAATCTATACACACACGTAACGTATACACGTTACACAAGGGAAAAACCTGAAAATGCTCAAATAGCAAGCCCGTTCGCCAATATTCGAACCCCGGACCGAACTACTAGAGTTCAGCAACTTTACTGCTCAGCCTCTGTTTTACTCGGAGTATGGTACTAAAAATTTTCAATGTACACAAAATACTTTCTAGCAGTGCATTGTATTCCATTTAAATATAGTAACCGTTATAGCTTTTACTTAGTTTTCGTTTTTTCTTAAAGAAATCACAAGACAGTGAAGCTCCGCTTTATCAACTTCCATTCTCCTAAGTCTAGCGTAACCGTAAAAGTGGAGAAAAATAAAATTTAATCAATTAATTCAAAACTTAGTGGGAACTTAGCGAGTATATCCTGAGGAAATACTGTTATGGGACATTAAATTCTACGAAGGATGTATTTAGGAGTCTAGGAGGATATTTTGAGATTTCCTGAGAAAGCAAAAAGTACGACTACATTAAGTAAAAGTACTCTAATAACATCCCGTACTCTACTTACGGGATTTAACGAGGATATCTTGAGAATATAGTGCGATATGATACTTAACACTCGGGAGGATATGTTTCGAGCGTTATTTAAGGATATTTTAGGATATCCTAAGGGCATGCGCTTAACTCTGAGCAACATTTTCAAAATATTCCAAGAACGCTTTTATGCTATATGAGTGTCTTTTCTGTTTTTTCAAATCACTCCTTTTCATATTCTTATTAGATATAAATACATGTTTCATAATGTAAGCGAGCGATCTGAGTATATAGTTTGCAAAATTTGCATGATTTGAAATCTAGTCTACTGACTGAAGGGTAAAACTCCCGAGCATTAACGCATTTCTACATGAGTTAAAATGTCGTCAGCGTGGCGTACTTTTGTGGCTTTTCCGTTTTTTTGCTAATACAAGATAGTTTCCCTTAAAACGTCTTCAACGAAGATATCCCTCTGTCAGGTAGACAGTTCATCCATGCTTTCTCCATGTATGCGTAACCTAAATAATCCGAATCCTTAAAATGCCTGGCAGGAGGATAGTTGTCAAGCATCTGCTTCGAGTTATGGATTCTGTTAATCAATATTTGCTAAATGACCAGCTTTCAAGCATTTTGTAAAAATCAATATCCTATCAAACAAAGATTTGAATAAAATGTTTAAAAAAATCAGCTTATCTGAAATGATTTTTTTGCCATTCTGTGAAAGAATTCAGCTACCTGGAGAACTGATACTGACCTACGAAAAGGAATCTGGATGCTCAAAAATTTGGTTAATAATGAAATATTAAGAGTTTGATATAATTTCAGAAATATATGTAGTGGAATTTTTCCGTTTTTAATATAAGGTTGCTGCAACATTAACTACCATTGTAGGCTGGCAAACTGCCGGCTACCTTGTAGGATCTGTCTCTTTTTGGCCACATGAACCAATCTAATCCTACTAATGAACCTCGCCACTTCTCGCACAGGCGTAAAATAATACCAGCGCAGAAGAAGGGTGAAACTAACCCTTTATTAATCTCAACTATGAAGAGAAAGGCACGTACTTCATGCTTTACAATAATACCGACAACTTGCGGTGGAAACTAAGAATTAGTAACACAAATATACTCAAATTACGGCTTGACTCGACAAATCTAACAGCCGGGATGTTTTTTCAAATGGCCAACAAGGCGTATCAGCTTAACAGCAAAGTCAGAAAAGAAACGTGCGCTGACTAGCGAAAACACGCTCTGAATAAACTCCCAAAATCACCCTTTTAAACACTCACTTTAAAGTTACATCCTTGGCAAGGGAAAGTTGGGGTGTTCACCAAAGATAACAAAAATCAGAATAATACGTTAGTTAACTGAAAGCAACCCTACAATCTTGTTGTGGATGATCTTTTTCCAGAGAGCTGGTGATTTTTAAAATATTGCCGTTCATGGAACAGAAAGTTTTCAAGTTTATTTTTCAAATTATAAATGTGCTGTGCTTAAAATGGCACAGTTGACAAGTGATAGTTTTTGGTTTGGTTTATTAAATTATGACAAAGCACTCGAAGGCTATCTGCCTAGGAAGATGCCTTCGTGGAGGACTAAGGGAAACTGGCTCGTACACGCGTTGCACAAAAGGAACCCCCCTAAAAAACGCCCACGCAGCCAGCACATTCACTGGAATTCTCCGAACTATCAGTGTTCACCGACTTTACCACTCGTCTGCTGATGGGTTTCACAGTTGACGAGAGGGGGAGATACCATCATTCATCAATCTTTTAGCTGTATTTTTGTTTGTCTGCGTTGGGTGCGCTGCGTTAACCATGAGGCCGATTATTACCGACCAGGAGGGTTGCAGCACACTCGTATATTGCATTCCATTCCATTACATTACCATCATTCTTCAAAGGGGTTAGGCGGTATTGTCTCGCGCCATTCCCTTTTAAGCATTACGAGGTACATCACATAACATTATAAGATATTGTAGCCGTAGTGACTGAAGACACAATTATATATAGCCACAGTAGGACAACAGAACAATTAAAAAATGCAGTACTTCACTATAACTTTTACCTTAATTCAATATTTTGATAAAACTAGCCACCTAAATAGTTTTAATAAAAAAAGAAAAAACATACGTAATTATGTTCAGAAAGTCAGCTCCTTTAATTTCACGGGCCCTGCTAATAATTAACAATAACTAAAATGAATTTGCTTTTACTGCTTTTAAATTGTTTAGTTTGTTAAATGATGGCAAAATAAATTTGAAAGGAAAAGTAAATACTAATTTACGCTTTGCTAAACAAAAACACACTGCCGTTCGAAGATAAAAATACTTTAATTCGGGAAGTGGCAAATTTTTTTCTTTCAGATCCTGAGTTTATTGATTAAATTCGTGAAATGAAAAATGAGCCATGCCCTCACCGGGACTTAACCACGGACATCTCGAATACGCGCCGAACGTGCTGACAACTACGCCATGAAGGCATGCTAAGAAGGCGGGAGAAATACCTTATAAACTAACTACTTTTATATCATTGAGTTTCCTGATTAAATTTGAAACGAAAATACCTAATAATTTGTTCAGTAGCAAACAAAGTTTTTATATCCCTCAGTTTTAAACAAAAGTTCGTTTAATTCGCACAAAATACGATTGAAATAAAAAAATAAGTTCAGAATTCGGTCTTTAAGGTACAAATATTCGAGTGGAGCACCATACGATAACAACATCTGGTGGTTATGTGCCCCATGTTTTTTCACATTTCTTTTAAATTCGAAAGCTAAATATACTGCATTTGCAGAGTGGCTACCCATTTTTCTTATACCGCTGAGCTTGTTTCATTAAATTTAAAACGTAAATAACTTACGCTTTGCAGAAAGGCAAATTAAAAGAGCTTAAATTGCGGTTAAGCAAAAGTTCTTAGTTCACACAAAATGCGAAATAAAAGTTCACACAGAATACGAAATAAATAAAAAGGAAACTCGAAATTCAAAATTTGGGTTTCATGGTGCACATGTTCAGGTGGAACGCAATGTTATGTTCAAAATTTGATGGCTAATAAGAGCTGTCGGTTTTTGACAGCGCGAGGAAAATAGGCACATAATACATAAAATTCTTTATTATTTAATAGTAGGGATATTTGTCCTTCTACTCGCCAGGGTGTAGCCATTAGTAAATCCTAAGATAGTTTCAAATTTAATCTAGAAGATGACCGAGTAATAAACCAAGCGATTTAGATTCAATAAAGCAGTTATTAAGAATATTTTTATCACGTTTTTAATGTTACTGTATTAAATAAACTTGTATTAAAATCATTAGATGTCTAGTTAGAAAAATTCAATATTTTCTGAAATTTCACTATCTGGGCTTATTAAAATCATAATCTACATTTTATGATAATTATTTTAGGCGGCAGCCGCGCAAGTGATTAGTTTTTAAAGAAATAATATAGCGAATACAAAAATATGTACGGCAACGTCTTGTTAATAATTCTAAAGATATGATGTTTTGAAATGTTTTGTGATTTTGCTGTTGAATTGAATTTTATGTGGCGCATCTGTGAAGACCATTATATGTAATAAATAAAGTTAACACATTAATAAAAAGGCAAAAAATTTTATCAGCCATCTTACTAAGAAAATCGATTATTGATATGATAAACTAAGAAAAGACTGACAAAAATATTAGAATGTATGCCGCCAGTTAACAGTGCATCGGGAATTCTAAAAATATGTTGCTGTGCAGCGTTTAAAAATCTGTGATTTTGTTGTTGAATTATATGTGGCGTAAGTGCGAACAAAACAATGCTTAATATTAAAGCTAAAAACTTTCAAAAAATGAGTCAGCTGGAGTCATGATTAAAATGCTTGAGCGACCCGATAGATTGCGAGCTCAGCGAGAGCGTCAAAAACTTTAACAAACACTTTTTAGCGACCATTAAAATCTGAAACCCTTCAGAGTTTTTTTTTAAATCATTATTATTATTTTTAGTCCAAAGGGGCTTTGTCCCTCAAGGACTATTGTTTTCGTTTTGAGATTTTGCATCGAATCCCTCTGAATGTCCGTTTCACTTTTCAAACTGTTGCCACCAAATATTATCGCTCTGTATTATATTTGAATAATTTAAATCATGAAGAATCTGCATAAATGTATATATGTTCCTCGCACTGTGATAAACCAACGGTACAGAGTCATCAAATTTTGAATGACCTAATCCTACTGCGAAGATGAGCATCTGGAAGTCCAAATTTGGAATTTGTTTTATTACCGATTTCATGTTTTGTAAAACTTTAACGAATTTTTGATTAATAAACTCGGGGATTTCAAAGCGAGCAATGGCAACGTTGCACACAAAAAAATTTTTTTTTTTCTACAGCGCTTGAAACTGGTACAGAAATTCTAAAGATAGGCTCATTTTAAAATTATTTTGCGATATTGCTGTTGAACTGAATTTTATGGTTTAAGTGCGAGGAACATGATATTTAATAAATAAAGGTAATACACAAAGTGTTAAAAAAACGCCCCTTTGAAATTTAAAATCTGAAACCTTTCAGAATTTTTTGTTTTTGTTTTCTTTTCTAAATTTTATCTGTGGCAAATTAGTTTTGGAAGCATAAAAATTATAAGAAAACATTTCTTTTCTAATAAGGAAGACACTTCTTTTCTAATTTCAGAGGCGTATTATTCCCTTTATGTCATTTAAATGGTAATAATAATAATAATAATAATAATAATAATAATAAACTGAAAGCTTTCAGATTTTACATTACACCAAAAGGGCGTTGTTTTAACGTTTTGAGTGCTGCCTTTATTTATATATCATGTCCTTCGCACTTAAACCATAAAATTCAATTCAACAGCAATATCGGAAAATAATTTTAAAATGAGCATATCTTTAGAATTTCCGATATACAGTCTCGCGCGCTGGAGACAAAAATGTTTTTTTCGTACATTGCCATTGCTCGTTTTTAAATCGTTGAGTTTTTTTAATCACAAATTCGTTAAAATGTTACAAAATATGAAATCAATAATAGAACAAATTCCAAATTCGAGCTTTCGGATGCCCATATTCCGTGGAAGATTACATTATTTAAAACTTGATGGCTCTAGGTACCGTTATTTTATCACAATGCGACAAACATATATACATTTATGCAGATTCCTCATTATTTAATTTAATGCCAAAACGAAATTAATAGCTTCCGGGCTAACGCCCTTTGGGCTAAAAAAAGCTGTAAAGGTTTTAATATATTTTATACTCTTTTTATGTAAAATATATTAATGGGAGATGGAGCACCGTAACGGGGAAAAGAATTATACATTTTAAATTAAAATTTTGGGAAAATTTAGTGGCGTTCATCATAAGCAGTCGTTTAAGATAAAACACAACTGATAATTTTTAGTGGATACTGATCGCCAATATTATCTCATGGTGGTTTTGTGAACCATTCTTAATTTCCTGAAAAGAATTTAGCTTTTCAAGTTTAATATTTATCTATGCTAATTCTTGAAATAATTCTCTCGCCTATACACTTGCTTAAAAGGCGATTCTGGAAAAATGCGAAACACTTAGTCAGAGTCGCTAAATGTTGTTTTTGAAAAATTAACTTTAAATATTAGAAGACTTTATTAATTTTTCATGAAACAGATTTCGTTTATATCTATTTTAATAAATGTAGGTAAACTAGCTATTTCCCTGCTTCCGTTGAAATGCTACTTTAAGGAAGGAAAGTGTTTGTGTTTTAATTCTGTTATGAAATGTTTTCTTTATGCGCATTTTGCAGGCTTCGATTGGCTTGCGTCACCTGATACCAAGATTGATAATGGTCCGGGTGGTGAATGTAATTCTGTCAATTTCACTTTTCCACTCCCTCGCCACATTACTAGTGGTTCATTCTTAAATTTGAGGGCTCTGCAAAACATGCAGAATTTATTCATCTTTCCAATAATCACACTTGGATGAAGACTGTAATCATAATTAGCAAAATGGAATGCGCCAAGATTTAAATTAGCGTGCAGCGTTTGTCTGGATCGAGTAGTGCGTACTCGAACGTTTTCTAGTTTTTCTTTTCTTTACTCGTTGGTTTCTGAAGCTCGTGATGTCTTTTTTTTTCGCGCTTGAGGTGTATATCGACTAATCGATTTTCGTTTTGGTGGCATAATTGATTTCACAGCGAAAGTAGTGTTTTTAACGATTATTACATGCTTACTTAAAAAAAAAACAAAGAAAATGCGTGTAAATACAATAACATGCATATTAATGCGTGAAAAATTAAATATTTACGCTTTGCTGAACGATAACATACTTAAAAATATTTTAATTTGGGCAGTGGCAATACATTTCTCTTAAATAACCAAGTTTGTTTATTAACTTCGAGACCGTTTTATATAATTGCGTTTTCCCGAGTGTCAACGCAATATTTTTTCTGATTAAATTTGAAACATACGTATTTTACGCTTTGCGGAGTGGCAAAGCACAGCTTTAAAATAAGTGAGTTTTTAATCAAAAGTTCGTTAAATCAGCTTAAAATAATGTATTTATGTAAAGAGTGCGGACCCCATTGGCTGCTTTTTCAGAAATTTTGCGTAGACAGTGACCTTCCTCTTGTTTTGAAGGTCGAAGGTGAAAAGTTTCATAAAGATCGGAATTAAACTGCAGATTTGTATAAAAGTCATTCAAATAAACAAAAACTTATATGTATACATACAGAAGATTTTTAAAAACTAGTTCTTAAGCATGCTTTTCATTGAACGTAGATTTCGAGCTTTGCTCGGATAAGAACTTTTACTATGAGGTAAGTACGTCAGTAATTAAATAAACATTCTAAATTAATAATTTTTACTATTAGTTTTTACATGAAGGATTTGAGATACGAATGATTCGAATTCGAGAAAAATGAAATAATTATTCCGTCTTCACGAAAATATACTTAAAATAATCGTTTTCTTTTATTTATTTATTTGTTTATTTATTGTGTAAATGTATAAGAGAGGAAACGAACCAAGTTATATAGCTCATCTGAAGAAAAGTGCTGTTCAAAATGGCTTTGTTTGAGTTTGTCATATTAATGAATGTAATTTCCAACTACTAAACCATCTAAGTAAAAATCTCTAAATTTTCAGTATCCGATTAACTATGGCAACGATGTGCATAATTCTCCAATTTTAACAGATATCGCCAATCATCGCCAATGCATTCTTTTTGCTATATTCCAAATTCCGACGGTTTATACTGCCAACTCCTTACGTTTTTAGTCCATAGGGCTTTAGCACAGAAGGGCTGTTGATTTCGTTTTCGCATTTTGAGTCGAAAACTTTAAAAGTCTGAATCACTTTTCAAATTGTTGCCACCAAATATTATCGCCATGTATTATATTTAAAGAAATTAAATAATGAAGAATCTACATAAATGTATATGTGTTTCTCGCTTTGGGATAAAACAATGCTGCCCTACAGCCATCAAATTTTGAATACCGTACGTCTCCACCCGAATATGGGTATCTGGAAGCCCAAATTTAGAATTTGTTTTATTATCTATTTCATATTTTGTAAAGTTTTATGAGTTTTTGATTAAGTTACTCAATGATTACTATTGATTTATTCAACGATTTCAAAGCGCGCAATGGCAACACTGTACGAAAAAAAACATTTGTATCTCCAGCGAGCGAGACTGTGTATCGGAAATGTTAAAAATTTGCTCTTTTTAAATTATTGTGAGATATTGCTGTTGAATTGGATTTTACGGTTTAAGTGCGAAGAACATGATACTTAATAAATAAAGGTAACACACAAAACGTGAAAAAAAAGTAATATAAATTTGGAAAGTTCTGAGATTTTTTTTTATCTTAAACTCATTTAAATTAGGCGCGTTTGGTATCTGTCTGTAACGGAAGAAACTGTCATAACATTTCTGCCCTCGTACAGTATTTTACAACAATATCGCTAAAGGGAATAACTGCATCGAATCTATTCTTAAATTGATTACCACAAAATTTCCTCAAAAACAAAACAAAAAAAATCCCATTCATAATTAAGTTTATTCATTGATTAATTGTTCATTGATTAAATACCTAAATAAATGTAAAATAAAAGAGTCTTAAAGCAAGTAATAAATAATGTTTTCAATTATAACGCCAAACTGGTTTCGCCAATAAATAAGAACCTAAATAATGTTCTGAAGGGAGATAAGTTTGATTGTAATATTTTTATCGCGGATGAAAAACAAGTTTCTCATCTGAAATGAAAGCAAAAAAATGCAGAGTAAAGTTTTTGCTGCAATATATTTATTAGATGATGTTTAAACTAATAGTTTTGAATATAAAGTAAAAAATGCAATAGTAACTAATACTAGATACAAAATACGTATAGGTAAAACTATCGGTAGACACTGAAAATGTATTAAAATAATGTATGAGTCAGAGCCGTGCCTATATATTTTTCACCTGAGGCAAAGCGGTAAATGAGGGCCCCTGTATACAACGCAAGATTATTTATTTACCTATTTGTGGGGGAGGCGGAGGAAGAATAAATAAATAATACTAAATGATGTTTGAAAACATAGCATTATACAAACATGCGCAATATATATATATATA
>KK114520.1:107882-174421 GCA_000611955.2 Stegodyphus mimosarum | reverse complement strand
TGTAATCATACATATAGAACAAATTAACTATATTTATATATATTTTATGCTCAATAAAAGTAACTATTTCAAGTGAAAATACAATAGCTATTACAGTAATATTTAATTATAACTTTGCATATTCCACAAAGTGAAACATGTATAATGATTAACAATTTTGAAATGGAAAACATTAAAAATATGCTTTTTGAAAAATGGTAAATAATATTAAGGTGGTATAAATAAAACATCTGATCAAAAATGTATGGCTTAAACTTTTCAAGCATATTTATAATTTCATTTTTCTTGCTTTTGAAGAAACAAAATGATCAATAATTTTTCAAAATCTATTTGATTATTTAACTCATGTTCTATAGAGAGAATGACCATGTTTGAAAGTTTTTCTTGGCCTAGTGACGATTTCGTATAGTTCTTTGTTATTTTGAGCATGCTAAAGCGTCTTACGCTACTAGCTACAATAACTGACAACGTTAAAACAATTCTTGACGCTGCTTCCGAATTCAGATAGGACTGAACTAAATTATAATCGTGAATTATTTTTAAAAGTTCTAAGCTTGTAGCTGCTTTTGTGTCGTTTGTGTTGTGCTTTTTGTGTCCTTTTTGTGTGACTGAATTTCTTCAGTCAGAAATATCTGGCGTTCATATCATTTGGATATTTGTCATAAGCTGTTGCCTTTAAATTACTTAAATCTAATGACATTAATTGTTCACCAGTTAGAAAGTGAAAATCTCGGAAGAGATTTCATTTAACTTTTCGTATCGCCATTTCAATTGTGAAATTAAAACGTCGAACGCTTCTTTAATTTCTATAAAAATATATTTTCTGAAAACTATAATTTATATCAATTGATTTTTCACAATTTGATTTATTAACTTTTCGTTTCTTTTCAAATTCTGATGATATGTTCATCTCTAAAGCTGAAGTTTTACGTTTTTCGAAAATGCATTAAGAAATATTTTCTCTCATTTCATATACATTTTCTATATAAGACATAGTCCTTCCATTAAGCGTGCGGCTTTATAGACAGTTATAATTTTTGACTGCAAGGCTTTATTTACGTTTTCGATTTCTTGCACTATTAAATTCCACGCAGATAACAAACATAAAAATTTTAAATTGATTTGTTTCAAAATGCTGTTCTTTTCAGCCCATTGCAAAAATTTGCGATTTAATGCCATGTCTTTCAATAATCTATGTACTCCTGTTATTTGTAGATCTAATTATTTAACAGTATTTGGTCTTGATTACCATCGTGTATACGTACGACCTTTCAATTTGTTTTCAAAACGGAAGTACGTTCCATACTCGTTGAAGGTGCAAAAAATTGTAAATCCTCTGTACAGTACCATAAATATTCACATACTTGAATTTGTTGAAGCGACATTTTTGCATACTAAATTTAAACTATGAGCCGAACAAGAAATATAATATGTAGCTTAACCATTTCTTTGAAAAATAATGGCTTGCACTCCTCTGTACAATCCAGCCATATTGGCTCCGTTGTCATAACCTTGTCCTCGAACATTCTGAACGTCGAGGCCATCCTTTCCTAACGTGCAAGTAATTTCATTTGCTAAACCACTACCAGTTTTCTCTTTTGTTTCTATAAAATCTATAAAGCTTTCTTCAATAAATATGGATTCGTCTTTTATGTACACCTATCTAATAATTTGACACAGTTGCTCATGATGCGAAACATCTCGTGTACAATCAAATATCAAGGAAAAATAGTTCGTTTTTTTTATCCTAGAACGAATTTCAAATCGAACATGATTATCTAAGAGTAATATAAATTCATCTTGTACTTTATTAGACAGATAGGAAACGGATCCTTTCTGTGATTAGCTATATGATAGGCAATATTTCTATCATAATGACTTATTAATTCAATTAAATTTAGGAACATTCCTTCACTTGAACTGCCAATAATTTCATGGGTACCTAACAAGATTCACGCGTAATTTTCTATCACTTTTGTTGTTTATCTTCTAGATTAATACTGTGAAAGCTCGTGTCTTTTGAGAATAAATTAATGCTATTAGTTTTTCTTTTTCTTGTTTAACTGGATTGTTTATAATACAAAATTCTTTTACTATTCAATGATGTATTCCGAATTTAAAAGTTAAAAATCATAAGTTTTAAAAATAAATTTCTGAATTTTTGGTCGAATAGCTAATTTGGCGCCCCTTCTATTTGTTCACCTGAGGCAAGTGCCTGACCCTCGTCCCGGCACTGATATGAGCTGCCAATTCAGCTTTTCATTCATAATATTCTTATATTTTAAATGATAAATGTCAAGAAGCATTAAACAAACTTGTTCTAAGAATCATAATTAGGATACAAATTTTTTAAAAGATGAAAATATTTTTAAAACTGTAATTCAAAATGTTTGATAAATGCTTGAAAATGCTGTGAGTCATTTTGTACCTGAACTCTTATATAAAAGAAATTGATCTTATTATCAGTTTTTTAGAGCAAAATATGTTTTATAGAAAACTTTTTATTTATCACTTTTGGGTAACTGCCATAGAAAATAAGTCGATGAAAATATTTTTAACGTTAGAGATTTTTACCTCTGAATTTGGCAGCACGAAACTACTCGCACTCGATTCTTATCAGTAAACGCAATTTTTTATCACAAAATTCTGCAACCTTAAATCTTTCATTTTTATTTCCTCGCTTTAGAATGTTTTAATGTTTTCGATTTCTTTTAAAATTTCCAAAGGTTAGGCCAAAAGTTACGAAGAACTAAAATCTTATAAATAGGGGTTACAAACAATAGAACTAAAAACAAAAAGACCAAAGTTATTGTCTAAAGAGCGTTCTTGCCTCCCAGTGTCTCGACTCTTCTGTAAGACCACGGAGAGCAACAGTTCGGAGCAGGTGGTCTCTGTCTATTTGTTATCTAGAATCACAAAGTGGGCAAAAAGGATCACTTGAAATGCCTATGCAGTGCAGGTGGGCAGCAAGACAATCGTGTCCATGTAGACAGATGGAAAGCTGCAACTGCATTGCGTCTTGGACTATCGGGAATAAAAAAAAGGATTTAACCTTCTCCAATTTTTTAACACTGTACGAGTCTCGATCTCGTAAGGTATTAGATGTATGTAATTTTTTTTTTGAAAAACAGTTTAATCCTGCAATAAGAAATGGCTGTATTAGGGTGTTATAGCAAGCTGGCACCTCTTTTTGCAAGGACTTTCATTGCCCCAAAGGCCACAATGCCCAGGCACCCACTGGAGAACGATTTGTTTTTAAGTTAAAGTGACAGTCCTTGGGAATTCCTGACGTTGCAAAATTTCAGGTGTTAATGGCCAACATAGCTAATTCATTCAATGGCTGCGTGTCAAAAAATGACTGCCTTTTCAAACTTGTAATGGATAATTGCTTTAGGGCTATGCATGTAATAAATATATATATATATATATGTACTTAAGGGCTATTGTTTTCGATTTTAAAACCGTGAATAATAATTTTATAGTAATACGTACTTTTGCTTCTATTGTGGCAAGGCATAAAATGATCAAGCCTTATATTAACTCCTTTGTATCTGTCAATGCAGCTAGTGTTCTGCTTTTGAATAAGGAGGCCTATGTTATTCTTTTATCGATTGTTTTGAATCCGGAAGTGATTATTGACTGCTGTTGCCCTTGCAGCATTTGAAAAACTGACTCATGCCTTGTAAAAAAACTAAACAGATTTGATTAAAAAAAAATTCCTCCGTTTATGTTTCGATTTACTTGAATCAATTGTTTTGATTTACTTGAAACAAATTCCCCGCTTTATGTTTTGATTCACTCTGACTTGATAAAATTCAAGTAAAAGTTAAAAAAAATAAATTAAATGCAAATGTTATATTTATTGAATCTTATATGAAAATTAACTGAAAATAGACCAACACTAATTACATTAAAATGATGCGAAATGGATAAAAATAGTTTGTATTGTATATGTTGTCACGCTACTATTTCATATAAAAGGACTATGGGATTTTATATTTTTAACGAAATGAAATAATATTTTTACAGTTGGAAAATACTTTCATTACAACAATGAAGATATGAACTTGAATAGGAATACTTGCTCCACTTTAATCAGGAAATTAAAAGAGCTGCTTTAATTTTCTGATATTTTGCCAGTTAGAAATATAATGAATAGTAGCATATAATTTATTTATCATATAAAACAAACTGTAGATTAGCATAATCAATTATCAAATACATTAATGAAGCATACTGATGACAACAACTGTCAACGCACAGAAAAGTATTCACGATTTTTTGTATTTATAAACATTAAAGAATTAAATTTAGCTCAAAGTATCACTTTGGAAAGCTTAATACTTGAACTGCTAATAATTTATATTCATTTACCAGCTATCAAATGTATATATCTTTATAAACTACATAAATTATTCGAACTTTTATTTAATTTTAGTAGAGTCATATATCATCAGCACTGATTCAGCTGTTTCATAAAGCCAACTTAAGAGCCGACTGAGACGCAATGATTTTAAGTTGATACACTCTAATTATTTCAGTCTATTAACCACAGTGCGACATTTAATCGCAGGTACGTAAGATGAGAAGAATACCCTAGCAACAAAATAGATAAGAAGTGTAACATCAAGATATTTTTAGAAGGATTCCATTTCAAGGAAATCTCTGTCTTCCATAAAGGAAATATATGTTAAATTGTACTAAAAACCGAAGAAATAAAGATAGTTATTGCATACGAGATTCATTTTATTACGAAAGATATCATTTCGAAAAATCGAAGGCATAGTGACAGCGAGAGTAAAGAAAAGGAAATATTCGATTCTGACAAACAGCAAACAATTGCATGCTAAGGCCTGGACTATTTCGTTTTATATATGACAGAGTGAATTAATTCTAAACAGAGAAGTATGTGGCATTATAATTAAATAGAGAAAAACATACTGACTCAGTACAAAACTCTTTCAGAGAAAGATTAAAGTAAAGGGAGAAAAGCAGTGTGAGGATGAAAGCAGTACAGTTACAAGGATAAAATTACAGAAAAACTAAATGTTCACATTGTAAAGTATTTACTTATTTTAGCTAACCACTTATTTTATTTACGCATCTTTGCTGTCATTTCCCCCTTCCGCTTTCCTGCCAGAATGCTAATTTTATTTTGCGCCTATTTAATTGAGGTAGAAAGAGATAGTATTTAAGAGAAGGTTTTAAATTGCTTAAATGGAGCGTGTTCCGCCTGCTGAAGGCCACGTTATTAGTTGAATTTCTACAATAGCAGTCTGTCTTCGGGATTGTCTTATTCTATCAATAGTGCTTGCAGGCTGGTGTAGGCTTGAACTTGCGCGCTAACTATTTCTGTGTAGCCTTTGGCTAATTTACAATTTAGCTTTACTTAGCTCTAACTTTTTTTAGTTAGCTTTAATCTGAAATTTTATCTTTTGAGTTACGCCATAAATACTGACTGGTTTTTGTAAGCACAAGGAGTGCCTTCTGTTCAGTCATTTAAGTTATCTAAATAAAAGGGACTTCCCCCTTCCTACGTTTCTGTGTCATTAACTAGACATAGCGATAATTCGTATACATCTGTTCTGGAGTGTTGACTTGTTGTATGCTATCTAAAAAAGTGAGACTCTGCAACATATCAAAGAAAATTTTAAAATTCAGTTAAACAATGCTTTACTTAAACAGCGAACGAAAACAATAATGAATCTGTGAGCTCAGAGACAGTCATTTCCCATCTGTTTAACCAGCAGTATTTTAGAACTATAAAAATGATAATTTAATCTGAAAAATGTGTAAAATATCAGTTACAAGTTTTAAATCAGGTTAAAATAATTAGACATAAATATAAGTTTCACCCTGATTTATTTATCAGCATTTGATTCTTTGATTTCATTTGATTTGAAGAAAATGTACGTTACGTTTTTGTAAAAATATCTACGGCAAATAAATTATTTTGCAGTTTATAATTTTTTAATTTATATTTCCATAATAGATATCCAGTAAATTCACTTCTTGAGTTCTTCACTGAGAAACTTCTTGGAAAACACATTTTCCGATTCTGTTTGTGCACTAAAACCTTAAACAGACTTTCGACTTCTCTGACAGTCACATTTGGGGCATTTTACAACGTTCAGTTTATTATATATTCAGTTCACAAATTCTGCATTCACAAATTCAAAACGTTCTAACTTTTTAACGCTCTTTTATTCATTCAAAAGTTTAATTTCAACAGTTTACAAGTTATTTTTCCGCTTGTTCGAATTCGTCATTTTAAATTAATATAAGTTAAAGAAATAAAAAAAACTAACAAATGAGATATATGCAGGAAATATCTGATCTAAAAGGCACGCATATATCAAACTCCAACTGAAACGTGCGATTTCAGTTTTCAGAATCATGCTAAGCAATTTTCTATATGTTCCGCAGGAAACAATATGTTATCAAATTTTAAAAGAATTGCTAGCGGAAATCTGATTTTGTAAAAAGAACCGTTGACTAAAATATGGACGGTTAAAAGTGATACCTATTAAAGCGAGGCCAGATAATAAGCAGTCTATTGCACATAATTTTAAAAATTACATTATATGCTGAATATGCGAATTGTGAAATTCCTATCCAAAACATGATTTTCTGGCGTTTCCTATGAATTATGGTCACTAAAACCTGAAATGTACTAGAAGATTTCATTAAAAGAGTAGGAAATGCGAAAATGATAGTTTTAAACACATTTCCATTAAGTTATGAACTTATAAGGTATTTCTCCTGCCTTCTTAGCATACCTTCATGGTGTAATGGTCAGCTTCGAAGCACCTTCGAAGCACCGGGGCTCGAAGCACCGAGCTTCGAGCCCCGGTGAGGGCATTGCTTATTTTTCTTGTCTCCCTGCTCAAAAAAAAAAAAAAATCCTAATGTCTCTACAATGGCGCCGATCTGGATGATCATTCTCTTACACCGGGATTTGGCGATTGGGTCCCTAATCCCCAGTCGCTCTTTAAAAGGGGGAGTATACAAGGTATATCTCCCGCCTTCTTAGCATACCTTCGTGGTGTAACGGTCAGCACTCTCGACGCGCATTCGAGAGGTCTGAGGCTCGAATCCCGGCGAGGACATTACTCATTTTTCATGTCTCCTGTTTCAAAAAAATCTTAATGTCTCTACAAACTGTTTTGTTGTCTGCTGCTGAGGATGACTATATTCCATAATGGAATGCTTTCATTAATAATTAAATCAGTTTCTGTAAATATTCATGCACTTAAATTGCACAGTTATTCAACATTTGTCTTACGCGTATCAATCACGGCACATTTCGTTTTTCAGTAATTGAATATGGGATGAATTTTAAACGTAATTTTTATTTTATTTTATATTGCATTATTATCACCACTTGTTGCTGCTTTTAGCAGGCAGTAGGAGTAGGATTTGAGCTTTGTAGGATTTGAGGTTTTTAATTTTGTATTTGTTTATTTACATATATATAAATACAATCTATGTCATTAAAGAGAACAAAATAGTTTTATTTCTGTTAAACAAATATAGAAAACTGAAGTATTTCTTCAAAATCCAAATGATGAAATTATTTTTTTCTCGCTAAAATACGCAAGCTGTTTAAAAGTGTTTTAACAATGAAAATAATTTCGATCTACTTAGAAATCCTAAAACTGAACAGATGGCTTTGATTTTATTTTTGTTTCATTAAAATAAAACTATACAAATTTTCATTTTAGTAAAATATAACATATCTATATTCAGCTTAAATTAAATCAAAATAGTAATACCTTTCATTGACACAAATGATAATTATTAATTGTGCATATTATTAAAGTAACATCGCTTTATTTCATACCAGATTCCGAATATTTCTTTATGCCTAAAATCGTAGACGTTCAGTTGCCACTTATTAACAATCATAATTTCAGTTACGTATTTTTTTTTCAGAGTTTACTTTATTCTTCGAGCAACATTCTTGCCTTCCGGTGGCATGTTTAGCTTAAAACATACTATGAATCACCACCAGCAGAATAGTAACCAATGGTCGAGTGCCAAATATTGGTAATCTGACCTGGGGGCGAACCTAACTGCAGAGGTGTTTTGTGGATTTTCCTATGTGTAACGTGAATACGAGTCATTTTCGCAACAGCAGTTATTTACAATTGAAGTAAAAAATTATTAATGTTTTTCATTTAATTGTAGAAGAGTATCTCTTCCATTTGTTTTCATTCAACGAGAAAAACAAAAGTTAAAATAACCCTATACAAAAAATGTGCCAAAATAAACATGACTGTAATGGTGCAAAACGAATCTAACTGAAAATTTTAAAACCGCTTCGCAAATCAGAAGTTAGGATCTGATCTAACAAAGAAGAGCATAATGGTCGCTATTCCGTATTTTAAGAAGAGAAAAATAAATCACTTTGTTATTTCTGATTACCATGTAGAGTCATTAGGATTTATTTGGAAGCGGGGGACAGGAGAAAAATGGGCAACGCTTTCACCGGGACTCGAACCACGGACCTCTCGAATACGCGTCGAGTGTGCTGACCACTACACCACGAAGGCATGCCAAGAAGGCGGGAGAAATACCTTATATACTTCCCCTTTTAAAGGGCGACTGGGGATAAGAGGACCGAATCACCAAATCCTGGTGGTAAAGAATCATCACCCACCACATTTTTAAGTTCGGGCGCCACTGCTGAGTCATTAGGATATTTTTTGAAGCAGGAGAGATGGGAAAAATGAGCTATGCCCTCGCCGGGACTCGAACCACGGGCCTCTCGAATACGCGCCGAGCGTACTGACCACTAGAACACGAAGGCATACTAAGAAGGCGGAGGAAATAGAACATTATATTCTACTAAACATAGAAGTAAAATTACAGAATTTCACGTGCTGCCTTTCAAACGATGTTCGTAGTTGCTTGTTTTCCTTTAAAATATTTTACGTTTATTTCTAACTAAGGCTTCTCAAATTAATTCTCATAAATGATCCTTAAAATTAATATAATTCAAAATGGTTTCTTTTCAGTCAGATTAAACAGTGTTTTACAGGCAATGTAAACAAACGTCAGGGCAATGTAAATAGACGTAAATTACGTGTAATGTAAATAGATGTCACAACAAATGTAAATAGATGCATACTAAAAATAATTCTTCAAAAATATAGTAGTTTCTGATAGCTCTTGTGAATTGCCCTTTCATAAAATGCGCCTAGATCATTTTTCTTGAAAATTTCTCATACATAATATGCAATAGCAATAAAATAGCATTTCACTGAAATCTGTGGTAAGTTATACCTTATGAGATGCGATTGTTTCAGAAATTGTACTGCAATAAAAAAGCGTAGATTCTTGCAATTTTCATGTTTGAGATAAATAATTATTAGATGACTAAAGCATTTTTGTAAATATAATTTTCAGTTAGATGTCGAAAGAAATATTCAGAACTATTTACTATTACCCAGAAAATGTTATTTAGTCAAAAATATGCTAAACCAGAAAACAAGAAACTTTTCATTGGCCAATAAAAAATACGTTTAATGGAAATTTTGCAAATGTGAAAAATACTTAAGCAATATTTAAGCATTACTTATGACATGAAATCCATCGGAGAATTTTTATGCTACTCTGAAGACAACATTAACAGAACCACAAATAGGTTTTACCAAACATGAAAACAATTATCCGTTATACTTTAGAAAGTTATGCATTACACTTTAAACGGTAGAGAAAGATAAAATCATTGTAAAATGAGATAGCTTTAACTTGACGTCTTATAATACCGCGTCCCCTTAACTGTGTGATAGATGATATTAAACTGTTGATAAAAAGAAAGAAAGATTTTCTCACATAAAAAAAAATTCGTGACATAAATAAATAAGAAAGAATTTTCATCGGATCACAAATTATGCAAATTTCGACAGCCTTAATTTCAAAGATAGCTTAATGAGAAAAGAAAATATTCTCGGATACATTTCAAACCGTCTGTAATAATTTTAGGGGAATATAAAATCTCAAAACTGGGATTACATAACAGAACTGATTTTATTTAATAAAACATTGATTTGCTTTATCTTGCAAAATGTTTCAGTTTTTGAAATCGTAGATTTGATTGAATGTCATTCAGATCCTTTTCAGAAAGGTTTGGAACGGTTTAGACAAGCGTGGGCGTAGAATATTGTTGCGTTTTACGGGTTCGTGGATTTGAGAGTATCCGATGAAAACACGATACAGAACAATAAAAAGCACAATTTATTTACAAGAATCACTATTTACTGCACAGTTCCATAATCACCTTTAAAAGCGTCGAAAATCTACAATAAATATGCTGAAACAATCAGCAACACAGCTTCAGGCTGTAACTGTAAACGTAGCTTCACGGCAACACTAAACTTATAATAAACACCGTAACAATCACCAATACACTGTCAAGCTATACTGTAAAGGTAGCTTCACGGCAAAGCACTATCTCGATCGCTTTCCGTTCACAAACCTCTCGCGTAGCTTAGCACTCACAGTAAGCAGCGATTCTCAGACTTCTCACAACTAACTTCACAATACTCGCAACACTTCTAAACTAACTGCTCTCAGAAACGCAAGGGTTTATATAGCTTTTCTTAAAGTTCCACACGTTTCGAGAAATATCTCGACAGGAAGTTATTCTAGAAGCTTCCCGATTGGACCATGGGATATCGCCAATTTGGTCGCCAAATGGGCGATAAAGTCGCCAATCTGGCAACCCTACCATACATTATTTTATGGCAACCCTAGTGCTATGCCGGAAAGCTTACATACAGGCGCAACCGCCGAATTTTTCGTAACAATATATTAAGGCTAGAACTCGCATGTTTACTTGAAAGACAGGTATAAGGAACGACCAAACTCGAGAAGGGTGATTGCCTATTGGTTGACTCTGATTCTAACGAACGAAACTGGTGCCTAGGAACGAAAATAAAAAATAAAATATTTTTTTTTTAACTTTTACTGTGTTAAATGTAGATATTTGTCATTAGTCAAATTACCATAATTATTTTTATGTTTAAAAATTGTTTTAAAATGAATCAAATGAATCAGTGCTGGTACGTAAGCAATATTTTAATTTTGTATGGTGTTTGGTTCCTTTACAAATTAATGCAGTTAAAAAAAACGATATTTAGATTCTGAAATGTGAAATCCACGTATAAAGAAATACACCATGTAAAAAAATTTGAAATTCAGTACGAGGTTATCATTTGGAATTACTTGGACTTCGGAATTAACTCTTCGTTTAATGCATTTGTTTTGGAAGCAATTGCACAGCTATTTTCAGTCTCAAACTTGGGTGCCCAAAAACGTCCCTGGTAAACATCATATATGATAGGGAATATTTATTCCTGAAGTTCAGATTTACCAACGGAATGGTTAATAATATCAGATACATGATGCTCTAATTGTTTTCATTTGTAACTGATGTATAAATGATACAAATATCAGCCATTCACTAAGAACTAAACTTCTATGGTTTATTCTTTGATGGGAGAGTTATAAAATGCATACCTAAAATTATCAGTTACGATATCCTTTGTTCTAAAACATTTAATGGTAAGCAACAGCTGTCAGCTGACGAAGAAGGTTCTATTTAATCTTAAAAATTACCGTCCTGAGAATTTACTCACGATACTGTTACTAGTTGCTTTGGCATTTAGTTCTTCGACGTCTTCTTCTTTTGTTACATGCTTGCCAAAAACAAATTCTGGAGTCTCTTTAAACTTAGCTTTGCTATAAAATAAAATTAATAATTTCTGGGAATTTAATCTGACTTTGTTTCAACTCGTCTTTCGGACTTAGAGTTCTCTACATTACCGTTCTCAAGTTTTTTTTTTTTTTTTTTTCATTTATTAGGTGCTTCGCCATTAGGCATTACACAAAAAGAAGGAAGCTCCGTTGAAGACTTTTTAAGGGAATTTGGCTCGCATCCACGCTGCACATGAAGCAAACCACGAAACTGCCTGTGCAGCCAGCCCGTTCTCGTCGAGACTTGAACCCCGAACCGAATTAACAGTGCTCAGCGGCTTTTAACGCTCGGGCGCTGGTGGACCTTTCTCAATATTTAAATCCGAAACAGCGTTTGATAAAGGTTGTACGGTAAGAACTTACAGATGAAATTTCGAATTTTTCCAACAATGGTATACTGGAAATATGATATTAATAGACATACTGTAATAAGTTTCAATTGATATAATCAATAAAAGATATCCATTATTCATAGATTGATCACTTGCCAATATTTCAAAGTCAAGACATACATCACTGCCATCGTGAAAATTCTTGTCTTGTCAAATAAAATACGCCGTTCACAAGTACGGCAACAACGAAATATTCTCAGAAGAATGTCAACAGCTTGCGGCAAGGTCACAAGGCTATGGAGTATTGACTAATACGAGAAGTATAGAATAGTTCTGAATCTAATAACAGTAAAATGATCATTAAATCCTAGTAGTTGCAAAGCAAAAGTACAATTATGTAGAGCTAAGCTTGAATTTGACCGTAAACATACGCAACAGTTCCTCAGCATTGTTTTTGTAACATAGTTAATTCAAGTTAAAAACTTATTCGTAGAAAAAAATAGATGAAAAATATTACATATAAAATCTTAAAGAAATTAATGACAAATTTAATGGAAAACTTCCATTGATTTTCAGAATATCGTTTATTGATATATTTATTATATTATTAATATATTTATTATATTTTATCGTTTATTGGTTTTACAGAATCCATTAAGTTTCTCCTTGTAAACAGAATTTTTGGTCAATGAGAAATATGAATAACACATTATATAACGCTTGCGAATATGAAGAAAGTCTTAATAGCTTTTTATAAGTATCATAAAGCATTAAAATATACAAGAATTTACTTTTAAATTTAGAAAACAATAGCAAATTAGTACATGAACAGAAGCACTAAGGAAAAACATAGAAAAGTGTGTCTTTGAAGGCGTTAGGTACTTCCATGCCCTACCTCATAAAACTGTGTTTATATTTCTGAAATATTCGCTTCTGAATTTACGTTTTAGCATTTGCATGATTTTTTGCAGAACGCTGAATTCCATCGCTACCGATGTTTACTACACTTAGTCGGATGCTTCGGCCAAATATAATTTCTAACATAAACGTAAAATAGAAACAGGAACGTTTGTTATATTTTTCCTTTTGAAGCCTCGCTTGAACGTTGATATGGATTATAAGTTTATAACTATTATAAGATATAGACTCAAAGAGAAATCTTTTAGGAAGACCATCAGGTATGTGAGATTGATGCAAACAAAGAAATGACAAAGATCATTGCTAAACTGAGAACCCACCATTTTAGAGGAATGAAAATGGTACTAGATCGTATAGAACTTGTAGAATCTGCCCCGAAATGGAGCTTTCTCCGGAACACATCTTCACCTCTTCGGCAATACTTGCAGCTCTGCAAAGCTTGGGGGAATTTCCTTTTCAGGGAGAGCTGTATAGTGAAAAAGTTTTGGAACTGACAAAAGCAGTGATTTTTACTCATGGATCTATTTGACTTCTGAAAGGACACGACTCCAACCAACCAAGTTTATACTTATTTGCATATTTTTTGAAAAGGACGGGTATATTACACTTCCATAGGAGTTTAAGGTCACATATAAGCACTTAATAAGTATTCAAGGACTTCATAGGCGTATTTTGGAGTTTTTGCATATAGTAAGCTCCATAAAGACTACCTGCCTAAAGAGAAGAAGTATCTCCGTGGAGAACTTTCTAAGGGAAACTAGTTCGTATTCACGTTACACTAGGAACAAACCACGAAAACTGACCTTCAGTGGTCTTAATCACTCGGCCACTGAGTGGGCTATGTGTGTTCTGTTTAAACTCTTTTTTTTTTTTTCCCAGATATTTCGAGCCTCATATACAATACTTTCATTTAGAAAACTTCTTATTCCGATTTATTGTTTACATCTTAATAATTTATCTGTTTTTTAAAGAAAATATTATGTTTTTGTATTTTTCTTGTGTATTTTAGATTCTATAAATGCTTTTAAATCATAAATATTTTTCTTGCTGTAGAAAAAAAACAATTCTAGGTTGTCCAGAGTTCATTTAACTTTATAAGCATCTTCTTCATTTTAAAACAAATATGTATTTAGTTCATCAGTGAATTCAAATCTTTGTTCTAGCATGGTTTATTTAATGTGATATTTGATTTTGAAGTAGAAAGTATTTTGAACAGCACAAGAACAAGTGTGAAACACATAAGAAAATACATGTGTGATTTTATCTTCGTCTTGATTTTGATAGTCTTCATTATAAGTTTGGGTTTCTTGTAAGTAAATTCCAGTTATTTTGTATAAGTATGCTTACAGAACTCAGATAACAAATTTTTAAAAATGAATTTGTCAATTAAGTGCGCAAATAGCATTTAAAAGAAAAAGAGGTTTCGTAAAAGCGAAAGAAGCTAAACCTCTGAAACGATGAAGTAATGTTCGAGGTAGTATATAAGATTAATATAAGGAGGGAAAACATTTGCACGATACCATCAGTTGTAGAGACATTAGGATTTTTTTGAAGCTGAAGAATGAAAAATAAGCAACGCCTTCGCCAGGAATTAAACCATGGACCTCTCGGTTACGCGTCGAGCGTTCTGACCACTACACCACGAAGGCATGCGAAGAAGGTGGAAGAAATATCTTATATACTCCCCCTTTTAAAGGGCGACTGGGGATTAGGGGCCCCAATCGCCAAATCGTGGTGGTGGAGAATCATCATCCACCACCTTTTTTAGTTCGGGTGCCACTTGAAGAGTCATTAGGTTATTTCGAACCAGGAGAGATGAAAAATGAGCAACACCTTCGCCGGGAATCGAACCACGGACCTTTCGTTACGCGTCCAGCATGCAGACCAATACACTACGAAGGCATGCGAAAAAGGCGGGATAAATACCTTATGCAGTGACGAAATCTAACTTAAAATTTAGCATAAATAAGCATAAAATTTAGTGCTTACTGTAGTTTCGTTAACACGTTGCTTTGGCAAAGAAAGATCGAGTTTTAACGAGATTGCGAGTCAACACTAAATTATATGTTTACCTGCAATAGTTTTTACCTTGAATTTCTTTATTTGTCTATTTAGGCATTGTATAGTTCGCAGCGCTCTGAAAAATATTTCGGGCATGGCATTCACATTTAATAAAGCGTAGATTAATGAGCAAAATTCATGCAAAATGTATTTATATTTTTTATAAAGACTTAGCAGAAAGGAAAACCTGGAGGTCTTGAGACAAAAGAGTATAGAATAACTCATCTTAAAAACAGAACAATAAGGCAATATTCTAACGTAAACTAAGGTGGTAACGAAATATTGTCTATTATTAAACGATACACGTCGATAAACACACATATTAATTCACATCTAAGACTAAATAAAATACAAAAGACTTCTTGCTTAAACTTAATAACTATTATAGCACTGAATATAACATGTTAAATTAATCTTACGTGACATTTTACGAGGAGAATGAATTTAGAACGTTTCATTTAAACTTGAATTCAAAAATAAAATTTACAGTGTCTCACAAAAGTGATGGGACACTTGTGCTTTACTAAAGGAGACAGTAATAAATTAAATTAAAAAAAACATGTAAAAATGTTTTGTGGGTGTGTTTCATACTTAAATTTAGTAACAATTATTACATAACATACATTTTCTCGAAATATTAAAATATTAATTTAATAAAAATACAATTGTTTAGAACGGAGCAAAAAATGGCTCACATAAGTGATGGGACATCATTAGAGTATGCAACAAAAAACGTCTAAAAATATTTTTTTGGGTTTTTATTTTTACTCAAAAGCAATTAGCAATAATTTATAAAATCGTCTGCATTATTTCTTTCCAGTTTGTTTTGGAATTTTTGTGTTTTTTAGCTCTGTGCAGCCATGAATGCTAAACGAAAAGAAACTTTGCCTGAAATTCGAAAATTAGTTATTAATTTGCATATTGAACGTGGAAAATCTATTAGAGAAACTGCTGAAACAGTTAACTTGAGTCATTCAACAGTTTTCAATATCATTAAACGATATAAAAAGAATCATATGATTCAGGACAAAAGAAGACCTGGCCGACCATCAAAGCTATCCACTGGAATAAAGCGAATTATCGTTCGAAATATTAAAAAAAATCCAAGAATGAGTGCTCCTAAAGTTGCTGCTGATTTACAAGCATTATATGGAGTAATTTTTAATCCTGAGACTATTAGAAGAGTAATTCGATCTACTGGATATCACGGTAGAGCAGCAAAGAAACAATTCTTCGTAAGGGAAAAGAATAGAAAACTCAGACTGGATTTCGCAAAATCCAACATAAATAAGAATTTTGATTACTGGAATGAAGTTATATTTGCTGATGAGAGTAAATTTAATATATTTGGTTCTGATGGTAGAATCTTGGTGTTGAGAAAACCCAGGGAAAAATTTCGCAAACAGAACTTGGTGCCAGCAGTAAAACATGGTGGAGGAGGAGTCATGGTATGGGGGTGTATGTCAACCGCTGGAGTTGGTAATCTTGTTTTTATTGACAGTATAATGGATCAGTACAAGTATATTGGCATATTAAATCAAAATTTGAAATCTTCAGCACGAAAATTGAACCTTCATAACGATTTTAAATTCTACCAGAACAATGACCCCAAGCACACTGCTTTGAAGTTAGACTCTGGCTGCTGTATAACTGTCCTGAAATAATAAAAACACCACCACAATGTCCAGACTTAAATCCCATAGAGAATATTTGGCAAGAATTGGAATCAAGAATTCGCAAACACACCATTTCTTCAAAACAACACTTAAAATCGGCGCTTCAAGAAGAATGGGTAAAATCACTCCAGAAATCACCAAAAAATTATTCGAATCCATCCCAACAAGATTAAATCACGTTTTAAAACTAAAAGGAAATCCAATAAAATATTAAAACCTTTTAAAAAGTAAAATTTTTGGATAAATATTTGGTGGACAAGTAAGTGTTCCATCACTTATGGGAGCCATTTTTTGCTCCATTCTAAACAACTGTATTTTTATTAAATTAATATTTTGAGAAAATGTATGTTATGTAATAATTGTTACTAAATTTAAGTATGAAACACACCCACAAAAAATTTTTACATATTTTTTAAATTTATTTTACGAAAGTTTCCTTTTGTAAAGCACAAGTGTCCCATCACTTTTGTGAGACACTGTATATCAAAAGAACGGGGTTGCTAACTAGTATTTCAAATTAAATTTTGCTTGATAATATCGATTCTTTCAAATAAATCAATTTTGAATTATTCAATTAAATGAATTAATAGATAGATGTATGCAGCTGCTATCGCATTTGTGATTTTGTTAGTTTCGAGGATGCAAACGATTTAAACATAAGTGTATTATAGCATAATTTGGAATACATAATTTATAGAATTGCGAGATTTGCTTCAGTTATTAGCGCAGAATATGAAAACATTCTTTCCATTTCTATCTCTTCCTATAAATTTTGCTGTAAAGAAAAAGATCCGTTTTCAGATGAATGGAGTTAGCATATGAGTAGTATTCTTTTTATATACAGTGTCTCACAAAAGTGATGGGACACTTGTGCTTTAGAAAAGGAAACTGTAGTAAAATAAATTAAAAAAACATCTAAAAATTTCGTTTAGCATTCATGGCTGCACAGAGCTAAAAAACACAAGAATTCCAAAACAAAACTGGAGAGAAATAATGCAGACGAATTTATAAATTATTGCCAATTGCTTTTGAGTAAAAATAAAAACCCCAAAAAATATTTTTATTGCTTACTTCAGACGATTTGTGTTGTATAGTCTAATGGTGTCCCATCACTTATGTGAGCCATTTTTTGCTCCGTTCTAAACAATTGTATTTTTATTAAATTAATATTTTAATATTTTGAGAAAATGTATGTTATGTAATAATTGTTACTAAATTTAAGTATAAAACACACCCACCGAAGCGTATAGCAAACCATTTTTAGTATATCTATATTACATTATAATTTTCATAGCTCAGCACATAATTCTCAAATGTCTCAAAATTTTCTGAGTTCAAAACAAAGTTTATACTTTTTACATGTCTCTTATAACAACATATCTGGATTTTTTCAATTTTAATGACGGTAATAGAAAGTTTAATCATATTTGTAACTACTATAAAATACCTTATGGTCTTTGATTATTCTTGTTTACTCATTCATTATTCCTCGGTTATAATATTGGTTACAGATGTTTTTATCATATTTAAATTAAACACTGCTGAAGGCCTCCGCAACGTACGACCGGCAGGTTAATGAGTAATTGCATGTAACACATTTAAGCTCAGAAAATAAAGTATAAACTGTAAAACATGAATATGAAATGAACACTTGAAGAATACACTAAAACGTTAACTGAAAATACATAATAACAATAAAAGTTTTACAAAGTTGCAGTAACGATAATGTATCTATATTTTAAGTAATAAAAATTGTAATGTATTTTTATTTTAAATAATAAAAATTGATGGAACATAATTTCAAGGAGAAATAAATATGTTTGGCTACGTCCATCCATAATCCATAATTTCAAAAAACTGGCCTTGCCATTTTGTCTGTATTCGTTTCAACTTACAAAAGCGAACAACTCTTTCACGCCTAAAATTTACTTCAAGTAAGGACAGGAGTAACTTAATTAACGAAAGCTTTGATGCTAGTATTCGTCTTAAAACGAATAATTATAAGCCAGACTTGACTAACGAAAATATTACTAACTCGAATGCACAACTTTTGGTTGATTTTGACTGGCAGTTCCAATGCTATGTTGCTGATGCTTGCAGTGCTGCTTCATTTCGCGAAGAAATCCATACTTTAACGAATTACTAGACTCTTGGCCAATCCACTCAATAAAAGACCTTCCATCTATCTTTGATATTGCACATATACCAGTATTAAAATATCATGTCGCTTCCTACTGCGACAGAGAAGGCATTTAAAACAATATGTCTGAACAAATAGTTGGATAATATTCAATAACAGTAAGCGTATTAACGTTTAACACTGAAGCCCGAAATTAAACTTGGTTTTAAAATTTGAACTACTAAAATATATTTGACCGTGTACTGCTTTGGTATAATCTAATCTGGCTTATGTAAAATAAGAAAAATTCGTTTTCAAAGCAGAAAATACTTCAGCCTTCAATTACATTTAATTAAACATTTCTAGCTACATTTATTACATATCACTACGGATTGTTTTCTCCTTTCTATACACAACGCTCATTAAATAAAACTGACACTTATAATTAAGTATTTATAATTACTATAGTGATATTTATAATTTTATGACAACAAATAAATTGCCATCGTCTTTGAGTATTCTATAATCATTTTAATTTTTATTTATACAGTAATTTTGCTAGATAATAGTGATTATTGACATCGCTACAAATTTTACTTCTTTAGCAAACAATTTCTTTTGTAAAGTTTAGAAATTTACAAACGCCGAAACTTAAAAAACATTTACTCATCAGAATCTAAGTAATCCATAAAATATTTTTTACCATATAACAGTAATTATTGTCATAACTACATATATACTTCACTTCTCTAGCAAAACCATTTCTTCTATAAATTTAGCAAAATTAAAAAAAATTACAAAAATTGAAACTTTAAAACGTATTTACTCGTTGAAAACTCAGAATCAATAAAAACAGTTTTAAAAGCTATATCGTTAGAAAAGTTCTTTTTATAGATTATTGACGAATATTTATTAAATTGCATAAAACATTTTATTGTTTAGTAATTAAGTCTGGAAAATTAAATACACGAATTTACTGGAGACAATGAGAATTTAGGGCTCTGTCGACTCTAGCGTATCTTTAAATCCACTCAGTGATATACCGCGCAGCGTACGTGAATTATTTGATTCATCAGACGAAATCGGAGTGAAAGTATGTGAAAACTATATTTTTAAACACTATTTAGAAAATTCCGAGATGTTTGATGTCATTTGTGAAATTCGTAGTGGATCCATTATTTTAGGATGAGCGAAGCGTTTGACTTCAGATTTATTGAAGTTTAGTATATTATACACTGAATTTCAGTTATAAAAAAACTGATGTGTAAACCACATGATTTCCTTGTAAGGAATATTAAATTATACGCATTTTGCATTTCATTTAAACTTATTGCATTGAATTAAATCTCTCTCGTCGATACCGCATAAACCACAATAGAATAAATGCACTCTTTAAAATTCACTATATTTGTTTACCATAGCGACACTCTGGTGCGAGGCTCTGGCTCATTCATTCTATAACTCAGAATGCACCAAAATTATGTATATCATCTGAAGAATTATCTAATAGTTGCCACATGTTCTATTTAAATATTATAATAAATCTAAAACGATGTATAAAAGAAATTTTAAAAAAAGAAAGAAACAATTTTTCACAGACGATTCAGTATTTCTCATTCAAATAATTCAGTTCTCACTTCGTTACAAGGCAAAAATACATAAAAACTCCAAATATCTATATTAAAAATTACGAAGCAAATCTTAAACACCTATTTCCTCGAATAAATTCCAGAATGGATTAAGCATGATCTAATTCGCAATAAAAAGAAGGCGTTATCTTTGTTGTTGCGAAGCTTAGTTCATCTCGACTGGCAACAAATCCACTATTCTGCTAAGTTTCAAATGTAAACAAATATAGCTGCTATTGGGAAAATAATTAAGCTTAGCCACACTTAAACAGCTTTTAAATTACTGAAAATTCTGCAATTATAACATGCAGAGTAACTAAAAGCATAAAAGCCTTAACCAGAAGATAGAACAACGTAATTCAATCATTTCTAAAGCAAAAAATGCACGATTTACAAACATATAAGAATAAAGAAACTGAGCTCACTGAGCCGTGTAACAGAGTAGATATATATATTTATATACTTTCTGGTGCGGCCGATTGCAACCGAAGTAGGAGGTGCACATCTCCGTGTTATAGCAGTCCTGTACAAAATTCCAACGTAATCTCAAAAAAAAAATATTTATTACTAAAATTAATTAACAAACTACATTCAAATGCAAGTGATGTATGCTTCATGCTACAAGGGCTTGTGATACCGTTTAGGTATTACATTAAAATGTGGGAATTTGACTGCAAGTTGCTATTTCCTTCTGTCTTCGAAAACAACCATTCTAGCTATAGTGACATTAGAATGATGACTTTAAGTTATTCCTGTTGCTAATCAACATTCTAATTCTTTTACTTTACGTAGGAAAATATCAACGATTGTCTGTGAATAATCACACTGAAATAATTTAAAATACGTCCAAAAATATTCTTCGTAGCTAGTTTAATGTCAGCATGTTCGTAGACGACAATAGTAGGTAACCTTTTTATTTAAAAACGAAAACACGATATTTATAACATTCAAATCAACTGCAAATTATTAGGATGATTAAGCTCATTAATGGAGCTAAATGCTTTGGAATTTTTATTGAATCAGAAATACTTATAAAGAAGAATCAGAAATACTAAAAATTTCCGTATTTAATTAAAAAAATTAGACTGAAATTTTATACTTAATTCAAAATTTTCATTTTAACTTCATTTGGAAGAAGGTTAATTTTATGACTCAAAATCAAAATTCTAAGTAATTAGGGTGCCGAAAACAACTAAGAAGAAAAATAGCCGAATTTCAAAATGCATGGAAAATAAAAGAACTGAGAGAAAATAAAAAATATGAATGTTGCGTGAAGAAGAGTGAAAGTAAATAAAAATGGAATCGATTTTTAGAATTTTGGATTTTCACTTTATAAATTTTGTATTTTGAATATCTTCAAGTCTCGTATTCTTGTTAAGAGTTCTATAAGGTTTTATCTTATTTTTGGTCTCCAAGCCCTTTAAATTTTCATTATATAATCATTTTCTTCTTGTATTTATTATCTTTGACAGATGTGTTTTTTCTATACCTTTTTAATTCAAGCTAATTACGTAAAAACTGTATTTCCACACTATTTTATGATTTCTACTTTGATTCAGATGTTTTGGTGAAAACTTATATCCAAGTATTTTGTACATAGAAATTACAAGACTGAATGCATTGTATAGTCAAGAATAAAAAATTTTGCTCAAAAAGAAGAAAAGGATATGGATGTGGTTCTTCGAGACTTAACTTACTATTTTACAACTACTTGATGTTTCAATCAATAAACATTTTATAGATATAACTCAAACTCAATACTTTTTTGCAAATTAGAAATATAGCTGTATATAATCACAACTTCCAGCCTGGAGGTAAAATACAGCTGCCAAATTCGAAATACACATATGCATGGCTGATGGAGGTACGGAAATTAATTTCTCTTAAAACGCTTGGGGGTTTAACAGAAACCTTCAAGTGCAACGCCACGGATGATACTGTTTATGATTTAAGCTGGCATATCGCTAACACTGTCGATGTCTACTAATCTGCAATACAGGGTAAGGAAAGCTATGTGTCAAACTAAAAGGACCGAGAATTCGTTAATAGTTTGCTTTGATATATATATGTATAGTGATTGGTAGAGTTAATTATCTCATTTAATGTTTTCTGTTCAATATTTACAGATACCAGTAATTAATAATTAATTAAATCTTTTTATCTATAGAACACTCACATTTTGTATGGACTAATTATATTCACAGAACTTTCAAAATATTCCAAACACACACATAACAGTACCCCAGAAAAAGTAATGACAATACTGCTAGAGAACATTTCGTAATTGTGGATTGTGCAGCTAGGCTTTGGTAGTTTAAGATATCCGAATGCCTACTTGTTACTTGATATCAATTTGAATAGAACTTTTCTTCCTCAATGCTGATTTATGTGTGTTCCTACTTGCAGAATTCTGCATTTTTGTCATATACTAACAAAGAATATGCGAGAGATTTTTTTCTTTGTTGAAACACATTGCAGCTGAGACCTTCGCCATGCTTCAGTAAATCTTTAAAAATGGTGATTTGAGTACATTACAAGTATACGAATGATTTACCAGATTGAAAATCGCGACATGTCATAAGAAGTCTGATACTAATTGGGAAACTACTGACTAACAGAATTAGGAAAACGTTGAGAAAGTGGGCCAGGCTACTAATCATGATTAGGAAAAGACCATTCACCTGCTATTTGAAGAAACTCCTTCCGTTCAACAGTTTTTGAAGAGCAATAGCATGGTTAATCAAATCATGAGCAAAAAGCATGAAATGAAAGAAAATAGGTCTTTTGCCTTGAATAATATTCTCTGTCAGAAGTTTCAGAACTATCTCCGTACTTCCAACGGTGGCAAAATGTTTGAAAAAGAGTACTGATTAGGATTAAAACACATACATTTAACATATTGGGAATTAAAATATGAGTATGTAATGTACAATATCATTGCTTAAAAATAACTCCCATTAGTTTTGGGTATCCCTTCGTATGTTAAATTTTGAAACATTAAATTTATCTTAAGTCGTGACGTCTGCTAATAAAATATCTAATTCGAATGAATACCGATATAGCCCTGTCTTCGAAATTATTCACATATCTATGTATTCTTTAATGCGAAATATACGCTCAAAAATATGGTACTCAGAATTTTATTGGGACATTGGGTTTTAAGAGAAAAGGGGAACAGTTCACGGAACTTTGAGTAAAGAAGTATTCAAGATATAAAAACTAATATTAATCAAAATTAAACCAAAAGTGTATAAAACGCTTATAACAGGTAACATCTTACAAATGTTTTAGGTTTTATTAGTTCTTTATATCACTTATATTCTCTTAAATGTGTCTGGTTGCAATTTCTGCAGGAATAGTATATTCTAACTGATCTCTTTATTGTATCATTTTTATTTGAAGTATTTTTGACTTTTTATTTTTTAAATAACTTTTTTATTGATTACTTTATCAATGCATTTTTAAATTTTACAACTTTCAGAATTCTTATTATTTATCGTTTGCCTACTTACTTTTAATTATTTTCTGATACAGCTAACGATTAAATTCTTTTACTTTTACATTATTTATAATATATATGATTATATATATGATTAATAAGCGCTTTTATTATTACATATAAAATACATGGAATAAAAATAAGCAAGCTATCAAAATACCAAACCGATAAAATGTTTAAAAAATGCGATGCTCATTAAATATTGTTTGTGAAGAAAAAAAAATTAATATATGAAATTTATAAATATCTAGTAATAAAAAGATTCATTATGATGCACTCAGTAATAAGAGATGTACTAGCTGAATCCATGCGGGTAATTCGTAGAATCGCTCTAGTTTCCTGTAAGGTAGTTCATTTAGACTACCTTATGTAGTATATGATAGTACTATTAAACTACTTTTTTAGAATAGTTGAATCAAAACAGTGGGGGCAAAAAATACGATTAATGTTACTTATGACAAGTTGATCGTGGAATTAATTGTTCATTTAAAATAATGAATGTGAAACTACTGAGATGAAAACAAAAGCGGTACTGCCAATATGTTAAAAAAATAACACTCTTAAAATAAGGAATGTAGATTATCAATCTGAAACCGGTAAGTTGTTTTAGAGAATGAACCTGGACTCTCCAGATCTTGAGCCCAAATAGCCTAAATCTCGATATTGTTTTGCTCTTTGATTGAACTATGGCACTGCAGATATTTCAGTCTCTTTTATCTCTGTCAGAAGTAAGACAGAATTTAATAGCAATGCTTTATCTTGGTCACTGAAACCTTAATGCTCAAAACACAAAATTTGTGTAATTTTAAAGATAGATGCTGCACTGTTCATAGAATAACATGTCCATTATATACTTTAAAATCAGTTCAAATATTTCACATTTATCAAGGAAACAGTTTTTGAAATGTTTATGTCTCATATTATCTTACCATTTTTCCATGTGGAGAGCCAGTTCGTTCATTAAACTTTTACGTGATTATAACTCCCAAAAAGACACTGCCAACAGCCGCCATAAGTTCGATGATAGTAAGCGTTTATTTGCATATTTAAATTTCAGTTTTAATCATTAAACAGTAATATTTTTTCAGCAAAATAATTAATATTTTTCATTAACCAATAAAAATATCATTCTAATATACGCTTCTATCGGGCTTCATTGAGTAGATAAAAACGAGCTTTTATTACATAACTAATATATATCCTTACTTTTAAATATTTTATTATTCTGTACACTGTCCATTTTTATACAATATGTATTAAATAAAAATAGTTAACATATAGCAAAAAGATATGTTGAACTTAAGTTCTCGAAACATACAACCATGTTGACAATATTGTATTCAATAATTCAGCCTGAAATTCACTGTTAATTGTTTTGATAGAAACGTGTTAGAAATAGTCAAGGTTTAAGCGTAAAATTAAGTCATCAGTTCACTGACTATCTAAGAAACAACTTAAATTTTATAAGTCTGCGAAAACTATTTGTAATAAACATGTATGTTAAACATCTTTTAAACACACAGTCTGCTATATTTATAAACTATTGTAAATCTTCAGATATGTTTTTTTCCTCAAATATGTTAACAATAAATAACTTTCGCTTAACTGATAAAGGGAGAAATTCAAATAAAATTTGGAACTCTCAGGAATTTCTTTTGGATTAAATCTTATGACGTTCCTTACAGAATTAATTTCCGTCAACAGAACAGACATCTTTACACTGCGCATTATTCTATTAATAAGGATATTCTGTTCTCTAGCACTTAATATTCTTTTGTATTAAATCTTACAACGTTCCTCCTTTAAATTTAGTTTACAGAATAGGCATCTTGGCACTGAAAATTACTTTACCAATAAAGATATTCCTGTTATCTGGTATTTATACATTACATCTAAATTTCTTTTGAATTAAATCTTATAACGCTCTTAATCTCATTAAATTCACCTAAAGGAACAGACATCTTGACATTGAAACTTATTCTTTTAGTAAGAATATTCTGTTAGGTAGCATTTATACATTGCAGCTAGAATTCGAGATATACGAAATATATTCGATTTAGCTTGGTTATTCTATAAATCATTGCTACATTAAGCCAGTTCGACTATATTGTACACTAGCGGAAGTACCCGATACCAGTTAAGTCAGATTGAGAGTAATGCATCTAACAACAGAGCGATCTATACCGCTGTTATCTTTCTCTGATAATGATGCAAAAGATACGATTCATAGTCATACATTTTTCAGTCTGATGCGATATAGAGCCCACATAAAAAGTTTCGACAGAAAAATAAGCTAGTTCTCTCATTATATCAGCAACAATAGCATGCAGTCCATAATATTTTTTTCTTTCTAATCAAATGATCTAATCGTAAAAACTCAAGTTTCATCCAATATTTCACATATATTCAATTTTAGTCGATTAAAAAAAAGGTAAAAATCTGAAAGATTTCAGATTTTAAATTACGTCCAAAGGCGCGTTTTTTTAACGTTTCGTGTGCTACCTTTTTTATTAAATATCATGTACTACGTACTCAAACCATAAAATTCAGTTCAAAATCAATATCGCAAAATCATTTTAAAATGAACATATCTTTAGAATTTCCGTAAGTCTCGTGCGCTGGAGATAAAAATGTTTTTTTTTCCGTACAGTGTTGCCATTGCTCGCTTTGAAATCATTTAGTTTGTTAATCAGAAATTCGTTGAAATGTTACAAAACATAAAATCGATAATAAAGCAAATTTCAAATTCAAAATTAGGGCTTCCAGATGCCCATATTCGCAGTAGGATTACGTCATTCAAAATTCGATGGCTCTAGGTTTTATCACAATGCGAGAAACATGCATACATTTATGCAGATTTTTCATCTTTTAAAATTTAATGCAGAGCGATAACATTTAGTGGCAACAATTTGAAAAGTGAAACGGGCATTCAGAGTGATTCGACGCAAAATCGCAAAACGAAAGTAATAGTCCTTCGGGACTAAATCCCTTTGGACTAATAAAGCATTTTTATCTTCAACGCGCGACACTGTTGCCACTCGGAAAAATGAGTGCGAAAATTAGCGCTTTCAGAGTTTTATTTAATATTTCGGCTGATTAAAGTCGTAAGAAGATGGGAATAGCCGAAATGGCTTCCCACGAATTTTGGAATCGGGAATAATGTATTTAATATTTGGCAATGCTATTTTTATTTCATCGCAAAACTTAAAAATTTTTATTAACAAACACTAGAAAATTTATTAACAAACTCTAGGATATGAAAGCGATCAATGGCAACAACTTTCGAAATAAAGCAGATTTTCATTTCGAGCTTGCGAGACTGTTGCCACTCGGAAAAATGAGGGCGAAAATTATCTTTTTTCCGAATTTTTAATTAATATATCTGATTTAAGCTGTATTTTTTTTCTTTTTTGTTTTGATAAAAGTGGACTTCGACCTTTTCCAGGACCCGCAAAACAATTACAGAAAGTTTTGTGACGATAGCTATAGTAGTGAGAGTTATTAGAGGACAAACACACATGCTCTCTTCTTTATATATATAGATTACCACGCATATAAATGCGGATCTTTGCTGTTACATTTATGCGTATGTAACGAAACATACTCAAACATGGTTATAAATATTGTAAACTTTAATGCTTGATGATTACAAAAAACGTCGATTCAAATTCTCTACTTGAAAAATACTCACGAATTAGCAGTTAATATAAAACATTAAATGATATAATTTATGTAACACTAGTTTCATTTATCATTTATGTCTTTCACATTTGCCATTCGGGATAAAGTAGAACAATATAATAAACATACTTAACTATGATATTATTCCCACTATTTGGCACACATATTTGTACGCCAAAAAGTAAATTGAAATTTTAAATTTCTTTCTCAATTTCAAGCTTTTTCAGTCATTTTCTAATTATTTTTTAAATTTCTAAACCCTTCATATATTTAAAAAAAAATACTTGCTTAAATTTTATAGCTTAATTTCATTTTATCCTTACTTCATCATTTTATTCAAATATCATGCAATATTCGTAAAATAAGTTAGTTTATTGAATGTATAATGCAGCAGTAAACTAAAAATTAATTTGATTCTTGATTACTGCTAAATTGAAAATATGATAATGCAGAAAATATTTGCATATTGAAATATGTAGTTGCTCTTTATTCTTATATCTTAATTTAATCTGCATATTTTCAGATTAAAAATAACGAAATTTTATTACCACTCCTTTTCCATAAAGGAGGTTCACATTTCTACAAAATAATAAAATAATATATGAAATCATTTCATAAATTAAACAAAAGTAGATACGAAATGTAGAAAACGTCGTATAAATCTTTAAAATATAACGATATCTTGAATACACTTTTAAAATTGACATATTTGATTCTTGCTGAGATTTTAAACAGATGGGGTAATTTATAAATGCATGTACTAACATATAATAAATTTTTACACAATTTATATTCATATTACAAATAAAATATAATAACTGTTTATTAGAAAAAATTATTTAAAAGACTTGAGAAACTAGGAACTAGAAAACACATGCGAATATCTACATTATTTAAGTACTACAGGTTTATTTTATAGAACTAGTATTTCGAAATCATGCATAAAATGTTTTAAAAACACTGAAAGTATATATAAGGAGTATTGCAAAATTGGGTTTCTTGTGCCACACTCATAAAACAAGGGTGTTCACATTCTACATTTTGCTATGTGATACAAGTGATGAAATTTACTCAGTCCAGTGCAAAGATTACTATAAGATTACTAATTTCTGCTAAGGACAACTATTTCTGCTACGAACTTGATAACATACTTCTTTACTATTCCGTAGACATAGTACTGATGTCTAAACTATGCTATACTCAAATCTAAAAATATACTACAAGTTGACACACCACTCTTAAATGACTCTATAAATTTAACTTTAATTTAATGACTAGGGTAAAACTATTCTTTGAATAACAATAAAATGGTTAAATACTAATATTTTCTAAAACTGCTAAAATATTGAAAAGAGAATACTGTAAAATACTATGTGGTTTGGAGAATTCTAAGCGAAACGTTTCGTGAATGCTAAATTTTATTTGGTTTAACGACAGACATTCATACATAATAAATTTCCGATAATTTCTGAAGATCTGAGGCGTGAGAGAAAATCTGGGTGATAAAATTTTACTATAATTTATATAGCAAGTATCCATATAGGGAAAATCAATTGAAAATTCTGCTTTAGAATTACTAAACCTAGTTATGTGGAAATTATAGAATACATTTAACAAAAATAGATTAATAGAGCGAACATTTTATCTTATTATTTTCTAGTGTGTTCCTTATTGTGAATACAAATGCTGAATATTATATTTCCTCCTGGGATCACGAAATATTCTTCTCGTTTTCCAAAGAATAAACTTTTAAAACCACAGTTAGGCTCAAATAGTTTTCTTCCAAAACAAAATGTTGTGCGTTTTTCCTTTTGGCTTGGGTAATATCCCATTAAAACTTCATTTCGATCATTTCTAAGGATGTATTATTAGATATAATCCTTTTTTACTTTAAAAGTGTATATTGTAACTTTTATACTTATTTCTTTCAATTTCAAATCAAGTCAAAATTTATTTTAAGTGCTTTCCGTTTTATACTAAACAGTATATTTTATATGCGTAAATTTTGTATAATCATTTAAAATATAAATAGAATATGGTGTTATAATTGTCCGCTAAATTAAATTTCTGTATCTATTGAATTAGAAATAAAAAGATATTTAAAAGTATTTAACTTTGTATTAGTTAATTTCTGAGGTACATATTCAGTTTTATTATTCTTATTGAAAAGTATTTTTACATATATTAAAAAACTATATTTTATTTGGAAAACTTCAACGTATAACCATGTAAACGTATTATATTATTTAGTATTATAGAAGATATAACAGCATTATAGTAAGATTTTGATGTTTACAATTGACCATTAAAGTTTTTAGCATGTAAAAAATTAACTACATTGCATTCTTTTATAAGTTTCCGTGTCCTTAAAGAATATTTTATAATAATAATTACTTAGAATTAAAAATAAATAGAAAGCAATTTTGTATTTAAATTATTTGTAGAATTTTCGTCAAAATGTGCTCCAGGTTTCCAGTAAATTTTTTTTCTTTATATTCAATGTTTTAAGATAAATTGAAAGTTATTTATTTATTATTTGTTACTTAGTTTTATTACTCTATAAAAATTTCGAAGTGAGACGTGTTTAAGCCTAACATTTACTTACATATTTTTATTTTAAAGATGAGAAAGAACTTTTTTAATTATGTGTTGGTCATAGAAAACTGCGAATCGTTTTTTCCCCTTTTCTATTATTTATTTTATAAAGAATTATTTTCATATAGAATAAATTGCAAAATGTTTCTGACTACCTGGTAAAGAAAATTTCATTGTTTTCACTTATGAAATATGAAAGAGGTTTTTCTCATAAAAAACTGGAGCTGGGCTTTTAGAGAAATGATAAGTTTCGATGGAAATGAGTATTTTTATCTTTCCTGCGTTGGCTGATTTGTTGCTAGGATGTTCTTTACGAATGTGAAAAGAATCCAACCTTTTTAAGAATTTAAATAGTTCAATTATCCCGCGTGTTTTATAAAACAATTATAGTCTTTAAAATCGCATTATACTTAATAGTTAGGTTTAAACTCCTCTTGTCGTTGATCATTGTTTGCTTTATCCCGATCTAAAACCTCGTGTTTACATTCGGCGGTATTAAGAAGGCGCTCAGATATTCATCATAATTTTAATTTCTAATCGCCGCATGCTTTCTCGTGTGAAACAGTACGAATAAATAAAATGATTCTTCCCGAGAGGGAAATGTTTTAGTGGAATATATAACAAAAATGTCCATGCATATGCTAGCAAGTATATAAATTCTAAGAGAGTGAAACAAATGGTTGGTATGTAAAAGGAGATGCTGCTATCCAACTGTTTTACCTGTCTAACTAGACTAGACTGAGCTAATCCATGCGCTTAATCCATGCATTCGTCGTTGCTTTTTTTGCGGGTTTTTACCTTTCTCCTAAAACTCTGTGGGATAAAAGCGTGGACAGTGTGCTGGGCGCATCCCAGCAGTTCGGCACACTCACGCACGTAATACACTCATTATCCAGAGGAACACAGCACGGGGGAGCAGTGTTGGGCTAATCCAGCAAGGGTGGATAAGGTGGTGATGTACCTTTTTTCTTCTGCTGCTGCTTGTTTGGGTCCTTTTGCTGCTGGTGGGGCGGCGGCGGCTGTAGCTGCTGCTGATGAAAGGTCGCCGAAGCTGACGGCGGCGGGGATGGCAGTTGGTGGGGCTGGTGGGACGGCGTTCGCGGCCGCCCCTTGTGCGGGGACGGCGGCACCAGCGGTCCTGAGGTTCGGCCTGCTGTCGTCTGGTGTTGCCGCAGTTGCCGGCCGATCACGGCAGCGCTATTCATGTCCGAACGCGCTACGCGGTCCCACTACGGATAAGGAGCGGGGCTCGCGGCGGCGCCCCGCCGAAGCCTCCGCCACCGCTGCTGCTGGGCCCCATCGACGAGATGCCCGGGCACGACATGGCCGAGGATCCGACGCCAACCATCTCGCCGATCCCGGGTTGCCTTCGTCCGAATAATGATGCCACTGGCGAGCGCCAAGAGATGCGCCTCACGCCAACGACCTCAACCTTCGTGTCCTTTCTTCCTCCTCGGACGGGGGAAAAGAACCAGGCCAGTGGAGCAAACCATCTAAATTTCATTTTCCGTCTCTACTCTGCACTTACGGAATCTCCATGTTTAGTTTTCAGTGACTTATCATACATATCTCACAGTTTGAGTTGAATCCAAAGTTTGCAAGAGATAGTCGAGCCAAAGAGAAGGCACGAATAGTTCATTTCAAAAGCGGGGGGTGGTATAATCGAAGGTTAATCTCCTTCTTAATTCTCCCAATTCATTGCTTAAATAACAAACATAGTTCCTGTTTTCCTATTCTGTTAAATTTATAGACGTTTTTTAGATAACAATATTAAGGATAAAAATCTTCCACTTTTGATAAAATTGTTGGAAAAAATCAGTTTTCCAAATTTTGGTTGTTTAGTATGTTGCTAATTAGTAATAAATATGTCTTGTAAATTTCATATATGTGTGATAATAGAATGACGTTAGAAATGTTATTAATATTTTATTTTCATTTTAAGGCAGTTAAGTATAGAAAACTAAACACAAATTTGTACTTTTTGTAGTTTTATTGCTTAGTTGTAGAAATTCATAATACTGAGAAGATGCAATGCTCTCGACGTTTTAAAACAAATTGCTAAGAATATATAATGATATAAAATAATTGCATTGTTTTTGGGTTTGTTTGATAATCCAGTATAACACATATTAAACATATTATAAAATACTGAAATTTTGAAATTCACAAAACATATAGAAAGTGCTATTAATTGAGTAGGAAATCGGGACAGAAAATACTTGAATTCGAATTAAATATAAAAGAAATTTTTTAAGCTATTCATTAGATGTAGATGAAATTTTAAAAACTGAAAAATACTCTCATATCCAATTCTCTACTTTTAAGTATATGTTTTGATTAAAAACAGAAAAAATAAAACACAGAAGAAAAAATAAAACTTTTTTTTATAGTTTATTATTGCCCTTATGCTGCAATAAAAATTTTTTATATAATGAAAATTTTAACAAAATTAAAATAACAGTACTCCATAAATACAGTATTTATACTTTTCAAATAGCTCCCCCCCCCATTTGCAAAACATTTACGGAGTTAAAAGTCCATAATTATAGGAATGCCATGAAGTAGTTTTTCTACACTTAAGTACCGAAAGTTGCCTTCTAAGTAGAGAAAAATTAAAGTAATTACCGTATCTTTTTATGTAATTATAGTGTAATATTTTTAACAACAGCTATTTTACGTATATTACAAATCTTAAAATGTACATCTTAAGTTTGTCTACAACAAATATACAATATAATAATAAAAAAAAAACGAGAAATGTAGATAATAATTCAGTAGATTTTCTCATGATTAATAATTTTACTTAAAAAGCATTTAGATTTTTATATGTGTTATGAAGGAGATATTACTGTTATATAACTGCTGGGTTAATATATTATAAATACATATCTTTCCCAATCATTTTCTTAGAAAGAAAAATCAGTTAAAATACAGTATATTGGTAAGTAAACTCTCTTGTCATACCTTTTTAATGCAAATCAAGGTACAGTAATTCAAAGTTTGTTATTTTTGAATATGTTATCTTATACAGAGAGGTAGAGATATAATTTTCCATATATGTTATCAACTCTTTCAGAAAATATGATTAAAATCGACCTATGTTCTGACCTACAACAAAGATGGGAATTTTAACAGCTTAGTTAAGTGACAAAACTTTCTCAATTTTTAATGGCATTTCGTAACATAACTTAAAACTATAACAGAATATTAAACTTGATGACTTATATAGTGAGAATCAATTTTATTCTTTATTTAGTTTTTTAAAGTTGTCTCAATCTACGTAAATTTGTAAATGTTGCACCATAGAGAAGCTAACTGTAATATCAAAGACAATAGTAGGCCGATTTGGGGGCAGAATCTGGCTATTTGTCTTCTTTCTTTTGCCTTTCCTGACGTTTTAACATTGGTCGTCCCTTGTGATGCAACTTGGGAAACATTTTCAACAATGACAGATATAAATGGCCGACTGTGTTGGCTATATTCTAAGCGAAAGCCTAGAATATAAAGAAAAAGGGCTTTTAAAGTTTTTGCAATTTTTATTTCGAGTTCTTTTATTTCAACACCATGTATATTAATTTACTCTTTCATTGCATTAATTTCTTTGTTGTAAATAACACAGAAAAAGTACAATATATTTCTTTACTCTTCTGTTACGTTAGTTTACCGTAATATAAGCTATATTTATTTTCTTGAAATAAAATATTATTTATTATAGGCTAATGCGCACGTCACACGCATTTAATTAATCAACGTACCACGCCATATGAAAAAAGTCAAATTTCATTTGGCATATGCGCAGACTATCAGTAACACACCATTCCCATGTAATTTGTAAAATATGCATCTTACAAATAATAACAGAAAACAATTATGTAGAATATATGCGTCGAATTTGTATTAGTTACACCATAAGTCATTGCGTGCGCACAAAAATTTTGTATTGAAATCATTTAAAGATACGTGACTAGCTCAGTTTAATTTTAGTTAAATACAAATGGGTTAAGCATTCTGTATAAGAAAAAAATGATAATAATTTTAGCACAGAAAAAACAAAGTCGAAATTATACTTTCAGTTCTACGATCTACGCAACTAAGAATTAGTTTATTTGTGTTATTTTGTTTAACATAAAATAACCTTGATACTGACTGCGATATTAAGTTCGAATAGTGGGAAAGGCTTGTGTGTTTATAACTGTGCAGTGTGTTTTCAGCATGGAGGCACATAAAACACTGGCAAGCCTAAAGTCTTATGGAGAAGTTGATGGAAAAAGAAAAGGGCGGTAGATTCTCGGATCCGTCTCCCCGGAGTTCTCCTTCATTACCTCTTAAGAAAAAGAAAAATAATTTATATTTTAATGTTTCCGAATTAAGTTGCTTCTTCATTTTTCAATGTAAATAACACTAATTTATTTTTAAAACTCTATTGGATTAAAACGGAATAAATAAAAAATCAAAATTTCCTTACTTGCATTACAATAAATATGTATGCGTCTCGCAGAAATTAGAGTGCCTAATTAATCGAATTTTCCGATTATCTGAATCAATACTAATCTCACTTAATCCGATTAGTTGGAGTTCTACTGTATATGAGAATAATTAATTATCTATATATTTCGAAGCACGCGTTTTCCTTTTAACGTTGAGTTCACCTAATTAAGTTTAAATATATTGTTCTTATTATGCTAATGTCATATTTCTAACATTTAAAAATACAAATTTTTATTAGTAAAATGTCTTCCTTACATCTAAGCATTTAATGTGTTTCATAAATGTTTATTATAAAATAATTATATTATTTTTGATAAAATTTTCAAATGTATTTGACTCGTGAATCGTAACTTTAGGAAACACCTCAGAAAGTATTTTAAAGACTTCTTAGTCATCAGGGATTTTTTTGTATAGAAGAGACGTGAAAAATGTGCAATGCCCTCACGAGGACTTGAACCCTGTCCCTCTCGAGCGCTCGTCTAGTATGCTTCCAGTTACACCACGAAGGCATGTGGAGAGAAGGGAGAAAATACCTTATATACTTAATCCAATAGGTTATTTGTTTATATGTAGTGATTATAAAAAATAAATTTTTAAAGCTACTTCTCCGGGAAGTTTAGAGTTTTAAATGTTAAATTAATTATAAAGCATTCTATTAGTACCGAATAGACAGAAATGACAAGCATCTTAACCGATCAGCGTTTACATTTGATTAATATAAAAGTAAGCAATTATTTTCTCAAATTTTGCAATTTGAAATAATAAATTTATCTTTTACAATTAAAAATTAACTAAATGGTAAGTGGATTGAAATAATAATGTGCTGAATTGAAATGATAATCTTCGCATTGCTTAAGTATAATCACGTAATTTTTGACATAACAATTCATTTAAAGCCGAAAGTAAACTGAATCTCGAATTCTGGTGCTAATAATCCCAAAGAATATTTACTTAGTATGCATACAAATAGGAAAATTGAGCTTCTTATTTAATTCTGTCGAAGGAGAATTATTCATTCGTTGAGTGAGTACCGCTGTCTTTAATGTCGGTTTAATATGTCTGTCGCCTGTAAAGTTGTTTCTTTGTGTATATTTGTGTAATAGCGGGAAAATAAAGATACTCAGGTTAATTACTGTTAATTTTTTGTTCATGAGTTTTTGGCTATTTCTCGGTATATATAGTTAATCTAGTATTGAAATCAATCTTTTTTTAATAATATGAAAATGCATAAGTTCCTTTTTTCAGTGTTGCGACTGTTCAAAACTTTTAAATCTCCAACAAGAAATGTAAAATTTTATCATACCTAGTAAATAAATGATGGCAATTTTTCACTTATTTTGTAATTATTTATCATAATTTTTTCATCTTTGAAAGCGTCTGTTTTATTTTTGCCGGAAAATATCAGTTTACAATAAAATGCTTAAAAGATAAAATTTAATTTTCTTTGTAATTTAAAAAGCTACATATTTATCATTTTTTAATCAAAAATGATTTTGTGGTTTGATTTCTTGAAAGTGATATAATTTATAATATTGTTTAAACACAATCTATTTACGATTGAACGGATTTAATATCAATGTTTGAGGTACACATAGGATTTATTATTAAATGAAGAGATAAACTGTAAAAACATGATTAGAAATGGGAATTAAAAGTACATAATCGAATCTTGATTCAACCATAGTGTACCCCAGCACCTTAAAGCCGTATAAATCTCTTCCGAAAAATATAGAAGCTGAAAACGTTTCTTAGATAAAGGACTTGAAAAATCCTAATTGCTTCAAAAGGCACACTTTTGGAAAAAAATGCAGAATGTCTGGAGAGAAATTCACAAGGAATTTCAGTAAAATTATTTATGAGTTTCTCTTGAAAGGTTGGTAGAAAGAGGGCTATGCCAAACTCGGATTTCATATTCTCTGATGTTCCTAAGCAAAGTTAAAACAAAGTTTAGGCAAATAGCTATCGTATACTTCGCTTAGTAATATAATAAAATCTCTAACAAGTTCCTCTTTTCTAAGTAATAATTTTAGTAACTTCATACAATTTCAAGGTGTTAGGATGTATTGAACTAAAGGGAAAACCTGTTATTTTAAAAAAATTAAACTTCTCAGCTTAACTACTTACATTTGAAAGCAGAAAAGGCCATTGATTTAAATACTTTATTCTTTAATTTATTTTACCATTAATGCGCGAACTTAAAATGTATGTTTTTTCCATTATTTTAGTAATATAGAAACAGCTATGTTACGTAATATAATACACTTCTTAGCAGAAAACTTTGCATTTTATTGCAAATTATTATTTACCGTCTCAATTTACCACAAATAACAACTGAATACATTTTGTATTATCTGATTTATTACATCTAGTTTAAGTCTTGTTCCGTATTATATATGAATCATACCTTATAAGATGATTCTCCCGCCTTCTTCGCATGCCTTCGGGGTCAGCACGCTCGCCGCATAACCGCGAGGTCCGTGGTTCGATTCCCGTCGAAGGCGTTGCTCATTTTTCATCCCTACTGCTTCTGAATAACCTAATGGCTCTACAGCCTGACAATAATAATATTAATAACTTTTGCCAACAGAGACTATAACTGTACACTTTAAGCTTTTCCAAAGATCCTTGAACCGAATAATCTGTTATTTACTTCGTGATATCAGCGAGATTTTGCCTTAATTGAAACAAAACTTACACTAATCACAGTTTAGTATCAACAGATTTTATTAGATCTTCACCCATGGTTTAATAATCCACTTATTGATGGACCTTTACGTAAAACAATTACCAGCTACAAGAAAGCTCTTCTCACAAAGCATCATAAGATGCAATTAATTTTGTTCTTGTATTTTTACGTCTTGCGTGTAGTTTCTATTTTCTATTGTATAAAGCTCTGGTCTAAGTGAATACTTATAGCACAAAATAAAGGGGAAAAATAATAAGTTTGGCTCTAGCTTAACAGTCAGAGGAACACAGAAAGTTGTCGTTGCATTCCGTTGGCTAAGCGATAAAATTGATGAATGCTGGTAGTTTGACCTGGGATCAAATATGGATGAACACGTTGGCTTCAGATGAGGTTTCGTGAGTTTCTCCCGTGTAACTTGGATAAAAATTAGGCCGATAGTTCTTAAGTGATTTATCGTATGTTAAGTAGTCCAATCTGAAGCAATCCAAAATCATCCCAAGGCAACATATATCTTCCATTGATATTAAACTATTGGTGCAGTAAAATATCTTGTAACCATGTCCAATTAATAGGTAATCAGACAATAATTACATTTTTGAAGGTTTAAATTTAAATCCAAAATTTAAGCCTGTAGAGACATTAGGTATTTTTGAAGGAAGAGTCATGAGAAATGATCAATGCCTTAGTCGGGACTCGAACCACGGAACTCTAGAATACGCGCCGAATGTGTTTGACCATTACACCACAAAAGCATGTTAATAAGTTGGGAGAAATACCTTACATAGTCCCCCTTTTAAAGGACGATTGGGAATTAAGGGACCCAGTTGCCAAATCCCGGTGGTGGAGAATCATCATCCAACACCTTTTTTATTCGGGCCCCACTTGTAGAGACATTAGGTATTTTAGAAGCAGGCGTTGCGGGAAATAAGCAATGCCTTCACCGGGACTCGAACCACGGACCTCTGGAATACGCGCCAATGGTTCTTACCACTACACCACGAAGGCATGCTAATAAGGTGGAAGAAATACCTTATAAGCCCATGAGATAAAAAAATATGCAATGGGCTAACAATTTGAAGTCTTAAATGTGGAATATATTTGTGTTATCTTTCTGCCTCCCAACCACTAACGAAGTAAAAAGTTGCCCAGAAATTATAAAAATGAATTACTTGTCTTGTTTTTTCCTCGATGCGTGTAAGGGAGTGTGTGTGGCTTTCAGAAACAAATCACATTGAAATATACCATGTTTATTTTCTCTCTGACCTGGAAAGGTGTGAATAATGTTACCTCGCAGTTGGAGTAATTTGTGACCTGTGATCATGTTTGTAGATGATGGATAAAGTGACCAAGATTCTAAAAGATGTCTGACGCCAGTGTTCGATATCTTGGATTTAGTTACAGGTTTATAGAAGTTACGTGTTAGTGAAGAAGAGGTGCATGCTTCGGTGGATGTGGACAATTCTTTTCCCATCATACTCTCTCAGGATGGCAACGTGATAATCGGGCATGCACTCGGAAATGATAATGAGAAAGATAGGAAGAGGAAGAGAAGAATGAAGACGAGAGCAAGACATTTACGTGGAAGGAAGCTGACGAACGATTTCATGTTTTCCTAAAAACACAGACCAATATTCATTTCTGTCAGCACGCTTCATTATACGCAAAGCGAATTTTTAAACAATCTTGTTAGTAAGCAGACATTCGAAGCTATATGTCATCAAACTAAGAAATTAGTAAGTCTTATGATAATCTGTACTGTTTTCTGTATATTCAGTTGTCGGGGAAAATCTCTTATTAGGAATCAGAGAGATTCCATTACTGTTGGTCATAAGAAATTCAGTCGTATACACTGTAAAAAATTTTAGTCCAACGTTACACCATTTAATGGTTCAAAATCAAAGATAGTACCAAAACATGGTTCACTTGATTTTACGTTTCACTGATATTTGGTGAAACGATCCAACTAGGTAAACGTTTCACTATTTTTAAGGAATACTTTCCAGCCAATCAAACCGAAGCATTCAGCGCATGCCTGGTCTTCCCGTGATTCCATCTTTAGAAAGTTTAATAGCGGCTGTTTGAATCTGTTAACGGATAGTCGGTTGTGTATTCGATAATTACAAGGTACGTATATTTTTGGTTTGTTTCCTTTTTGATTTATGTATTAATGAAATGTAAGATACAAAATGGTGTTAAAATGCATTCGCAGTAACTTTTTAATGATTTTGTTGGAATGAGTGGCGTTAGTGCTGAAGCCTACTTTCACCATTTGGTTATTACTACTGTATAGAACGTAGCTGAATAGAAGTCTAAAAAGAGATTCCCGAACATTCTTAGTAAAAACATTGTTATAACATAATGTGTAGTTCTGCATATATTACGTAATATGTATTGCTATAAAATACGTTATAGTCATTCTGTAGAAAATAGAATACTACAATACAAACATAGAATGTTCTGTCAGCATCAGTATTGGAATATAATAGTTCTTACGCTGTTTGTGAACTTGAGAAATAAGAAGCACATAATTCATCTAAAACGTTAAAAAAACTTTTTTGACATGAAAATTTAAGTCTTGTTGTTTAAAACTAAATTTATGGTTTAATTTTTCTCTAGATGAAAATCTTGGTACAGTGTCAATCATCATTGAAAGTGCTAGAAATTTCAGATTATGGTCAGCTTACTGTTATTAACTACGCTTAATATCCAAGTTTTTTTATCTCTGTAAAAATGTGCTGATGATTTCAAAGAGTATGTTGATTATGAAAACTTTCCCTAGGGATCCCAGCAAAATTGAAAGTTATTGATTGACATGATAAAACTGTATTTGGAATATTTTGTTGAAGTAGCAAGTTTTTTTATTGCTTTGTGAAAATTTTTGTTTATTAAATCTTATTGTTTGATTAAAACCATTTTGAAATATTATCTAAACTTTCCTTTTTACGAGAAGAATTTTTTGATAAAGATGCATTGAATTATTGTTATTTAGCCATGTTTTTAAATATTCTGTTCGAAAGCATGCTTATTTGGCCAAACTTGGTATTTAAAAATTTTGTTTTTCAATATTTCATATAATAATATATATTGAACTTGAACAGTTGTGTTTATTATGCATACTGTTATGATTGCTCACCAAGCTACTACAAAAATGCCAACAATTTATAGATTTTGTTCTAGGTACTCATTCAGCTTAGCATCAAACTGCCACAAATGTTGGAATTTAAGAAATTCTGTACATTTTCTCTGCCAAACTGGGAGTAAATTTCTGTTTTACTTATCATTCAAAATGTATCTTAATTTGTGCTTTTACAGATACATTGTTAATTTGTTGAATTTCTCAAGATCAAGAAAGATTTTGCCAAACTGGTAGTATTTTTAATAGCCGAAATGACAAAAATAATTATCTCTTAACCCCTCTTATAATCCTGCAAAATCATGTTTTGTAGTTTGAGGTGGAACGTAAATGAATTTTGACTATGGTTTCTGATTTTAAGAAATAACTTTGCATTAAGAATTTAATTAATATCAGGCATTTAAAATAATAGCAAATAAGAGACTTTTTTTTTTGAAGTAGTTAAGATGTGCTATTGAAATTGTATTTATTTGTGTTTAAATCTGCAAAACGAAGTTTGATTGTTTAAAAATATAATTGATTATTTCTAACCAGTTAGAATATGAGCTAAGTGTTATTTCTTCATATGTCATTTCGTTAGTGGTAAATATGGCAGAATATTAGAGTAATTGACATTGTTTATTTTTTATTTGATATCAATAATTCATAGATGCATTAACTTCTTTTATAATTGGAGAGCATAACACAAAGATTTAATTTAAGTACTATTTTTTTAACTGTGCAGTATAATTTATTGTTAAGGGTAACAAATATTGCCAAATACGGTTAACGTCATTTAGAAAGCATTACATTAGTGTATGTGAGAAAAGAGCCTGTTATATAGGAAATAAATGAAGATAATTGTGCAAAACTGATGCTGTGGAATTTCCTTGAATATTTTTGCAAGTTGATTTTTGGTTTATATAATCTAAACCTTATTTTTTATTTGAATAATTTAAACTTTTTGCTTAATTTTACTTGTGAAGTCATCCAAAATAACATTTTGTTTCGAAGACATCCATTTTTTTTAATTCAAATAATATGCAGAGGACTATTTGTACTTTACCTTTTTTGTAATTATTTTAGGTAACTTTTAAGTGCTTATACATGAATACAATAAAAACGTTTGATAAATTTAAATTAAATGTATATTTTATAGTTATTTTGATGTAAATATTAATATTCTTTCAAGATGACAGTAATAAAGGTAAAGTAAATTTTCAGTTTAAATTCTCAGAGTATAAGTCTCTGATTTGTATCAGTAACTGTACATGTAATTGCTCCAGTTTTCTTTTTAATTATTTCAAATTGCTGAAATATTCAAAATATTCAGTTTTTAAGCTGTTATATTTTCAAAATATATTACTACAAAAAGTTGTGTTTCTGAAAATTTCCACTTTCTTAGCTAACAGTGCTTTTTGCAATCATATCATTGTATCAAGGGATCCCAATCGCCTCCAGGCGGGCAAGTGGCCCCAAGGTGGGCATGGAAATTTTATAGGGAGTCGATGAAGATCTGGACATTGACAGCCGAATTTGCAGTGGCAATTAATCAGCATAGTCAAGATTCCTATTGATTCCAGAAGTGCAGGTACGTATATGCTTTATTTCAGATTTTAAATGTCATACAAGAATAATATCCCAAAATAAAAGTTGTTACCAAACCAACATTGCCTTTTCCCTCTTCTAACCTAGTATAAGTAGATTTGAGTCAAGTCAGCAATTTACTATGGGAAGAAAGAAACAGGTTGAATATTTGTAATGGAAGTGATTTGAGAATTGAGCAATTTTATGCCAAATGCTAAAAGAATTACATGAATGCACAGATCACATTAATTATTCATACTTCTGTGTAATTAAAATTGAAGTTTTGTGCAGTTAAAATCCGTTATTTTGTTTCTGGCAACTTGTTTATATTTGTAAAATTAAAAATAAAGATTTAAAAAAAATTAATCCAATAAACCATTTTTTTAAAATTTTTGTTCAAAATTTTAGTTTGCTGTTATTTATTTGCAATTATTTGTATTTTGATTATGCTGCATTACAGAGAAAAATGTAAGGGGTTCGATGAAGAAAACGTTTTTCTAAAGTTCTTTTAAAAGGGGTTTATGTAAGAAAAAACTTGAGAACCCGTGCTTTACATAAGAAAAATTTTCCAAAATCTAGCTTCTCTATTTTTACCTTTACTAACTTGTATTATTCTTATTTTTAAATGTAATGTCATATATTACATATAATTTTCAAAAACCTTTTGGTATTTTCTGATTATTCATCCCCATTAAAAAGTCACAAATTGATTGCTGACTGGAGAGAGATATTTGTTTAGATATCCTTATTTCTAGTTCAAAAATGCTGCTTTCATAATTTCTTTTCTTTTTCCATATAAGACATGCAGTCTTTTTGGGTTTTTTCCACTCTTCTTTTCACGTACACAGCGATCTGCTTTCACTGAAGGAAGCAGCAGAGAATTCCAGAAACTTAGCATTTTGAACAACCATGGCATCAAAATCATAAAATGACACACATGAAAAAAAAAGGCACATGATGCCTTTAAACAAGTCTTATTGCACTGTATGTGTGTAGGAAGTTAAGTCTGAGATTTCGCCGATGAAAACTGCAATATGCTATTCACCGCTATACTGAAACACAGAAATTCCCATAGAAGGGATCATAATCTGCCGTCGTACTGGTGAAATGTCTGGAAAGCCATTTGGGGTTGCTATGGGCACAACTAAATTGCCACATAAATATATTTGGGTAATATTGGTAGGTTTATAATAGTAAAATAAACACTTTGGTGCTGGTATAATAATGTAATCCAGCTAATTTTCTTAATGTTTTGTATTTTTTTAATGCTTAATGTTTTATAATTCTTATAATTGTGTATTTTTTACTAAATATACCTTTAGATGTGTAGGCATATTAATATACATTATATATTAGATTTTTTTAAATACCGGTGGAATGTATGCTCTACCAGCAGCAACACATTTCAACATAAATATTTTTTGGCGGCATGATGCAATGCCTCATCAGTACATTTTTGTGCTTCTTTGCTGGGTTCGGGGATAGTCTTAATACCTCCTTTTTTAAAAAATAAAATCCTCAATATCTCAAAGTATTGATGTTCGGCCAGCCATATATTTGATATTTAGCCCTGGTATTTGACAAAAATTGTTTTTAATGCATCTTCCTTTTTTATTGTGTTTTTGTTTCTTCTATACTTTTTATTAGAAACTAAAAGTAAAATTAACATTTTACTACCAGTAATGATATGGTTGATACTGTTTAACACTGGCATTTCGACCCAGGTTTGAATCCATGCAAACGCACTGCCTGCATGTTTGGCTTCCTCCATGTGTAACATGAATGCAACCCAATGTACATACCCTAGTCAGATAGCAATCGAGTGGCTTGCTGCATCCAAATAAACCAATCAAAATGAATATTTAAGTTTTTATTAATTAAATTTAATATATTATGGATGCTTTATGTTATTTTTAGTATATATTGCAATGATAGTATATATTTGTTGTAACTTATATACTAAAACACAGAAACATCAGTCAGTATAACCTAGTAATACTAATAGTAACATCAGTCATGATACGAGGGTGAGAATTATGAAAGAAAAAATAAATATAAAATTAATAGTTTAGATAATGCATGATGTTATGTAGCTGTGTATTAACGCTTCTTTTTTTAGGTTCCCAATGATGTTGAAATAGAGCTACAAACAGTATCTAAAAGATGTTGTCTTCTTTCAATCACTGGTTGTGAAGGCCTGACCCTGTACTCCCCAAGACTACCTCGACATCCATGCAAGATCAGAATGTGTTGTGACTTATCTCAATTGGAACATTAGAACAAGCTTATGAAATTCATCCTGGCAAAAGAGTGCAGTCACCAAATGGTGCGTTATGAGGTACACCGTCGCTGAGCTTGATATAATGTGCTTGTCAGACCACTGTGCCCACAAATTACCACCCGTTGCATTTCCGATACAACCAACAGTGTGAAAAATCACTGATCTAATGTTGAGTACCATGCATTCTTTGCGTCTCTCTTCTAATGATTATGAACTGCAAGAACTGTTTAAGTATATGAGACAACCATTAAATTGTTAAATAAAAAATTCTAAATTTGGGTTTCATGATATTGTTAAATATCCTATTGAAATTTTCACAAATGTATTAAAATGACTACTACATACACTTGTGTTTTCTGAGATTTATTGGTTTAAATACTCCAGGATATGAAACTGCAAAATGCTTTTTGTCAATATTATAAGTAATGGTAAATATCCCCCCATGCATGCTTTACAAGTACATTTATCTTATTTATTTCATACAATTAAAGTTTTCAAGTTAGAAGAATGTTATTGATGTATGTCCTGTTTCTATATAAGCATAATAATGTATGCTAATTATTCAGAAGTACTTGTTATTAAATTCTGAAAAATAATGATTAAAATATTTATAAAATATACGTAATCATTCGACAGGTTTTATGAGTAGTTTCATTTTAAATTTCTTAAACAGAATATAAGTGATATAATTTATTAAATTATGCTTACATGTATGTCTGTGCAAAATTCAGCATAAAATATTTCTTAATGAATTACTTTTCTTACGTAGCAGTTGCAGAAAATTTGTCTATGTGGATTTAAATGTGTTCTTCATTAAAGCTTTGCCATCTTAAGTTATGTTTTTCCTCTGACTTATTTTACATGAAATGTTGACGTTTCTATATAACATGCTACCAAGAGATATGTTTAATCTGCAGAAAAATGGAATTTACTTTTGAATTTATTGAACAATATTAATAGCTTTGGAAAATTTTCTTTATTGTATAGGTACATAAGTATTATAATTTATCATGCTTCATAATATATTTTAACATATTGTAAATAAAAAATTACCATAAAGTAAAACTTGTTTTTGTGTGAGGAGGGGACATGGGAAACCTTACAGATTCTAGCAAACACTTCTGGTCTCCAAATTTTAAAGGTAAGTGTCATGGCATGTGAATGAAAATAAGAATTATGCATGGAATAATTTTTCTTTATATAGTATAATAGTAATTAGTTGAATAGCTGTTAATTACACATTACACACAATGTATAATATCAATTTTGTTATGAGAAAGCAATTTCTGTTGTAAATTTAAATACTAGAGACCTTGAATCTCAAAGCTAATGCAATTTAATTTACAAGTGAAGGCATATCAAACATGAATTTTTAAAATTCAGCTCTTGCAATGAGCAGTTACATTTTAACTTATTCCTATTGGTGTGTAAGGCATTTAATTTTGTAAAAATATATTTTTATATACATGCTAATATATTGCAAATGTGTATTTTAATGATATATATTTTATACTTTCATTCTCTCAAAACTGAATCAATCTTATGCAAGTAAATCTGCTGTTCTAGCCAAATTTTCAATAATTATTGCTATAGATATGCTGATTTGCATAAGAAATTTCTAAATATCTTAGCCACAGCAGTAATGAATTAAAAAAAGTACCAGGAGAAGGGTGCCATAGCAGTAATTGAATAAAAAAATACCAGAAAAATGGATAATAGAAAATTTTATGACTGAACTCTCAAATAACTTCCTATAATTTACAGTTAACGGTAAACATAATTATAATTAAGGGTTTAAGGTATTCTCAATCCATATTGTAATATAGCCCATTTAACGCATTTCTAATTTATGGTTCAACATTCCCCATTCTTGCTTTAACATACTGCCAATTCTTGGTTAAACCTATTACCAAATAATGGTTCAACCTATTACCAAATGATGGTTCAACCTATTACCAAATAATGGTTCAACCTATTACCAAATAATGGTTCAACCTATTACCAAATAAAGGTTCAGCCAAAGCACCAAATAATGGTTCAGTGTTTTACCATCTTTTGGTTGCAACTTTTTCAGCACCATAGTTTGGTGAAACTTTGAACCAAATTTTTAACAGTGTAGTTAATGTATCTATTTTGATTAGTTATTTGAATGAAAATAAAAGGCTTCCTCTCAAAATATTTAAAATCATATTTTTGAAAGGTTCTGGAAAGCACTTTGAGGTAAAAATGGAATTTTGATTATTCTAGCTTCGATAGTTCGAAATTTTCAACATGGCCAATTGAATGTTTGCTTTGTCGAGTTTCTTCCTTTTATTGATTTCGCGACGAACAAATTTAACTTTGAAAATCTTCCACTAAGGCTACCCGTCCTTTAGGAAAATAAGCCTAGTAAGTACTCTGCCGTAATCAAATGCCCTAACCGTAACACCGTAGTCGAATATAATTCCCCAACTATAGTAGTTATTGTACAAATCTTAATTGCAGTTTAATGCAAAGTAATTTGCACTCCGATGGTTTTCAACGTCACTTAATTATCACTGCTAGTAAATTCAATCAGTACTTTACTCGAACTGAAACAAAACTCTGGTAACTGAGCAGATTTAAAGCATTATTTATCTCACACTATTTTTGTGATAATATTTTCCTTCAGTATTTCTGCTGATTCTCCGTCAGAACCATGCAACTCTGTGTCACTCTACGCAGTATTTTTTAACTTAAAGTGTGTGACTTGAAATTGGAACTATTTAATTTTAATTACATTTCAATGTTTTATATGTATCAAAATTACACAGTCCAGTCACATTAATGTGACCATCTGTCAAAAGCCAGAATAACCACCTTTCGCAGAGCGGACTGCTGCGAGACGTGCAGGAAGAGAGTCACATAGGTCCCTGAAGGTGTTCTCTGGGATGTTGAGCCATGCCGACTCTAATGCCGTGGCCAGCTGCGCTAGATTACGCGGTTGAGGATCCATGGCGCGAACAACTCGATCGAGATGGTCCCACAGATGCTCGATTGGGTTTAAGTCAGGTGAGTTTGCTGGCCAGGGGAGGACGGTAAACTCATCCTGGTGCTCTTCGAACCACGCACGTACACTGGCAGCTGTATGGCACCTCGCATTGTCCTGCTGGAAGATGCCATCATCCTGAGGAAAAACAATACGCATGTAGGGGTGAACATGGTCCGCAAGGACAGATGCGTACTTGTATTGATCCATTGTGCCTTCCACAATGATCAGTGAACCTAGAGAATGCCAGGAAAACATTCCCCAGACCATAATGCTCCCGCCTCCAGCTTGGACCGTTCCGGCAATGGTTGCAGGGTGGTTCCTTTCAGAGGTTTCACGCCTTATACGCCAACGTCCATCTGTCCGATGGAGCATAAAACGCGATTCATCCGAAAACGCAACCTGTCGCCACTCAGTGGACGTCCAGCTGCTGTACTGGCGTGCAAATTCTAGCCTTCGCCGTCGATGAACAGCAGTCAGCATAGGTGCACGAACCAGGCGTCTGCTTCGGAGGCCCAGACGCAGCAATGTTCGCTGAATAGTACTTTGGGAGACACTTTTGGTAGCCCCTTGGTTCATTTTGGTGGTCAGTTGCTCAACGGTAGCCCGTCTATCTGCCCGAACGCATCTCCGCAACCGTCGTTCGCCTCTGTCATCTATGGCCCGTGGTGCACCACATTTGCCACGTCGCTGATTTTGGACAGTCCCATTTTGCCATGCACGGTACACTTTTACCACGGCGGCACGCGAACAGTTCACAAACTCAGCCGTTTCGGAAATGCTTCCACCCTTGGCCCGAAAGCCAATGATCATGCCCTTTTGGAAGTCGGATAAATCGCTTCGTTTCTGCATTACGCCAACGATTGAAATGTTTTCCGAAGCCCTCACACACCCTTTATATACGCTCAACTGCACTGTGCTGCCACCTGCCTTCTGTGATTGGTTATTTAACTCTGACATGGAAAGTACGTGGTGGTCACATTAATGTGACTGGACTGTGTATTATCATCATTAAAGATCGTAAAAAAGTTTCTCCTTTCCTTATTAAATACATTTACATAAATATTTACCCAGAATCCTCAGCATTTTTTAGGTTTAATTAGCTACAAATCTCGTTAACTTGAATTTTCGATTAACCGATTTTCTTCCCTCCTCTCCCCAATTTCGGCTCATTGCAACTTGACTGAACTTTTACTTTATGACCTCTATTCGCATATTTAAATTCGGGTAGTTTTGAATCTAAAGCAAAGCCTTTAGTGACGGTAATATGATAAAATTATTCGGCTATCTCCCAGTGAATGCCTAATCTCACCGATGATGTTCTTTGTTTGAAAAAACTGCTTTCTCAGTTTTTTTCACGATTTCTTTTTAAACGTGCATTCAATGAATTTTAAAAACAAATTGTCGAAAACGGTGACAACGATGATCTTACACAGAGCCGTGCCAACACAATTTTTCACCTGAGGCAAAGCGGTAAATTCGCGCCCCTGTATACGATACAAATTATTCGACTATTTGGGGGGAATGAAGAAGAAATATATCTATATATATTTCACTTACTTGATTTTAGAAAGAATTCAAACTCAAATATGACTGTGTCATTTCAACAGTGGTAAGGTTTTTTAAAATATATAAAGAACCTATATCTAAAGTCATTTATTTCAATATACAATGAAAGAAACAGAATAACGAGCTTTTAAAAACGTTTCACTGGCAATACTTGCTTTGAAAATAAGAGCACTATCATAAAATATAAGAATAACATATTTAATTTAATGGTGGCTAAATAGGCAACACTGGTACGTGTCTGTTTCTTTAGAAAACAGTTTGACACATGTTGTTCTGCAACTAACAGTATCTCATATTTTAATACGAACTGTAATTTTGTTACATAAATAATTTGCACCCACAATAAACTTATTACTGCATCTAAACTTTAGACACTATAAGAAACAGAATAACGAGCTTTTAAAAACGTTTCACTGGCAATACTTGCTTTGAAAATAAGAGCACTATCATAAAATATAAGAATAACATATTTAATTTAATGGTGGCTAAATAGGCAACACTGGTACGTGTCTGTTTCTTTAGAAAACAGTTTGACACATGTTGTTCTGCAACTAACAGTATCTCATATTTTAATACGAACTGTAATTTTGTTACATAAATAATTTGCACCCACAATAAACTTATTACTGCATCCAAACTTTAGACGATTAACCAAAGATCCAGCTATTTATTATTTGCATATCGCTTATCATTGAAATCAATTATCAAAGCAAGAAATGCCTATTTGAGCTTGAAGAAAACTTTATTTGCTAGCTAACTCTTATTTAAATATAGCTAAAAATGGGCTATCAAAAAAATGTTTTCACAGATTGTCTTTTTCATCTTGCTCTTACAATACGCATAGATTTAAAATTAATAAGATTTAGTTTACTTTTACCCAGCTCAGCAGTTAGGTAAGGGGTTTTAGCTCGTGAACTTCTGCAAATGTTAAATGCTTTGAAAGTAATTCTCATTCGCAGTAACAAGCAAGTTTGCTAGTCTGGTCTAACTGATTTTTATGTTTTGATGTCATTTTCGCTTTTCAAATATTAAAATGAACAGCTTTATCACATTCATTTGTTCCCCTTCCATCACATTTCAATCGTTCTAAACTTTATTTTTTACAATTCCTTTTACAAGAACAGTTTTTTTAATGTGTATTTTATACTGGTTGCCTTATAATCAACGTAGAGGAATAAAACTTTTAAAAGATGTTTCCTGATGTCAGTATCCTTGATATTAAAATTAGATACAACGGTTTGTCTTAAATCTTCCATCCTTCTTTTCTAGTTATGGTAAATTAATTTTATTATTTCATTACATACAATAAAGCAAGTCAAAAAAAGAGAAGGAAGTCATGTCTTACCTTAGATATATTTGCATTCCAGGCATAACAAAGAATGAGATAGGCATAACAAAGAATAATACGCGATTCATTTAATCTGTCCAGGAATGTGTTTCAGAAATAATCGTGAGTACAACCAACTGCAAAGTTCCATCGCAAATGTATGGATATCCATCCATACATTTGCGATGGAACTGTGCAACCTCGCACCATGGGTCTCGTTCAGCAACAAATTTTACACAAAAGAAGAAAACGCCTGATAATATAGAACATTTCATCTGCAAATATCTTCATTAAATCTTTTCTATGTTGTTACAGTCGGGTTATTTATGCCTTACGTAATCGGCAACAAAGGTTAGGTGCTGTTGCGATACTACATAAACTCAATCAGTAGACTTTGGATGGTTTGTTATGGCGAAGTAAAACCTATAGTCCAAACTAAAGAATGGAAGTAGGGAATATTAACGTCAGTGCCTTCTTGGCAAATTTAGTCTAGGCAGCTGATTGCAACAAGCTTAAATTAAATTCAAAACGTTACTTTGAAGAATAAATTTTAATGTTTGAATACAGTATATACGGTGATACACATCTCAGTACTTTTGAAAAAAAATTAGTATTATAAATTCTTCGCTTAATTCAGCTGGAGGATTTATAAGAATTCAAATTCTTTCGATGCGTCTTGATGTGTTTCCAGAGTCGCATCAAAATTTCTTTTTCAGAATAAATTTCTAAATTTTTGCAGCTAATTTGGCTCCCCGTCTAGTTGTTTACCTGCGGCAAATGCCTCACTTGCCTCACCCTTGTCCTGGCTTTGATATTATGGTAAAGAATTCCAAGGATGCTTAGAATTGTTTATAATAAAAAACTGGTAAGAATCCGAAATTTCGGTATAAAATTTGAAATCAAAACTTTCTTTCCTATTATAATTAAAACAGTTTCAAAATGCGAACATTTTTAACTTTTCAATAAATAAAAAGCACGAAGTACTCTTTCTACTTCAATCATAGTTCGGTGGGATAATTTTGTAATGAATAAAGAAATTCTTTGCTTATTTTCAAAAAATAAAATGTAATTCCGTTTTGAAATCCGATCCTGAACGCTGTTCCTGACCTTGAAGGGAAATTGATAGCGTATGAAATTTCTCCTAGATGTCATGCTTCTCTCAGTATCAGAAGCTTCAAAGATTTCGTAATCCTACTTCTTTATTCTATTATAGATGTTAACTTAATACAGCTTCAATTTCGATAAAACGTTTAATAAAAGTAATCTTGAGAAATTGAAATAAAGGTTCTTTGTACGGCAGTTGTGGGAATGATCATCCATGTTATTTAAACTTTGAAACTTAACGTCTGAGTCATCTTTGCCTTGTATATTTTTCATATCCTTGAGCACTGCTGATGTTTTATTGAAATTTTTCTAGAAAGGCAACTTTATTAAATGTAAAGGGACTTTGTTGTACGGCTTCGTGAGTTTTCTGCAATATTTTTAACATCTAGCTACTAAATTCAAATGTTTTGTTTAAGTGTATAAATTCGGATATTTAAAATTATGAAAGCTTTTATAAGCTTTCATAATTTATTCGTTCGAGTTAGAAGATTCTAAATTTTCTTTGCTCTCAGAAGTTATTTTGTTTTATAATATGTACATGGAAAATATGTAAATTTCTTTATCGCTTAAAAATAAGATTCGGATTTTCATTATATATCTCCATAGATTAAAAACTATAGTTTCTTTAGGTAAGCTGACGACTGTATGGATTTCATGGGCAAAATTTAACTTCTTACCGCGAGTAACTGGAAGTCTCGCGGTAAGAAGTCTCAAAAAAGGAAGTCTAAGACTGGAATAAACACAGTTTTTTGATCAACTATAACTAAAATTTCATTTATACCAATGAATTTCTCAAACGTTATTATTGCTTCTAAAACCAATTTCTATCGAACCTAAGAAATACTTCCATACAGTTTTTAAATATTTTCGCAAGCATGCTTTGCTTTTATTCAGCACTGAAGAATTTCATTCTGTCTACTAAAGTTCACAGATTTACAGTTTTCCATACCTTTTTCTTTCTAGTTTCATTAATAACTGTAAATTTTATGATCGATTTTTCTCTCGTCTGCCTTTGCAAATATATCTAGATATTAGTAAAAGCTTCATTCTCAATTTGTGAATCATGAAATAAAGTAGCAGTTGAGTAATATTCAAACCTCATTCTTCAGTCTTGGCTGTTACTTAATTTTCTCAGAAAAACAGAGAAGAATTCTTGCTATTTCCAATATGAAATTTTATTTAATCTTGCATGCATTTATAGTTAAATTTTATCTATAGGAAGGGTTCGGTTTATCATATATTATTCCTCAAGAAATGTGCTAAACACCAAACATGAAAAAATTCATTTTTAACTTCGTTTTGATTACATGCTGAATGTTATTGTACCAGCATTCATGCGAAGGAGGAAACATTTATTATCACGTGTCTTATACAGTTAATCCTCGTAAGTTCTCTTACATCCACATTTAGAAAATTTGTTGAGATGCATGCCATTTCTTATACAATGTAATTCACCTGAACAGGACAGTATTTACATATATAAAACTGTCAAAACATTTGCTTGCCACTATTTTATAGAGAGAATAATATTAATAAACGGAAAAAACGCATATTTCCAGGCCTGTTACTGTTTTTATTGTAAGTAGTTTTTGTCTGGGACGAATAATGAAGCCTAAGACCTTTCATTTACGTCCACTTAATGAAACTGTGTTATTTCTCAGCATAACAAAGTGATTTAGTTAAAAACCAATAACAATTTTTTTTAATACATTTCGCAAGAAATATTATTTTTGCGTTATTAGCTAAATAAGTAAAATATTCTTTATTCTGATGCGATATAATATCGGCTGCAATTTCTACCTCCACTATTTGTGTGCCTGTCACGTGCATCAAAATACAATATATTGATATTGACAGAGTTTTGTAATGGCATTCAGACTTTAGTCCTTTCCTAACATAGTATTCAGCTCCTGATTCCCTAAAAAATCGAGTAAACGAAACTGAGAATCCCGCTACGGTGGAACATACATGGGAATGAGAGTGAGAGAATTAAAAAGTAGAGAATATGTGCAACTTTAAATGTGTATGCATCAAAATATATATGCATATAATGTATCAACAGGTATATGCAATCTTAAAGTTGCATATACATTTCGACACTTGGCAATAAGATTGCACAACATTAAATAAAGATTAAACGAAGATGTTCAATTAAAATTTAACTCAAATTTTACGCGATAATGCGCAAAAACGTTACCAAAACAAATCAGCTCGCGAAATTAATCAAAAATTTCATTGTATGCAATGTTTCGGGTAAAAGATTTGTTAACCATTAGTGTACATACATGTGCAGTACTTTAAACTAAATGTCAACTTCGGAGTAAAAAAACTCGCCTCTGCTAAAATGTAGTAATAAATTAACCAAAAGTAATAATAAATAACTAAACTAAAAAGGTAATAATAAATTGCGACATAATCTGCCCTAAATAACGAACGCTCCCGCAGATAGTAAAAAATTCGTCATGTTGGCGTGAGGAAAGGAGGAAAAAGGAGAATCCCTTTGACCTTCATAAGCTAACTGCACCTACAGCACATATATATTTTCATGTAAGATATGTTTTAATTTTATTTCAACTCTAATATTACCCCCGTATTTACGTATTACGTAATTACTATTACGTATTTTTCAAAAGATTTTTTAATATTTTCGCAATTTTTTGGTTTTATAATTTTGGAATAAAAAATAAAAAGTTAAAGCAAATGCCAGATCTGTCAAAATTATAATCCTTTTTTGGCAGAATTTTACTTTTTAATAATTCAAGGTCATGTCACCCTTCTGGTATAGTAGCATCCGCTACGACAGATGATTGAATCCTGTAATTTGCCAAAATCCTTTGATCCTCTCTGTGCTGGGATGACAACACACGTTAGGGTCGTAAATGAGCGGCTGGTAGATAAAACCTTAAAGTGCCTGTATCAAAATAACAGAATTTAGTTGTATCTCCATTTTTAAATCCAAAATCGAATGTAAGTCGCTTTCTCATAAATTTCCAGCCATTTATGATCAAAAAGGGGTGCGTTATAATGCAGCCATTGTATTTTTGTACGAGACGATTTATATTTGTTTATTAGTCTAAGAATTATGAGCAGTTATTTGAGTTAATAAGTCTAAATACTTGAGAAATACGTGAGGATTAGTGAAATAACCATGCATTTAAAAGCTAAAAGAATACGTCATTACAAATGAGTAAAGCAGTTATAATTAACATGCTCGTTTTGAACTCTTACAATAATCTGATTATTTTTCATTTCCATAGACCTCTACTTTCTGTTTTTTACATATATGAATAAAATTGCTCTCCTTTACCACCTAAACGTGGAGTTACAGCAAAAAAGAGAAAATGCATTATCGATCTCTTATACTGCAAAAAAGAGGAAATAGATTCTCGGTCTCTAAAAATTGTGTCTGATAAACATAAAAAGATTTAAACCTCTCATCTGGGACATTTTATAAAAAAAAAGAAAGTAGTTTTTGTGATGCCTTATTAAAGCAAATGATGATGATGATTTATTTCTAAAAATTTTTAAATAGATTTTAAAACATGTAAAAGTTTCAATTAATATTGTTTTATGTTTCATAAATAAATAAAATATGAACTGTTTGAAAAATAGATGTTTATGTTTTATAAATAAATAAAAATATTCTCTGCATACAAAAAAGTATGGCTTTTCAATTTTTGAATCTCTGCTTCTTTATTTTGCATAGCTGCAAAATTCAGGTAAGTGATGCCACATCTAACTTTATTTAAGGAACTAATTCTTGATTTATTGGAAAAGAACTGATAGTTTATTTCCATTAAGTATTGAAATATTTACTAAATTAGTTTTAAAAATGCTTTTCTTGCAGAAAAATACTAAAAGTTACCGCCGCCTAACGTTTCTTTTTTAGATTACGGTTTTACTATACCGCAGCTCAAAGACTGGAGGAAATTTCCACTTAATTCCATTAATATGATTTTTCAATTATGCTTGACTGTTAAGTTTTCACGTTAGGAAATAGTAAATCCCTCGCTGCATGATACATAAATTTCATCTTTACGTAAGTCTAATTATTTCACTTCACAAAGACTTTTGTAACTCCTTTTAAGCCTTTAGGTTGCCATTGATCAATATACTTCTTCTGTATCCATAAACATCAACAAATCTTTTAATATCTTCTAAAATGTCCTTTAATTTCTTGTTAAAATGCAAGGTTTGTCAAGTAAAAAAGGCACAAACAGATTTAAAATTGTATATGCTTAATTTAATAAAACAGCACCTTCGGCTGTCTTTCGTATCCTTTGAAGATGCGTTCGAAGTTGTTTTAACAAATGTCTTCAAAATTCTCTGAAGGCTTTGCAGCTGCTGTTTAAGTTTAGACTACGCTTCAGCTTCTTTTTAACTGCATGATTAAAAAATGTCACTCTTAATTGCACTTGTTTATCGCTCAACGTTAATTATAAACATTATTCGTTTTTTATTATTGTATTCTCCTATACATTCCATCTTTAGAGATACAACAAAGTGTTGAGGTTTTTTTATTATCTCAGTTCTTGGTATCAATGTTCAGTTTTTTTTTTAATTTACGAAATAAGAAGACGTATTTGATACGTTTAGTCTGCCATTATGCGTACACGTTAGCTTGCACAATGCTGGGAAGATGCGATCGCTTATTAACTCGACAAAATTTCCTTTTGCTCCCAATTTAAGGGTTAATTTTATTATATCATGATCCTCTATCATTAAGTAAGGCCTCTCATTTTTTTAAAAACTTCCAAGACTACTATAAACTTTTAGCCTCAAAAATACAAATAACTTACCGATACTTAACATTCGTACCATGATAAAACATTTTAAAAATTACTGCAGCTGTTTTCTGGAAGTAAGAACAAATTTTAATGACGGAACTTTGTTAAATTGTCCGACAGCTAACATCTGACATTTTTCAAAGGAAAAAAATTTATGTTGTATTTAAGGTTAGAAGACAATCGTAAGTTAATGACTTTCCGATTTTATTCATCCCTACTGGTTCTTTCTTAAACTGTTTCTACATTTCTACAGCGTTATCTGCACTTTTGTTGCGAAACGCGTGAACGCTTAACTGAACAGCCTTCATACATTTGTAATGTTCCTTTCTGTTTACCTGCAGTCTTAAAGAACAATTAAAAAGTGTTTTCCATGAAGAGTGTAATGCACACAGTATGTTGACTAACATTTTAGACGAATAATGAATGAGACGTTTACAGCGCAGAGTACAACCCCTTCGTGTTCCTGCTTAATGAATATGCAGATTAGCCATCTGAAAGAATAACCGCTTCCAGTGAAGTGAAATTTAAACCGAGAATCGTGATCTTGATAGGAATCTTTAATGGTGTAGTTGATACAGTTTCAAATTTGGGATTTCGCATCGGTCCCAGACTATATTTAGAAGTCATGCATTATTTTTAAATGCTTTACGGTATTTTTGAAGGTTTTGAGATGTTCACAGGCGATTCACGATTTTCTTAAATATCACAAAATTTCCTTTTTCTAAGCATTCAACAATCCGAAATGGAATATTCTGCTATAATTCTAATTCGTTTTTTTTGTTTAAATTTGCTTTTTCTAAGATATGAAAAATTTAAATTATGAAGGTTTTTTAATTTAAAATTATATTAAATTCTGCAATATATTATAAAATTAAGTGATTTAAAGACTTCAAATACGATTTTTCACCCGAAGGAAAGCTTTAAAAAAATAAGTCCGTTCTAGCACGTTTATTTTAATAGCAGCGCATGAAACTAAAGAAAAATAGTTGAATTATATTATTACTTTGTCGAGTCATTAGATTATTTTGAAGCAGGAGACATGAAAAAGGAGCAATGCTCTCGCCGAGACTCAAATTTAAACCTCTCGAATACGTTCCGAGTGCTACCGTTGGACCATGAAGGCATGGAGAAAGAAGGGAGAAAATACCTTATAACTTGGGTATTGTTTCTTTTTTTCTGGGCTGTAAAATAGTTTGCATTTTGTATCGTGAAATATTATTCTTTATCTTTGTAGTTTTAGTTATGTATTACGAGCGCTGTTCATCAGTCACCAGGTTCCAAAAATTGTCATGTTACACCCGCTTTCTCTATACTACATTACTGGAGTTCAACCAGGTTTTCTTCACAGGCGAACGGGCTGGCTACGCGGTTGAATTTCTTGGTTTTTCCATGCGTAACCTAAATACGAGCCAGTGTTACTTAAAAAGTCCTCCCCTTAGGCGACAGCCCTTACATGTTTGCCAAATTAAAGTAACTTCACAACTACATTACTTATTTTTACTACTTTGTGTTAAGCAGCAAAATATACTTCTCTTCTCAGTGTTTCTTAGACTAGACTGTTAGGATCTATATATAACGAGAAATAATGTAATTACAAATACTGCAATAACTATTCGCGCTGAGTGCTAGCCAGCTGTTGTTATGAGAGACTGAACTTAAAACTCCAGCTAGAGATATGTAAATCAGTTCGAGTAAGATTTAAGTTAACTATATCCAAGTTAGCATTTAGTGTACGTTAAACTAATTGTTAGATTATGGAGTATGCAGAAGCATTAAACGGCGTACATGTATTTGTATATAAGTGTCAATTCATATTCAAGTAGCAAAACCTTAAATACTTCCATAATTTAGAGGATCAATGTTTAATTATCACTTTATTTCCTGTATGTTTACTTAACAAAATTTCTATAATTCTATATTCTATTAAATGTAAGCAAATTATAAATAAATAACAAAAATTGTCCGAAGCAACTGACGTCTAGTCAAAGAGTTAAGTGTATAATAAGTCCTATTATGTGATAAATTCAAGTAAAACACGAGCGCATTCTTTGAAGGAAATTATGTACTCTTTGTAAATAAATAGTTATGTAATTAAAACATATTTAAAAACTTAACTTACTTACATTAGGGACGATATCTTAAGTAGATAGGTCACATTAGTTTCTGCTAAGTAAACATGAAAATACGTAAAGCATTCTACAATTTTTATTTCTAATCATTTTTCTGAGGAAAGAGTCATTATAAATCCTCAATTATTTTGAAAAAGAAGAGAATTCCTCTTTGTTGAAGGCAATGATCGAACAAAATCAAAGATGAAAAAATCTTTCTTTATTTCTATTATAAATTATATCTGTAAATTGAAACAGTGAAGAGTAAGAAAGAATATTTTTAAGTAAACATTTGGTAACTTTCCATGGGTTCTTCCTGGGTGTGTCACAATCACTTTTATTTAATTGTATACGTTAATTTTACTAGAACCAGACTTGGAATGTGTGCTTTGGGTTCATTCATTCTGGAAACCAAATGAAGGCATAATGGATTTCCTTTTAAAGCTGTATACCGTACTAACTCTTATACTAGATGGTTTTGTTTATAAGATGATACTGCATTTTTGAAGGTGTTTTATGAGAACAAATGAGTTTCCATATAAGAGTTTCACATATATGAAAAAAAAAGGTTTCTAAATGATCTGCAGAAAAGCTAAATTAGTGATCTAAACACAGTATCTTAAGATGAAAGTAGCCAAAATGTTTTATATAAATTGTTTGTGTGTGTAAGTTAAAAGTAAGTATAAAATAACGTAAATAATATAAAGTGTTTTGTGAACCGTATAGTTTTTTAAATTCTTGCGTTATACGTATAAGATACGTATGGATATCAGAAGGGTACTTTAAGAAAAAATAGCCATGCTATATATGGTATATATATGTAAATATATATATGTTTAATTAATATATTCTGTATACATAAATCTATTTTAAATCTGGTCTATTTAAGCTAGACAGAAAAGGTCATAAAACTGCACTTTAATTTGGAATTTTTATGGGAAAAATATAATTGTTAATCACATCTTCCTTTGCACTGCTACGTACATATTCTAAATCGCGCATATTTCCTTTCTTATCTCATGTGGATGTTTTGCATGCATACCTTCGGAGTAGGAACTCAGAAATGCCTTTTCAATGTTCACAATAAAAAGAATTTTTGGAGAAATCACATTTCAAAGCCGATACGAAATAAAGCCTCTGCACACTTTCAAAGACAACTTCAACTCCCTAATCAAATTCGTCGCCAATTGTAATAGCAATCCAAATCGGAATCCTTCTACATATTTCTGGTGGTTGCGCCAACCATCAACTGGTCGAAACACTCATCGCCAAATGGTTACTTTAATTCGCCAACACAAGCCATAAAGGCACATTTTCTGGTAACCACTCGGAGATGGAGGATGGAGAAAAGCCGCATCACAGTCCAAAGGGTAGTGGAATGCTTCGGCCATGACGACGCTATCGATTTGTCTCTGCTGGAGCACCCAGGAAACTCGGGAGAAGAGCGGACTGGCCCACACGGGAGCTCGGGGTTTGCCGCCTAGGACCACCCCTGTTAGTAGACCGGCCGCTTCACACTTTCCCTGGCGCAGCATCTTCATCTCCCGGATACTTTTACCATTTTCATTCATTAATATTAATTGAATAAGTGGTGCTAGAGCCCCCAGAGCAATTATTCAGATTAATTAATAGGAAGTGGATTATTTCACTCGCAGCGTGGAGTTAATGAGTCATCGGCTTTGGAATGATAAAAGCTAAAGCTTAATGCAGATTCTGTGCAATTCCAGTCGCCTAAGTTGTTTCTGCTAAGCACATCGGCTAGATTGCCTTGTTGCTATAGGATAGAAAAAAATTGCAGTTACTTAGCTTGATCTGGATTTGTATTTTGTCCTTCTAAAAATGCATTTCTCACACAAAGATTTAGATTTAAATCCATGTGTAATTTATTCCCAATTATAATGTGGGTACTTGTCGTACAATTAAAGCCGTATTGTAAGGTACCTGCGCCGTACTGAAAGGGAAATGAAATTTTCCATTGAAAACACTTTTAAATATTTACATACAATGGACATATGTTCTTACGTATTTAATAGAAAATCTAAAACATCATTTTCTTGTATATTTTAGTTAAGAAGTTGTGTAACTAGAACATATTTAACAAAGTAATGTTCCCAGACGATGATTCAAAAGTTTAAAGAAAAATTTTAAGACTGAGTAAGGCACTAAAAGATTAAACCATGTTTACGTAGGAGTACTTAGTCGTAAACGATGCAGGTTACGCAGTCGCACACGCAAACTGAATGTGCTGCAAGGTACAGGAAGAATAAAAGTTAAAGAAGTGCAAGTAAAGTAGTACAACAGACATACACGTGTTTAGTAGATTATACGTACATTGACAGCTTCAGAGAATGCGCATTCCGTTTGCTTCCACATGTCTTGCAGCATCGAAGCACAGATAACATAGCATGTTGAAAAGTTCAAGAGCTTCCAATGATTCTTATGGCGAGATCATTATTACAAAGTACAGGGTTTGGGGGTATTCTCAAAGAAACAGACCATTGGAGGACGACTCGGATGACTATATTCGACAAAATGTTTTTCCAGCTTGGCACATCAGCTTCTGGAATCATAAAGACATGCTTTAACGAATGCGATTCCTGGCAAAAGACGCCTCCTCAGATGACATTTGAATCCTTTTGTTTGTAGGTGAAAATGATTGGTTTTTATATGTCTAATCTACCTTAAAGCTTATCTAAAAACGTTCTGATTACTCTGTGTAGTAAAAGTTTTAATTCCACATTTGTAATGTAATGCACTTCAAAATAAAAACTAATAATCAAAATAAAAAAATATAAATACTCTTGATTTTGATAACTAATAATTTTATCTAAAAATTAAAAAAAACTCAAACGTGTATCTAAAAGTAAAATAATAAGACTGCTAAATGACAGTGGTAAAGTTTTAATATAGATATAAAGTTCGACTTCCTTTGGGAGCATAAACCAGTATCAAACTCCTAACAGATGTTAAGCGAATTATCTCTGGGTCTGAAATGAACTTCAGAGCCTTGAAACGGTTTAAAGGAACCTTTTTAATTAACAGAAAATAAACGCACTTTTTGTACTCAGAGGATCAGCCGCCACTTGAGGCGATGCAACTTAAAAACCAAATTCAACATTTAAAATTTAAAACTCAATCCAGTACTCAAGGACTACGTAATTTAATTTAAATCTAAGTTGGCTCAGAACTTCTTACGGTCGTAAGAATATAAATGAACTGTAGTTATAACGCAAAGACATCAGAGCTGGCAAAACTAAGTGGCGTGGCCTCGAGAGGCGGAAACAAGCTCTTTATTACAATCCAAAAACCTCAACAGAAAGAAGAAATAACTCTAAAGGCTGAAATCATAGGTAACTGGTTAATGCAAAAAAATAGTAACTTTATACAGAATTATCCAAAAGAAATTTTGATAAACAGACTGTGCAAGATCTGGTTTTTCTTCCTAACATACAGTTACAACGATCTTACTAGAAACCTGGCGACTTCTCGCACAGGCGTGAAAAATACCAGCACAGAAGATGGGTTAAAAAACCCTTCATTATTCGTCAAACTCTTAAAAAAATGCTCATATTTCATGCTTACAATAACACCGACGACTTTTCGGTGGAACTTGAGAATAATTTAACAATAAATTCAAAGATAAATACGAGGGTAAGTTGAAAAATAAGTTTCTTCTGTAGTAGTGCTAGACTAACAATTTAGTTTAAGGGTAACTAGGCTAGACTCAATTACCTAACCGGCAATATACTTATTAAGTGGCCAAAAAGGCGTATCAGCAACTCTGCGTAAGAACAGCGAGGACAGAATAGTAACATGAGCTGGCTAGCGAAATCACGCTCAGGATAAACTACTAGTTTCATCTGATTTTATACTCATTTCATTTTCATACTCTTTACATTTGCATCCTGGTGAGGAAATGCGAGAGCAAGTTGAGGAGTTCAGAAAAGATAACAAAAATTTGAATAATTGGTTAATTGAACTAAGGGAAACCCTACAACGGTTAAGCTTTTTAGAGTAAAAAACATAAAATAGCAACTAGGAAGTCACCGGAAATCGAACCACGCATTTTCCAGTTTATTAGTTGGATGTGCTAATATGTTGCATCATATGATTAGGTATGGACTGAGTACCATAATCCGTTACTCATTCCATCCCAATTATTTTCGGGATAACTGGCTCACTTATCACCTTTTAGCTTACGTAATCTACCTGGCGATGTCTAGCCAACAATGTATTACTTATAAAATTCACCACAGTAAAAGAAGTACGTATACCGTAGAGTTTGAAACAACGTTTTACCAGTGTCGAGAATTTTAGGGTGCTGTCAATGAAACTGAGGTTAAAGATGGATTTTCTTGGTGGAGGGGAGTGAGGAGATAACGGGAGGATCTTCTAGCGGTGAAACCCTTTTTAATTTGGGCCACATTTTGCCTCTAAATCGATCAATGCATTTGCCTTTCGCAGTCCTGTTAGTTATCATTACTTACTGAGGGCATAAAAAAAGGGACATGATACCTAAATCTTCCTCATATTCATTCATTAGTTGTATTTCTTCCGAAACTTTCAAAGAATGCAGGTACAGGACAGTTTTCAGTCAGTAATTGTGTTTTGTACGTATTACATGATTTTAGATTAGCAACTCTGTAGGAAAACCGTCAGAAGTTATACTACTATATAAGCTAACCTAACAAAATATTGCTAAATTGTTGCACATTTTAGGTTGTATTACCTTTGGTTAATACTACATTATTTCTGTTTGCGCATAAATGAATTCTGCACCCAATAAAAGGAAAATAAATACAAATAAAAGATCCTGTAGATTCATTCGGTTTTCTTGAACCAGTGGACGTCAAAAATATGCAGTGCCCTCGCCGGGACTCGAATCTGGGCGTCTCAAATACGCGCCGAGTGTACTACCGTTACACCACTAAGGCATGCTGGAAGGAAGGAGGAAATACCTTATATACTTCCCACCTTTTAAAGGGCGAATGGGGATTAAGTGACCCAATCGCCAAAACCTGGCGTTGACGAATTATTGTCCAGTACCCTTAGTCTTTGAGCCATTGTAGAATCATTAGGTTTTTTGAAGCAGAAAGACGTAAAAAATGAGCAACGCCCTCGCCGGGACTCGAACCTGGACCTCTCGAATTCCCGTCGAGTTGGCCACCGTGGCATGCTGGTACCACGAAGGCATCGTGGAAGGAGGGTGAAATTCCATATAATCCTTTTGTAGCCTGTGTAAGGTTACATAAACTTGGGATGTGCGAAAGATTAGTGAGTTTCAGGAACATACACAAAAAACATTTAAATAGTATCAACGTCAAGAAATAACTACAAGTTCTGGCAAAGTTTAATATACTTCTCTATGTAGGAAGGATTCTAAAATTTTAAGCGATTAAACAAAGTCTCACAAACCGGTACTCTGTAAAACTTAATTCATACGATTCTTAATATCTAAGTTCACACAGCTATGATTAGTACTGGAAATACGATAGCGAAAACATAATGGACAAAGTCATCGCGGAAAAAATAACTCAGAAGAAAAGATTATTCTAATACGGCAGAAAACGTATATTATATGCCTCATACAAGAGGAAAACAAGACTAAACAAAATAACTTGTTGCTCCTTGCCTTCGCAGTTTTAGTACACAATAAGAAGGATAAAAAAATAATAATAACAATACGGCAGCAAAACTTCGCGGTAAAGTGCAAAATAGCCTTAAAGTATTGCAAGAATAAGCATTTCTCTGACTAAGCGGTTAAAACAAATTTAAAATAGCATTATTTTTACTTAAGGGCTAAATGTAGTTATAAGGTCTACAAAAGATTAAAATATACAAAATATAATTTTGCAATTGCTTTATTTTTTATCTTTGTGTGTTCCCTGACGATGATTCAAAAAGCGAATTTGCTAAATTTTGCTGGCTGCTTTATTTTGTTATCAATGTATTTTGTCCGGTAATGTTTTAAAATTATAAAGTCGTTTCCTTACTTTCCTTCTGCATCTGTCACAATACTTTCCAATCGCGCAGACTGTCTCGCAAAATTTCGGCACATGCCTAAAGTCGTAGAGCAAAAAATGCCTTAATCTTATAACAGTAGGTAACCGTGAACCAACACGTAGGTCGAAAATTATTACTTTCTTCAAGCGATGTTTGTAGCATTAACTTCCCCAAAAAACTAAGTATATACTCCTTCAAGTTACTTTTGCTGACGTGCATATACACTCATGGACAAAAAAATTAGCGCACCAAGAAGGAGTCGTCAAAATGAAACGAAATTTTACATACTTAATGACTACTTTGATACAAGTAAATGATAAGAAAATCAAAGAAAAAGGATTATTTATTTCAGAGAAAAAGGCGAAAGAACGGAGGAGTTAATACTCCTTTGGACCCCCTCTAGCGCGAATGCACGATGCGATACGATCGGGCATTGAGTCATACAAGTTCTGTATGATGTCTTGAGACATTTCGTTCCATATTTGTTGTAACCTTGCCGCTAGTTCGTTCAAGCTCGTGGGAGGCCCAACTCGTCGTCCCAAATGATCTCAGATATGCTCGATTGGAGACAAATCTGGGGATCGGGCAGGCCAAGAAAGGGTAGTAACAGTACGGAGACAGTCTTGTGACACCCTTGCCGTATTATTCAAAGCATTGTCTAGTTGAAAAATGGCTCCTGGGAGCCGTTGTATGAGTGGTAACACATGTGGTTGCAGGATTTCATGAACATGGGCTGTCATGGTGCCACGGAACAATACTAGGGCTGACCATGTGTTGTAAGCAATGGCACCCCATACCATCACACCAGCTGTGGGAGCGATGTGTCGCTGTACAGCAAAGACAGGATTGAGGCGTTCACCACGGACTCTCCACGCACGAACAGGATTGTCATCACTGCCGAGATTGAATCTGGATTCGTCGATAAAGACGACCTGGTTCCATTCCGCTGCAGTTCAGTTTCCTCGTGTTCGACGCCACTCCCAAACGAAGGCGTCGATGAGTGGGCATCAAGGACATCCCACGTAATGGGCGCCGCGATACCAACTGTCCTTCAGCCAGGCGCCTTCGTATAGTTCGAGAAGACACAGGGGCCCCTAGTGAAAGTGCTACCTGTGCCTGGATAGCGGCCGATGAACCAGTTGGCTGTACGCGTGCATTTCTTACGATGTGGCGGTCTTCTCGACGACTGGTCTGTCGAGGGCGTCCTGAGCCTGGTCTTCGTGTACACGACATCTCTCCGGTCCACTGGTCCCAGCACCTGCTCACAACACAATCATAGCGGCCTAATTGACGAGCTACTCGCCTAGCTGACCACCCAGCTTCCATCATCCCGACGATTCTCTCCCTCTCAAACTGCGACAACTGCTCATATTGTCTTCGAACACGGCGTAATGGCATGTCTACCTCAGCTCTTCCTTTGTAAATGATTCAGCACACTCAAACAAGCTTTGGTTATCTGTTTTATACTCCACACAGTACGACGTTCAACGCCCTCTACCGGCTATACGTAATGAGCAATCACGCTGCATTTCTAATCATTTGCCTATCTCCCCGACATGTACCTTCATTGCAAGTTTCGTTACGATCCCGCAATTATTTCTTGGTGCGCTAATTTTTTTGTCCATGAGTGTATGTAAGATTTGTTGCTGAAGGCCGAAAATATGTAACTAAATTTAGGAATTTTTTTTAATTCAAAATATTCGAATGATTTAAATCTTTGCTTAAAAATAATTTGTTTGAATTATTTAAGATTCATTACCTGCAATTATTTTTTGCAGTAGTGCACTGAACTCCCAATAATCCGTACTAATTTAAGCAAAGTTATACTTAGATCATTCAAGTGTGGGCTTGTAAAAAACTGTAATAAATGCACTCTTTAACTGTAAAAATATAAACCTTTCAAATGTGTTAACCACACACAGTATATGTTTAAAACAGCATTAATTAATATAACAACAGCATTATTTGCAAAGCATTAGGTATTTGTCTCTTAAAATAGTTAAGCAGATCCCATTCATCCTCTCTTTTTGTCTTTGCGTATACGTGAATATCTTTGTCATTTTTGCTAATAATATGGAAGGATTTCACGAAGACATCCTGTTTTGCAATCTGGAACTTGGAATTATCTCTCAAATCTAGCAACAATTTGTTATGCTTTCTAGTTCCTTGAACTAACGTCCAAGTTTGTTATTTGCCATTCACGTCCAG
>KK114520.1:96792-107850 GCA_000611955.2 Stegodyphus mimosarum | reverse complement strand
GCTAGCAACTTTTGCAACTCCAAAAGTGGCTAGTTTGGTAAAATTCCGTAACTTCAGTGCTTAATTCTTTCTCTATCCCATACCTAATGTTTTCATCACTTAACATTTTCAAACCTTTGATCTCCTGAAATGGTTTTGAAGAGAGGTAATGCTATTACCTGTTCAACAGCAGAACCTTCCTTTTACATATTTTTAAGCATCTATTTTTCCCACCTTAGATAAGGGTTAAGTATTTAAATTAAGGATAAGGATTAAGTATTAAGGATAAGGATTGAGTGCTTAAGTACCTTAGTAATAAGATTCACAGTTTTAAAAATGCTAGATTCTTTCCAAATACCGTAAGTTAACTTCTTCAAACGCCTAGTCCAAGGGTTTTATAGGATGAAGCCGTATGATAGTCCGCAAAATTGATAATGAAGACTTCAGTATATTTGATTTTTGAAATTTTGAAAGTTTTTCGGTAGCTGTTAATCTTTGAGAGTAATTTGTTTGCAAGGCTAATTTAGGGTTGTTATATAACATGAAAGGATCTCGAATTTGGGAGAACAGATGAATTTAGGGGGAGAGCACCAAATCTAGTATAGTTAATTTAAATTAATAACCAATTATTCTTAAAGCAGACATCGTATTTTGTTACACCTTATATAAGTGTGTGTCTAAAATAAAAAATATGTAAATCAAAATTATAAATTACACTAGCGATAACCCCTTAAATCCCCTTTTCTGTTCTAAAAGTAGTAATATCTTTTTCTGGACTGCATCATCTATAGATCAATCTATATCCTATGACTTGCGTAACGTTGATGAAGTAGCTAATTAGGGGCTTAAACTCAAAATTTTGAGAACTGAAACCTTTCGCTTGTTGAGCTTACATGTTGGATAATTACTCACTTTTACTTCTAGCTCTATTGCCGTTAGGAGGCTGGCTTCTTAATGTCACCAGCATCAAAAGAGTAAATTTTCTGGAATAGGCACGATTAGAGTGCCAACTGAATTGTGGCTGCAAATGTCAATTGAAATAAAGATGAATATTTAATTTTTCTCGGCTGTCATATTCGCTGTTCAATATGTATCAACATATTGAACTCATCATTACTTCAAAATCTGCTTGCTTCAGTACACTAAGTCTGTTGTTTTATTACTCAAATATATGTACAATTTTGAAAGAAATACAAGGAGAAAAACTTTAATATTAACGAATTTCAAAATTTTATTTTAAATAATAAAATCCTGCGCTGTCACTGCTAAGATTAAAAATTTAATTAAATATAGAATATATAAATAAAATATTTTCTCTTAGAAAATGAGAAGTAAAATTTAGATAGTAAATGTGTACTATTGTGGAAGTCGGAAATTGGAATTTAGGATTAAATAAACTGTAATTGGTTATTAAAAGCTAAATTAATAAAAAGTAAATTTAAACAATTAAAGCAAGTAATCATTGTTGATTCCACAGAAAGATCCCGACTTTTCAAGGAAAACTGGAATCTCTCTGTACAATCACCAAGAATTCATGAAGATCGCGTTTCGTCTTTTTGCATTTCTAAACAAAATTCTTATTCTAATTTCATATTTTCTAGTAAATTTTATAAAATTTGAATTCAAATCATAAATATTTTTTTTACATTTCTGAAATAACAGTTATCTATCAATGTTAATAATATTGATGTCTTTCCTGTTCACCAATTGATGTGGCTTGGATTTATTGCAATCTGAGAAAGCACACGAAGGTCATCTGCTTAAGGGAAGGAATGCCTTTGTGAAAAACTCCCTAAGGGAAAACTTTTGTATATTCTCTTCATATATTGGGAGAATCATGAAACCTTTCATGGAGCTAGCCCTTACACTGAGTTTTGAGCTCAGTTCGAACTGCCAGTGTTTAGCGGTTCTGGCTGCTGATAGGCAAACTTACATGGCAGCAGAATAATTTTAATACTGTTGCAAATTTAAAAAAAATCAGAAGTACTACAAATTAGTCAAGCAAAACATTATATCACGTGGCATTAAAAATAGACTACAGATTTAGTAAGAAATACGAATATTGCTTTTCCCCAGCTTCTTAAACAATGCATAATTTTAACTTGGAAGAAATTTTAAATTTCTGGTATGGCAGAAGACAACTTTTTTGAGAACAAGAAATATGCTAGACCGTGTAGATTGCGAGGTTTATCTATTTATTTTTAATTAATAGTTAATTTTAAGTTGCAAGCCTTTCCTATCACTTCTCTTTTCAACCTCGCTTTTCATGCCAAAATGTTAGTGAGATAACGAGCGTTTATTCAGATTAAGGTAGAAAGAGCCGCCCAGACGGTATAGTGGTTAGGGGAGCCGGCTACGATACCAAAGGGCTTGAGTTCGAATCCTGGAGAAGGCATGGCCTTAACTGTCCGTCCCTTCTTAGGAGGCAAAGGTGGCTCACCTATTAGGTGCCTCCATAATGAAGTGACCACCACTTCTGGCCTTAGCAGTGGCCAAGCTGAAGTCGGCTGAAGGCCCGCCATTGTAACAAACAAAAAAGGTAGAAAGAAGTGCTATTTAAGCAAGAATTTCCGAAGTTAGTGTTAGAGCGTGTCTGCCTATTCCAGGCCACATTGTGCCGTGATTATTAGAGATTTGGTTCTGTGGTATTGAGTGCTTCTAGACATTTGGCTGGTTTTGAGACTTTAATAATTTTAAATTATTCTATGAGCCGTTAGGTTAACCTACGATATTTTAATTTGTTCAACGTTACGTATATCTATTAAGCCAGAAGTGATTCGCTTGTGTACACCCAAGTTCGGTAATTGTTACCTTTTCGTTCGAGTAAATGGGCTATTTACATGCTTCTTCTGACTTTATCTGCTTTCAGTTTAAGACAAGAGAATTATTCTTCTGCAGCCTTTCTAGAGTTCACCATTATATGTTCCCAAAGAAGGTGACACTCTACAATATGATAAATTAAAGAACTTATTCCGCATGGATTTGAAAACTTGTAAAGTTACGTTCCACTTGATGACTGAATCAAACCATTATGAATAATGTTAACTGATTATTCTCACACTTGAATTTTAAATTTTAACTATTAAATAATGAAATTGTTTCATGCGGTATAATTGAAATTAGTCAGTAGACAATAAAACTGCCCTTCAAAAGATACTACTTCCATCAGTTGTCGTTCCGTAGATCTAAGGGAAAATGAGATTTTGCTACAGAAATGTATAAAAGTATTACGTAATAAAACGTTCTTCTGTATGCGTGCATAACGTATAACGTTAGAAGTATTTTTAATAAGTGTATTATTGTTGTAAATTGTTCTAAAAATTAGCGGTTGTATAGTATTATAAATTATATCAGTTACTTCATAAAATGTATCTTTCGGCTATATACATATATTAAAAAATTCTAAAGTAATCTTTTTTATTATTCTGCACCGAGATATATTATGTATTGCGTTAGAAATATATTTTGTTCATTGCAGCAGTTATACAAATACCCATGAAAATTGTTATATACATTGTAAATTACACCAGTTAAATAAATTGTAAATTATATCTCTATGTTGTCAAAAATGAAATGAAGTTAAAATTATTTTTATGTCGCTGAATGTTTTAAACAGTTATAGCTATTAGTGGAATGTAAAGCTATTAAATACGTTGAATGACAGCATTTTAATAGCTGATCAATAGCCAAGCAGCGTGAAAAAAAAAGTCTTTTTGCCTGTTATAATGGCAACGGCTGTCCACTTGAAAAATGCCTGGTAGATTAGCGTAATCTCTCGAAAAGTCCTAAAGATTATGATAGTAGAGATTTTTATATCGCTACTTTTAAATCCATCAACTTTTAAACAACGTGCTATTTTCACTTGTAAAACAAACTAAAAACCTTATATCGTACGGAATTACATCACCTTCAAGAACTAGAACAGATAGTGTCTTTATAAAGAAATATCACATGTAATTGCACCACCAATAAGCCGTGCAACAACTTAATGCCGTGCTAGCATAACGTAACGTACAGAGAGAGGAGAATCGTACGGGTATACGACACACAAAAGATTAGAATAGCCTTTTTCAGCTGACATTTGCCGAAAATTAGCATTTTAAGAAAAATCACTTGAAGTTACTCCAGAAAGGATGAACATTATTTCTAGGGTTCTACACAGATAGAAAGGCTGAGAAAGTATTTGCTTATAGGCTTGAATTAAATAACAGACCTCTTTAATGTGAAAAAGAAAGTTCTTATCATCTTAACTTAGTCTTTCTTTCAAAACAACAATCAGTATTTTACATTTACTACTCCATATCCATTGAATTTTTATATCTCAATCGTAATTAATAATTCTCCCGTTTCATTAACTTGAGAATCCGTCATGACGTTTTAGAGGTATTACAAATAAAGCGAACATGTCTTCAAAGAGAAAGAGGAGAAAACTTAATGAGCCTATCTATTGAATTAGTACTTTAATGCACAAATAAGGGAAGCAAGTTAAAAAAAGAAACATTTATTCGTTTCTAGTGCAACTGGTGCAGCAGGAAATTGTATTTCTGAAGTCTTTCGACATGCTTCGCATCAGATTAAATTAATATTAGAAGCTTGCTAGCGAAGAAATTATTATTCAAGACTGGGGGAAAATTCTTTGGGTTATTTAATACGTTTGTCGTATATGGAATTTTAGAAATTATTTACGGAGTTGAGCATATATATCCAGGTATATATACATATATTTATATATTTGAAATGAAAATATTGTACATAATCTTTCATTTTTCATTTCCATTTTATCGTTTACTTTATTTTTATCTTTAACTGCTCAAAAGATCTTGCGGAACGAAACGTACTTCAATTCTCTTGGGTTATTCAGGTTTTAATGTTTCAAATCATTACCTCTTGAGACGTCGGTCTGGAGCATGAAAATACGAATAATCTAAAATGTATTATAAAGTTTTAATATTATAAGGTATTTCTCTCACCTTCGGGGCGTAGTGGTCAGCACGCAAGGAGCGTGTTCGAGAGGTCCGTGGGTCGAGTCCCGGCGAGAACATTGCTCATTTTTCATCTCTCCTGCTTTCAAAAATACATAATGTTTCTACAATATGACTGGTGAATTCACATTAAATAATTTTTGTTTTTCAAAAATAGTATGGATTCGTCTTAAATTTTTCTTCACATTTAAAAAATTTAATATATTTCTTTTGATACAGCTTTAGAATTTTTCTAAGATGGTCTACTTCTATTAAATTCTTAATTTAAGTTTTTGATAATAATATCTTAAGCAGTTTTAACGCTTGATTTTAACACAATCGCGACAGTTTCGATATGCCTAAAACCGCGGGCTGGGTCAAACTGACCCTAATTAATAAAAACCCGTGTTATGCTCAAAGTACGCTGTAATTATTTGGCAGTGACATTTATTAATTTTTAACATTTAATTGTTATAATAAGTAATAAAAAATAGTAAGATATTGCAATATGGAATATTGTATACAGTTAGTAAAATATACAGACAACTTTAATAGAAATATTTAGTTTCAATTCTTCTGGTAGGAAATCTTGACTTTAGTCAAGATTTCCTACACAGTACATGCACATGTTGGGCAACTTCTTTTTATATATTTTGTACACTTTCCACACATCGGTATTTTATAGTCATAACAAGTATCTACAGTTTTGTTTCTACACTTGAAAGCTTGACAATGAACCCTTTTTCGCATCTGCGCAGATTCTTCAGTAGTATCCGCTTTTGTCTGTGTACCTGATTTGCACTTTCTTTTGTGAATATACGCACTACGCAACTCTTCAATGAGTTGTTGAAGATATTCTCTCCTCGTAAGTTTTTTTCCAGTAGCTTCTTTGTATAAAATTCATAAATTAATCCCTGAAAGATCAATAATATTGTAGAATACATGAACTGGCCACCTCCTTGATTCTGCCTTCACAGAATATTTCCAAGCCATTTGGTCGTCAATGTCGACACCAAATTTTGTTGAGTTCTGAAATGATATTGTTTCTGGAAGCATTTTGGGGCCATTATTGTCGATATCAACTGTGGGATGAAGGGAGCTCAATAATAAGACATTTTTGCTGGATTTTCCCTGATAAACTGTCAAAGATATATCATCATCCTCCAGTAACAATGTATCGTATAACGGCATCTTTACTTTTTTCAGAAATTCAGGTACTTTTTTCCGATTTCGTTTCATCGTTCAAGTTAAAAACTAGTGTTCTCCGTTTTTAACATTTGGGACAGATTTAGTAAAGGAGAAAAATTATCTGTAGTGATATTTCTTCCTTTATTTTCGAAAGGTTCTATCAAACGCAAAACAACGTATTCGGAGAGAGATGGGTTTTCAGGACGTTCCTCATCTTTACCCAAATATGGAAAACCATTGACCACGTATTTACTATGAACATCAGCGCCAGGCCAGAACTTGATACCAAATTTATCTGGTTTACTCGGCATATATTGCGTAAAACAACATCTGGCTTTAGACGGAAACAGCTGCTCATGAATAGTTACATATGGTCCTGGTTTATAGCAAGTTATCAAATTTTCAATAAATTTTCCAAACTTCAGAAATGAAACAGAATTTATCTGTTTAAAGGCGTTCAGATCGTGTAGCTTTTTTGTCGAATCGCAGAAATTTCATAACTTCTCTGAATCTGTCTCTGGCCATAGTATCGCCGAAAAAAGGTGGACCCTTAAACAACAGACCACAGACTATCAAGCTCTAGATTATTTTCACCATATATACCTCGAGCATACAAAATTGATATAAAAACATCTAGTTCGTCTAAAGTTGTTGACTATTCATTTTTTACCAGTTGCCGGTGAGCTTCTTCCTCTGTATAATTTTTGATATGAGGAAGCATAGGCTCATCTATAAGTAGCCTCCATGAACTAATTGCATAGCCATTTTAAATATTTCGCTTTGCATAACTGGTTGGGCCACTCTTTTCTTCGAAACGATTATGTTCAGCAATTCTTCCACGCATAAGACTTCCACAGGCGATGCTTTCCCAACACGTTACATCATTTGTAACAAAAGTTCCAGGGTTCATTTCATCTGGATTTAAATATTGTTTTAGACATCTGATAACTTTTTACGTTTTTAATCTGACAACTTTTTACGTTTATTTTTGTTTTTTCTTCCCGGAAGTTGTTTTTCTGCTAGTACATTGTACAAGAAAATTAGATACGGTATCTTCATTCGAGAAAATATTTTCTTCATGTGGAGGCACATATTCATCATCGCTGAAAACAATTTCTTCATCATTATCGTTTTCGGATTCATTTTCCGATAATTGTCGCATATATTCGGGGACCTCACTAGCTGTTAACTTACGTATATTTCTTCCAGCCATTTTCACCTAAGACCAATTTTATCTCCGAGTGTAAATAATGTGGAAAAAATCGAACAGACTGGGGCACTCAAACTATCTCCAAGGCAATGCGAAGAACCAGTTGTGCAGCATAAAGAACCAGATGTGCGCTCGTCAGACTACCACATTGGCTATGGTAGTATTTCACCACATTCCATTCAACAGGCCAAAACAAAAAAACTTCGAAGAGAAAACTAACCAGAGTTATGCACTAACTAGAGATACACTAACCAGAGGCATTTTTTTCATACGGAATGATAACGGGAGGGGAGGGGAGCTGCAACACTGGCTACTACTACTACAACAAAATTCTCAGCTGCTCTTCTGTTATCAGTAACAATCTACTGACCTTGAAGTATTGTTCTGCTTACACCTGGGAAATGGAAAGAGACTGATAAAGCTTTTCTCATTCCAGGAAGCGTTGAATTGCAAATTTAGTACTTGTGATTATAATGGGGTCAAAATGACCCATTCCTTGGTTTTAGGTATAAGTATTAAAAACAAAAAAATATTATTAGTATTTAACGTATCATATTTTCACAGATTATTATTAGTATAAAAATAGGAAAAGTCATAGGAAAGTCAAAAAATGTTTGCATCCCGCTCACTGCAGCATACAACAAAGCGCGTTTAAAATGGTGCGCATAACATACGCCTTCTTCTGGACCAGACTTCAGTGGGGCACCGTACTTTTTACAGATGAGTCGAGATTCAGCCTGGACACTGATTCTTGGCATACCTATACTTGAAGAGAGCCTGGATCACGATAGCATCCCTCCCTCATCACGAAGAAGAATCATTATGGTAGTGGAGTTTTAATGGTTCGAGCAGGCATTATGTTGGAGAGCCATACATTCCTGAGCCCTATGTTCACCTTTCAGGGGCGCAGTTCATCCTGGCTCTCTGTTAACGGAAGGCATCGCTCGTCCACATAGGGCTCGGCTGGTCAACGATTACCTGCAAGGTGAGGATATTCGCCGTATGGATTGGCCAGCAAGCTTTCCTGAACTTAATCCTATATGGCATGTCTGTGACGCTCTTAGGAAAGCAATTTTATCTTGTCATCCCCGTTCGAGATCCACCCTGGAGCCGTAAACTGCCTTGTTGCAGAAATTGGATCGACTGCCACAGGGTCTCCTCAACTGCCTCCTACTACTATAGTTGGATGTCGCGCAATATATGTTTATAAATTTCTATAAAGTATGTAAAGTGTTCTCTTTGGAATGTCTACTATTATAAGCGTATGTTTGCTGTAAAACATTTGAGTATCTGAAATGATGCTATAAGGCATTTCTCCCGCCTTCTTAGCATGCCTTCATGGTGTAGTGGTCAGCACACTCGGCGCGTATTCGAGAGGTCCGAGGTTCGAATCCCGGCGAGGGAATTTCTCATTTTTCATCTCACCTGCTTTCAAAAAATATTTAATGTCTCTGCAGTGGCGCCCGAACTAAAAACGGTGGTAGATGATGATTTTCCACCACCAGGATTTAGCGACTGGGTCCTTTAATCCCCACTCGCCCTTTAAAAGAGGAAGTATATAAGGTATTCCTCCGGCCTTCTTAGCATGTCTTCGTGGCGTAGTGGTCAGCCCACTCGGCGTGTATTCGAAAGGTCCTTGGTTCGAGTCCCGGCAACGGCAGTGCTCATTTTTCACGTCTTCTGCTTCGAAAATAACCTGATGTCTCTACAATGCAATAATTATGTAATTATGAGCCAAAATGGCTACAATATCTTACAATTTTATTTGATGTATCTCTTAATGCTAGACAGGGGGGACGCAAGACAATGCCACTTAACCCTTAATGAAATAAAGAATGATGGTGTCTCCGTTTCCCGACAGCTGTCAAGTGTTCTGGATTTGTCTGGCTGTGAGAGGGGGTCATACTCCAAATTAGACTCATTTTTCATTTCAATGTCAGAATTTGGATTTTGGATATTCCTTCACTATGAACTTTACTGATGATCATGCATACATAAAATGTCTTTTGATTGGTGCATCTCATTCTCTATTATAAATGTATATTCGTATCAAATTTCATTAAAATCTGTGCATTAGGTTTTCGGAAATTCGGTGTGACGTGCAAATTCTCTTAATTTTGCGTACGAGTGTAATTATTATAAGCGGCTTAGGCTGCATTTGCAAAGGAATTCGTTTGCGACAGATAATTTGCGGATGTAGCAGTTTCTATAAGGGAATTTAAATATTATTGTATAAATAAAAGACCAAAATTTTAAGTCAGACTGTCGACGGTACACCATATAAAATTAGCTTTTTCTATTTGCCTTTGCTTTAGCAGTTACGTGATTTTTCAAGTTATGAAAATATTACTCCCTGTCATTTAAATATCCCAAAAAATTAATGCATCTGTAAGATGCAACAAGCATTGCACAGAATGTAATTTGAACAAATAATTATTACGTAAATGCCATGAAAGCTAGCCTGGTTATAGTTAATGGCCTGGTTCTGAAGTTAATATTCCCTGGAGCCCCAAGTAGAATATGAATATGTCCTTTGTAAACCATAATAATAGATTGATGTTGTTAATGATAAGCAAATTTATTCACTGCAAGTTTGATTAAAAAGTGATAAAAATACAAGAACTTGTATGATGAAAAGGCGGTAAAAAACAGGATCTAAATTTTTATGTCAAAAATTTCCCCATTCTTCAATAACCGGATACCAAAATACCTATATCCAATTTCAAACGCTCCTGCAAGAAAATGTTATCCTTTTTATCGTTTTTCTTTGAATGCAATTATCCTACATGTTCTATATTACCTCTTTTCGCAGAATATGTATTCCCTTTTCATGAATTAAAAATGAGTGTCATGTGATTTGCGTTAAGCATAAATAACGAGCTCAATTTCGGGAAACACTTCATTTTGTGGGAAAAGGCCTCAACTAGAAACAATTCAGAATATTGTTATTTATACGTTTAGAGTATTTTAATGATATTTTGACATGCTTTTGTTGTACATTGCTTTACTTATTTACCATTAGCAAATTAGCCTGTATCCGCAACACAAAACATAAAAAAAAAATCTGATGTAGACATGACGTCGGCCTTTTAAATCATACGCATTTTTTTTGCACTTTATTTAAACTTATTTCCTTGAATTATTCTAACTTGAATAACCGATCATCAAGGCAAATTGAAAATGACATCAAAACTGGCAAATTTTGAAAGTAAATACGCCGGCCAATTTTTGTTGTACGGGTATGCATATATATACATATTTATATATACATATATATACATAAATATGTGAATCAGTTTTATAATCCAATATATATATATATATACATAAATATGTGAATCAGTTTTATAATCCAATTTACTAATAGCCTCTTAATTCCTCATTTTACGGTTTCTCTGTATTCTAAAAATAGTAACTTTTCTGGACTGCGCCATTTTAGATCTATGTCGCATGGCTTGCGTAACGCTCATTACGTTGATTGGAACCTGAACTCAAAATTTCGAGAACTGAAACTTTTCTCTTAACTCTCTCTTTTTCTCTCGAAGCAACCTAAATAAGAAAACCTTCTTTTGGTGAGCCTCCATATTGGACTTAGCTACAGCTCTCTTGCATCCAAGACTCTATTTCGCTCGCTGAAGTCTCACTAAATCTCAGCTAGTACATATTTTTATATTACATTATATGTATATTATATCTATATCTATCTATCTCTCACTATAT
>KK114520.1:7568-86183 GCA_000611955.2 Stegodyphus mimosarum | reverse complement strand
TAACGCCACTCATTCCAACAAAATCATTAAAAAGTTACTGCGAATGCATTTTAACACCATTTTGTATCTTACATTTCATTAATACATAAATCAAAAAGGAAACAAACCAAAAATATACGTACCTTGTAATTATCGAATACACAACCGACTATCCGTTAACAGATTCAAACAGCCGCCATTAAACTTTCTAAAGATGGAATCACGGGAAGACCAGGCATGCGCTGAATGCTTCGGTTTGATTGGCTGCAAAGTATTCCTTAAAAATAGTGAAACGTTTACCTAGTTGGATCGTTTCACCAAATATCAGTGAAACGTAAAATCAAGTGAACCATGTTTTGGTACTATCTTTGATTTTGAACCATTAAATGGTGTAACGTTGGACTAAAATTTTTTACAGTGTGTAGCTGCTATGGCCTCTCTAATGGCCACCGCTTCGGCTTGAAACACTGAATTCTCAGGTCCCAAGTGCCCTTTCCAAGTAGCTAATATGGTATCGTGCCTTTTGATTATCACTCCACAACCAACTCCTCCATCAAGGTGCGAGCCGTCCGTGGAAAAGCTGATTGCGTTTGCGGGGACTCTACCACTGTCAAACATTGTCGTGTGGGCGTGGATGCCTGCTCCGAAATGTGAAGGATGCGCTCTTAGAAGCGATCTTTTTTGCTGATAATTAGCTGGGTCATAGTGTTGTCCTCCGTGCACTGTTGAGCGGGTCAGTAACGTGACCCTTGTGACAGCTGCCTCCATAACTGGCCTGTGGTGGAGCGGGATCAGCCCTGCTAGGACTGCAGTCGCAGTGCTGCGGTAGGCTTTGGTTATTGCTAACACAAACGAGCGCTGCATACTACTTAAAAGTTTTATTTTTTGCGTGGTCATGGGGATAGCCCAGATTGCTGCTCCGTATGTGATAATTTTTTCTGCAACTCTGCTATAAATTATTTTTAAAATGTGGGATGTTAGGTCTCTCTGAACCTTGCACCTTCTGAAGGTTGTTAGCTATGCATTGGACCTTTATCCTCTGTGCACGCAGGTATGATAGCCAGGATAAATCTTCATCAAGGATGAGGCCTAAAAACTTGAGTTCTCTGACCCGCTTCACTATTTTCCCATTCATTTCTATAATTGTATTGCGTAATAGCTTTTGTCCGGGCTTGTGAAACAAAATATACCGAGATTTTGCTTCTGAAATTTGGAGGCGTTTCTGGTTGCAGAGGCGACTGAAAAGAGCTATTGTTTCGTTACAGTTTGCCTGAAGAATATCTCTATTGTGTCCTCGAACAACAAAAGTGGCATCATCGGCGAACGCTATCACTTTTGTATGCATAGGCTACTGGTATTAGAGAATTGAATTGAACGTGATGTTCCACAAACGAAATCGCCCAAATGGATTCGAAACGGTCAAAATATATATTTCGGTTCAAATATGATAACCAAAATATTTCGCGTTAATAACACTTCCTTTACGTCACACAAGAAAGTAAAAAGACATATTTCTGTTATCATTAAATTTACACGTCATTTCTAATTATTTACTGCTAGAATAATAATAAAGTGCTTCAAATGATAAAGCTGCTACAGTATAATTCTAGATTATATTTTAACAGAGAGATAGAGACCAACCGAAAGCCTAACAGCAGAAGATTAAGTATTTCCTTACACATGAAGAACTTGATTTACTCAATATATTCAGTCTAAGCCCTATAAATAAGGCATAAAGGCAAGATATGGGATGCTAAAAGTTTTTTTCCACTCACCGGTCCAATATTTGTTAGAACATCAGGTCATACTCACGTAACGAATTACGGAGAATGCAGTTATAAAGTATTTGATTCGTCTTTGTAAAGTAGGTAGCTTAAACGTCGTAATGGAACATTGTTGCATCGTTCTCTTTGGCTAAATATGTTTCATCATAAAAACTGTTATATGACTTCTGAAAAGAAGTGAAGAGTATGTTCTAAGAGAAATGTCATCATACATGTTTCGAACTCCACAGAAACGAAATGGTATAATCATATTGTTACGTGGCATGAGTTTATAATTGATTGAATGCAGACAGAACCAGTGATAGCTTGATTAAATTAATTTTCCTAAAAGAAGCACTTTACAATTCTGGAACATTTTACAAAATGAATCCTACAGCTCTTAACAGTATGACAGAGGATAATCAGTAGTTACCACTTTCAAATTACTAAGTACGGTTATCACAAGACGATGTAAAAGGCTTCAAATGCGTAATCTCGCATAGTGATCTTTCAGTAGTCTCCCGTCTTATATAGTTTTTCCCCATCCGCCGAGAAATTTCCAGTACGTTCTATTTCTTGATATTGCTGGAAGGCATACGCAGTTACAGTTACATAGTGGTCGGACCAGTTACAACTAGATAATACAGAATCCAAAAAGTCGTCAATGTGAGGCAATTTCTCGTCATATATGACGTCAAAAATCAGTCGCCAAAACCTTCGCCAGTCTGGCGAATGACGAGATAGTCATTTACCTTAATATTAAATGGATTTACGCTTGTAACCTTTTTTTTTCTGCAATGTTTCACACTCTTGAAACCTTTCATGTTATATTATGCAATAGATTCTACAATTTACATGTAATTTCACTAAATTATTTACATATATACAAAATTCGTAGCAATATGCTCTAAAGAAGAAAAAAGTTATAATATTAATTTCTACTTTGAATCATGACAAATAAGGAAAATCTATAAATTATTTATTTTACAAAATAAATTCTAGCTTCAATGTCGTCGATAAATTATTTAATCACCAAGAAACGGTACTTCATTATCATTAAAAGATACTCACCCAGAAAGAAAGAGAACGTAGAGATGGCTTCTTTTCGTTTTACTTAACATTTCTTGCTAGTTATAGCACATATGTGACGAACTCTGGTGTATTCAGCAGTAAAATAAATTCTCGCCGTTTTGTTTTGAAGCAATGACGTAAAATCCTGAGAGATGGTCTCTATATATTCAAACTATGAGATGTTTAGGTAAAAAATTGGTTCGGTATGAATGGTGATTCGGTAAAACGATCGAAACTAGTTCTGTAAAAATTTTGTAAATATAACGCTGATTTTTGTTATTTGACTTCTAAATGAATATGAGACATTTTCTTATTATTTCTTGCATTGCGAAAATATCACACAGCCAGCCTGGAATGTCACTAAATTCTAACAAATTTCATTATCATCGACAAAACATAAAATACGATTTTTGTTTATTGAATGAATAATGACAAATAAGGCAAGAGTTATTTGCTTCAAAGAAGGAAACTTTTGTATATGATTTTCGAAGTGCAACTGTCTCGTAGAAAATGGAAGAAAGCGAATTGTTGAATTTTGCTCATCATTTTTGCTGCTTCACAGAAATAACACAAGAAAACAAAGAATAAGATGAAAATTGAGAAAAATCGATATATGATGAACTTGCATACATTGCATATAGCAGTAAAATGTATTTAAAATGCAATGGAAGATAAAACATTATCCATTTTCTTAGCATTTCTTTGATTGTTTCATGGACATAGTTCCATATTCATATGTAAGTAGGGAAATTCATGTAACTTCTCGGGTACCTGTTTATTGAACATAGGCATAAAAGCGTTTAAAAGAGTAAAATAAAATAAATTTTTTTTTAAATATTTTGAAATTTTATTTATTAGGAATCATTCAAATAATGTGAATATAAAAGGATTTTTATATATTCTAACAATAGCACTAGAAACTGTGAAGCAATTCACAAAAACATACTGGATACCCGGTCACTGGAAAGGTTAAAAGAAAATTCTGAAATACACAATTTTAAAAAATTCTATTCTATCTAAAGAAAAAATAACAATTTAAAAATCTGGGAAAAATTCAGTCTCTTACTGACAAATTAGTAAACATAAATTCAAGAAATGTAAACAAATGCGTGAAGCAATACATATCCTGGGTTTAGTTTATCAATTTGAGACATTTCTTCCCATATGCGAATATTTTTCGTATAATAATCTAAGAATTCTTTTTTGAGAAGAAAATTCTAGAACAATAAAATATCCAACAAGTAAAAGACTCGTAAAATTTATCGAAAAGAAAAAACTATAATTTAAAAGTATTTGTTGGGTAATAAATTACAAAATAGAGAGACGCATCTAAATTTTCTTTGGATAAAATACGTACCCTTAAATGCTATCATAAAAGTAACTAGCTTATAAAATAAAATTTAACCGATTTGAATATCTTTAAGGGAAATGTGCTTCATAAGAAAAATAAAAGCACGTTATACATTCTTGTTTCTAAAAGCAGATTATTCAATATATCCTTTATATAAGTACCCTTTATAGAAGGAGATAAATACTTCATTAAAATTCTGGTGGTATAGGGGATTTTTATATAATAAAAATTACATTTTATATAATAAAAATCATGCTGCAAGGGATAATTGTTTTTAATTAAAGAAAACTTGTGTTACGTTAAGAAAACTGTATCCTCTTTATATGACAGGAAAATAATCTATATCGCAATAAAACGCACTTACACGAAAAGAAATGTTTTCAGAAGACATTTAAAAAATTTCATGCTGTAAGTTTTTGAATTCTTTTTAATTTCTTTAATTTTTTTCTAAAACTTTCTCTCTTTATTTAGTAACATAAATTGTAAGTATTTTAAGAGAATAATGTCTAAATTATTCCTTTTTGTATCCTAATGGTACGCAGCTTTCAACAGAGAGTCAATAGAAAATTTCTTAAAATATAGTTCCGATTCTATTTGCTGACATCATGTTTTCACTGATAATTCAATTATCTAAATAAAATTTTCAAGGTAATTTGAATGCTTATTAAACAGTTTAAAATAAAAACTGAAATTAATCAATTATTGATACGTTTTTAATTAAAAATCACTTATTGTCTCCAAGGTCACAATTTTTAAAATTCTCAGACTGAAAAAAGGTCAATATATAATACATATTTTCATTAAAATCTGTATCTTAAAAGATTTCTAATAAACATATAATATATACAGCTGAATGATAATTACATATTTTAAATTAATATGCAATAAATTTAAGACATACGGAATTTGGAACGCATGCAGACGACGATTAGCAATAGAATAATTTCTCATTTAGATTAAATTATTATTTACTTAATTTTACTTATTTTACTTAATTATTTACTTATATTTCGGAATTATTATTTATCTATCATCGCGGTTTAAATTAAGTAGTTATTTTATTACTATTTTTTGTGAAGTAATACTTCCATTATAGAGCTCCTTTTTAATGTTTAACTGAACGTAATAACTCATTGAATCTAGAGGTAAATTTATTATTGCATTTGCTGTATTTAACTCAATTAATTTTGTAATAAGTATGAAAAATAAATTTATATAATTGCTTTCATACATACAAGATTGTCCAGAGAATGTTAGACAACATTACACGGTTTACTCGGAAGATTAGTAGAAACAAAATGCTATTGAAATGACTTCAAAGCATTGTTTCATTCAGAAGATATGCAACTGCAGAATCCCTTGAGATCATTTCCTCTTGCGGAATGAAAAAACCTCATGATGTTGCAGCTGACATGCAGTAGGATGTAAAATTGTGAAGGCTACTCTATTGGCATGATGGTAACGGTACAGGCTGCCGTAGCCTTGAGACCGAGTTCAAATCCCGGAAAAAGTGCGGGCATTTGAAAATTAGTCCATTTAGTATCTTTACGAAATGGAAACATTGTCAAGCTGAACGTCCTTTCGAGAGGTTGGTGATCAGAAAAGAGAAGGTCAGAGACCCACAAATTCGTTCTCCGTGGAATTCTGCATTAACATAGGACTTATCTAAGCAAACTCGCACTTCACCCATAAGGCGCGTAAAGTTTAGACTAACCACAGAAGTATCTCTTACCTTTTGGCTATGATAGAAATGGGAGATCTGATCCGGCTGAAGTTCAGATTATGAGGGTTAGCAATAACAACAGAGCTTGCAAATGTCTACAGTACTCAATGTACTGCCGACTTCTGTAATGCACTAAATGTGTTAAGGAAACACCATAGACAACGGATGCATGGAAGCTAATGTCCAAGAAATGAGGAAAGTCTTAAAAACGCATTTGTGTTTGTTAATATTTGCAGTTGAAGCACGTAAGCAGTGTGAGATGGTGAGCAAACAGGACAGCGAGTATAAGGTTAATGCGGGGATATCGTGGGGCATTCTGTCCTATGCGCAATGAAAGATGTAATAAGTATTATATTATCTCAGGAAGCATTAATACAGTACGTACTAACAATATCTAGCTCTGCTTTCAACATAATATATCTCACAGGAAGTATTTAGTTCGCTGAGTGTTGACTTCAAACGGATCCTTGATTTATGAACTAAGCGATCTGACACGCCCAAGTATGCCTAGAATCGCCCGAAAGTTTCATCAAGAGCTAAAATTAGTTCCCTTGCGTAGTGTTTAAGAGTTCCAGCAATTCTCCAGATTTCCTGTGGCCATACAAGAAGTTAAATGAGTTTTCAAATCTGGCTATGTATACAAACAGATAAGACATCTCCGATAGTAAGACCTGGTCTCTCTATTCAAGGTTTACCAACGGGGTCGGTACTGACCCTTGAGGGTCAATGAAATTTTAAAAGGGGTCAATGACAACCGGTCGACAGTCGAATATGCACCGAAATGGATCTGTACCTTTAAAAATAAAAAAATATCCAAAAAATATATGAATAAAATTTATAATTAATTTTTATTAAAATAAAGCTGCAACGTGTAGTAAGAAAGTGTCGCTGCTGAGCACGAATTGAAGTAAACTGACTGATAAAACCAGAGAGACTTAGAGTCAGTGTGCGAGAACGGAGGGGAGGCAGCCGTGATTGCTGCTTACATGGTTGAAACGAAGGAAAGCAGCCATGTTTGCTGCTTACATGTTACGCGTTTTGCAATTTTATGTTTTTTTCATTTAAATTCTGTTGTAACTAACAAAGTAAGTTTGTATTGTGAAATGAAGCCTCCTATTTTCGACTGTATTAGTTAATTTTAACCTGGATTACTTTCAATTTTTAGAGGGCTTCAATCAAGCCACGAACACGACAAAAAGCTAAGTTTACCTTTCGACATATTTTATTGATCTTCTAAGAGAAAGAAATCATACAAAAAACAAACACAGTTTATTTAATACACTTTTTCGATCAATAATAGTTTTAACATATAAATTTTTTATGGAAATATGCCTTTTAGGAAATAATTCCCTTTCATATAAAAAATCGGAGGAGATGTAGTTGTTGCAGAAAATAAAATGTTTGCGACCACAGAATAAAATATGGAACGTGAATATAAATTATAACTTATTACATGAAATTTTCTACATTCTTTTCCCTAATTTTACATATTTTGGTGAATTTGATAAAGAAAATTGACATCTAAGAGACAGCAAATTTAGTAATCTAAAACGGAAGAAGTTAGCATGTAAAGCTGAGAAAGGTCATTATACGTTTGACCTTATTAAGTGTATCTCAATTTCTCCTTTCTCTTTTATTGAGCTATTGTTACATACATAAGGGTTACTGCAATAAATCAAAGAAAACAAGCAAACTTGAAACAATTACTTGCAATTTAATTTTGCTAAATTTTACTTTAACTTCAGGTTGTGTATCTGCAATTTTAAAATAGTAAAGTATAATTTTAAAATAGTTACTGCAACTCCCAATCTGCATAGTGTCATAAGAAGATGCTGTATATAGAAGACATAAAGAAGGGCAATACAAAGAAGTAAAACACAAAAACAAAGAAAACACAGTAAAAAAAATGGTCGCAAAACTAAAATAGAAAGTAAGAAACAGATTGAATATTTTCGAACGAGACGATTAAAAAATTAAATCAATCAGTTTAGTGATAAATATTGTAAACATTGCATTATTGCATTAAGCGCAACTATCGCCTTAATTAAAATCAAGCTTTTGCGTACTTAGAATTGTGATATTTATTTATATTTACAAAATTAAAAATACTAATAATACAAAAAAATAATTAAACGTAAATCTAATAAATCATTTTGTTTTTCAAAATTTTTGTTAATATACTTAATCTAATTGTTATTTTTAAGTTATTTACGTTCAACTACACTCATTGCCATGAAACTTTGCGCACCAAGAAATAATTATGGGATCGTAACGAAACTTGGCATGAAGGTACATGTCGGGTAGTTTGCAAATGATTAGAAATGCAGTGTGTGCAGTGTTTCAACAAGACAATGCTCGGCCACACATAGCACGGATCTCACACGAGTGCCTCCACCACATTAACACCCTTACCTGGCCTGCTCGATCCCCAGATTTGTCACTAATTGAGCATATCTGCGATCATTTGGGAGCGCGTTTACAGCAACTGTGGAACGAGATGTCTCAGGACACAATACGGAACTTGTATGGCTCAATGCCCGCTCGTATCGCATCGTGTATTCACACTAGAGGTGGTCCAATAGAGTACTAAAACGTTTTCTGCAATAAATGATCCTTTCTTTTTTGATCAAAGTGGTACTTACATATGTAAAATTTCGTTTCATTCTGACAACTCTTTCTTGGTGCGCAAATTTTTTTATGGCAATGAGTGTATTTTTATTATGATTATGTTATTTTTATTATAGATAAAAGCGTAAGAAGGTCGATGAAGATAACCATTCCTTTAAAAAAGATTGAATGCAGTAAAAGATTTGGGATTCCTTGATGTAACCTGACGGAAGTGACGTACACTATACTTTGAAGTCGTCTTCTCCTGAACGAAACAGTAAACGGAACCGTACCATTGGTTTTATCCAATCTCACGAATGCATCATGTAATTCTGTTCCATTTTTCTCGGAACAATCTATATAATTTTTAAAACGAAATACTAATTATTATTGCATTAAAAAGAAGTAATAAGATTTCTTTATGAAAGCAAGATTGTATTCAATTCTTTCTTTTAATTTAAAATAGATCTTTATGGAAATTTGAATGAGTTAGACACTTCTGATTTTAGCCGATGGATATATGTTTTTATTACTGAACGTATGCACTTTTAATTTGAAATCGATGCATATAAAAAATTTCGTGGGACATCTAAACTGTATGCACATAGTTGAACCCATGAATTGCAGCTCAAATTTTTGAATATGATTCATTTTTACGTTAGAAATCGAAGAATTTGCTATTATTGCAGAAAGTACAGTGTTTGTGACTTCAATATAAAAACAGCTCTAAAAAATTACAGAAAATGACAAACGAATTATTACTTTGAAATTTTATATTACTTCTTTCCTAATTTTACCCACTTAGGCAAATTTGTCTAAAAAATTATCTAAACCGTAAGCTGATAAATACTAATTGAATGTCAGAGAACATTCCTAATTTACAAATTGTTTTCATAATGTCTTTATGTGTAAGTCTCCTCTTGTATACCAGTAAGGAAAATCATTTTTAATATTTTCACGGCAAAGAACTTTAGATAAAAATTCTAACTAACATTATACTAGTTATAATAACTTAATTTAATAAAACTTTAGAGTGAAAGGAAAAATTTAACTGAACATAATAAAATTTTTTTGGATAATATAAAACATAATAACTGAATATCATGAAACATTCTAAGTATAATAAAATAACAATATAATTGATAATAATAAAACTTATGATATTTCTTCAGAGGTCTTATTATTGAATGTAACAAGTTTTTTTTAAATACGGAAAACTCATTTGCATAATGCCTTTAGACCTAATTCTGTTCCATACATAGAATAATGTTTAAAGACTAATTTTAATAAACTCTTTCAAATGTAATTCTAATATAAAATCAAATTAAATTATAATGCATAAAACTGAGGTAAGAAAACATAGTTTAGGTCTTTGGCTTGATGACTTTCTTCGTAATTCAGTTTTCATGCCTCTAAGACTTTGGGATCAGTTTGTTTAGTCATCGATTTCACCGCTTTGCTCCTTTCGTAATATCTTAATTGTGGGTGCGGTTAGCTATATTGTCCTGTCATCAAACGCATCATTTGTTTCCGCTGAGTGTTTATTCTTTATTTTGCTATTCATCTAATATTTTATGCATGAAAAATGATCCAATAAATAAAAAAATCCAGAGGTGGTAAAGAGGTATTTGCTCAAAGCCAGCAACCGTCAGCTCACTCTGTTGGCAGGTTAATCGCTTTATACTTTCTTGGTTTATTTGTAACCTTACGTAGTGCAACGGTTTTTATGAATATTTGAATCCATTCTGATTTTGACTGAACTATCCATTTGTTTTCATTGAATTTACGCACTTTTAATCTCAGATCAATGCATATAAGAATGATTGTGTAAAAGGTATAAATAGCAGTGAATTCCGTAAACTATAGCTAAATGTTTAGCTTAAATTGTAGGAAATAATTCTGTTTCAAGTTCAAAATCGAAGGAGGTGTGATTATTGCAGAAAATAAAATGTTTGCGATCATAGCCTAAAAGCAGACCCAAAGCTTTAATGATAAAGGAATTATTACCAAGAAATTTATTATTAACTGTATGTCAAGCTTTCCTGAAAACAATCACATTTGAAACAATTACTTGCTGTGTATTTGCAATTTTAAAATGGTAAGGCAGTATCAATCTGACCTCGTACAGAGACATAAAAAGAAGGCGTATTTTTAGATGTAAATACACTTTTAAACGTTGCAGTTTAAATTAATAACTTACTATCATTCCTCTTGGAGCTTTTTATTCAGATTTAAATCAAGAATCAAATCAAGATAGAAGACATAGTTTCATTGTGTTTATATATGGTTTATCGTATTAAACGTTTGGGGAAATTTTTATGAGTTACTTTCTGTCTTTCTCACATACTTTACAATATTTAATACGCCACCCAGATGGTATAGTGGTCGGAGGAGCCGACCGCGGTACCGGAACGCCCGGATTCGAATGCCGGAGAAGGCATGGTTGTAACTGTCTGCCCTTTCATAAGAGGCAAAGGGGGCCTACCTATTGGATACCTTCCTAATAAAGTGACTATCGCTTCTGGGCTTAATAGTGACCAATGTCTATGATGACTTGTGCCCGCTATTGAAAAAGAAACAATATATAATCCGCCTGTATCCAACATCGTTTTAAGAAACCAGCTGTAGTTTCATTTCTACGCATGGCATATATTAAGATAGGCCTACACACACATAAGACCTGCCTACACACACACACACATTCTTGAGTGTCTTGAAATCTAGTCTGAAGGTTGATCAGTTAATACATAAAATGTTTTACTGAACAAATTATCATTTCTTGACATTTGAAATGTTTGTTTATAAATGATTCAATGGATCTTAAACACTGTATTTCAAAAACTATTTGGAACAAAGAATGATACATGAAAATAATCATTAAGTGTTCATGCTTTTGCATATATCATCACAAATTTTTAGTGTGGCTTTCTTTGATCATACGAAATACTATATTTATATTCGAGTGCGGACCACACCTGTGCTAACATCTCCTTACTAATAGCTATAAATGCACTAATAATGGGATTCGTGGGCTCAAACAAAGTTTCCTTCAGTGCGGACATGTGAAAAGAGTCTGTAACAGACCATCAAAGAAGTCTGTTTACGTGGAAGCTCTTGGATGACCACTACCTTTACATAGACAGTCCGTGCTTTTAACTGTCAGTTCTATTGCAGAACATAATGTGGTATGTTCCAAACTCCAGAACGAACTCTGTTCGATAACACAAAGTAAACACATCTCATCCTCTAAAAACAAAAGGATTTTTGCGGCACAGACGCCAGTTTGGAAGCATTTGTGCCGATATCTAGCTGCAAACGGGAATTTTAAAACCAAATTTAAGCTTAACCAACTGTTTAATGTCTATTTTGCATTGTTAGTGTATATATTATTGTAATTTGCTGCCCAGATGGTATAGTGGTTAGGGAAGCCAATTGCAAGGCCAAAGGGTCCGAGTTCGAATGCCGGAGAAGGCACGGTTATAACTGTTCGTCCCTTCATAGGAGTAGGCGCCTCCGCAGTAAAATGGCCACCACTTCCGGCCTTAAAAGTGGACCAATGTCGAAGAAAAGGGAGACAAAATAGTGCCTGCCGTTGGAAAAAAAAATTATTGTATGTGTATAATTTTTTTTAAAAACACGGTGTTTTAAAACTTAATTAATCATTCATAATCACCTTGGGATGTAGTGTTTGCTGATATCTAATTTTAATTTTTCGAGGTAACAACTCAGATAAAGAACTAATTCCATATGAGTATTTCTTGATAATTAGCTAGCTGTGTTTTGTTGTCCTTAAGAATTGCTAATGGGATCCTATCTGTGAGAAAAAGCGTTTCCAACCATTAATAATTTGCTTTCCTGTTGCTGGACGTGAAAAACGGTTGTCATTTTCTGGTGTCCGCCGAAAATATCGCGGACGATAAAGTCGCGGAGAAAACAATGCAAGGCGAAAATGTCGTGGTACAAAACATCATGGGAGAAAAGAAAGCAAAGAGGAAATATCGCAATTCTAAAACATCGCTGTACAAAATATCGTCATCCAAAAAAAAGCGGTTCAAAATCTTACTTTACAATAATTTATAATAATTATTGATTATATAAACCTTACTTTACAGCTGTAGTCTCAAACTTATATTGCACACGAGCCAATGCGCAATTTGAAAGTAGCTGACAGACAGCAATTACAAAAAAAAGCGGGACTTTCTTACAACAAAAGAAAATTTGTTAATTAAATTCAAAACTTTTTACTAGAATTTTGTAAAAATATACGAATAAAAATAACACAAAGAAAACTATCAAATTTATACTTATATTTTGCCTGAAATCTAAAAGATCGTATCTGCAAGAAATTTCTGTTGGTCGCAATCTGGAATTCAAACAGGCAGCTAAATATTAAAATGTTGAGATTGGCATTTAATCAACTAATTGTAATATATGGAACTACTAAGTAACTTACTTTGAATTTAAACTAAAAAGAAATATCCGAAAGCTTCCCAAGAGGGACAAAACTTGAAAATAAATAATGACAACTATTCTCTTTCTTTTATTTAATAAATTTTTCTATAATGAAATACAAAAATAAAAATAATAGTAATAATAGTATCAGGACTACTGTTTCTTCTAGTTGATTTTGCAAACATAACTGGAGTCCTGAGTAGGAACAGTGAGCTTACTAAAAACTATGTTCGTGCGTGTATAGAAGATGCAACAAAGATAACAAGGGTTTAAATTACCCTTTATTTGCTTATCGATTTTACAGACTTTCCCGCATTTCGGGATACAAAGACCAACCACTTCTGGTCTGAATGTAAAAGAATATAAGACTACTAACTAACTAAAATTTAAATAAGAGCGAACTTTTAATATTTTACACAGATGACTAGCTTTAAGACTGGCCTTTTAAATTACTACGTCTGTAGTACACAAACTGCGGAAAACTGCAATACGTCTTTAACTTTCAAGAGAATTAACACCTCTGGCCTTAAAGGCGGACAGTAACTGATGGCAAGCTCGCATGAAGACTCGTAGCAAAAGGGCTCTCTCTCCTTCTTTCTACTCTTGGCAAAAAGCCAGAACTTAAATACTTAAGCGTTAGCAAGTACAATTTGCATAAACATATTTACGCAGTAATTCAGTAATTTTGGCCGGAAACAAGAAAATAAGAGATCTTAGTAAATTTCTGAAATAAAATAAATGTTAGTTAAACTTAAGATCTTGCATGCTTCTCGCCAGAGTTAATACGTTTGAAACTAAGGTCCAAACGACCTTGTTGAAAACTTTTAATTCTAAAGTCTAACGCGAGACCAATCTTTCACAAAAACTCCTCACTAAAACTATCTAACCTAGAAATTATGTAAAAAGCAGTTTTACAACATTTTCTCCAGGGACAATTATTCTTCATCTGTTACGCTACCTAAAAAGAGGAATTTCTTGTCTCTTATCGGTTCCTTCCAGAGATTCGGAAGAAAAACTAGTTTAATCAATTTGTCAAGTAATTTAAATGGCAAGTAACATGAACACGTATATTTTTTTCCTTTTAAAATTTCATTCTTATTTCATTCAGACCATTATTTAATTATCCCCCCGTGTTCTCTGACCTGTGCTGTAAAGAGAGAAACACCAAACACGGGCGTGTCTACGTACAAGTGTTCAACACTACCGCCTACAATCAAAACACTAACGTGTTGAAATTCAACATAACAAGACTTCGGAACGCATCTTACATTCATCTCTGAACCTTGAGGTACTATTCTAAAATAAGTGGCTAACTCTGCAGTGCAGCGTCAGAGAGCCTAACTACATTCATTCATTCCAAGTTTAGCACATATTCACCATGCGTTAAGTTGCATTTATGCAGTCACATTCTTTTAACTCAGCGGTTTTAAACTTTTACATTCATATAATGCTTTCACTTTTAACACATCATTGTACTTCTTAAATTTTAACAGAACAGTTCACATGTATATAAGAACACATTAACATGCCATTACTTCTACACATTTGAAAACATACAGTTAACTTACTCCTACTGAAAGCAAGTGCTGTTTCTTTTACATTTAACAAGTACATTTCACAAGTCGTTCAGACTAAAATGTCTTTTCTTAACAGATTCTTTTAAATAAAGCTTTATACAATATTTTTAGCATGTTCTTAAGGTACTTTTCTTATACAGTTATAAAATCTTTTACAATACTGAAGTATTTACACTTTACTATTATAGTACAATAATACTATTTTACTCGCGAGTAGTTGAAAAACATAGTAACAAATAGGTCATTTCTCGCCTTTTAGGCGATAAAGGTAGACCTCACATGACGTAAAACATCTTAAATTCTGCCACTTGGCAGTAAGAACGAAAATTAACTTAAAGTTTCAAAATAACATAAAGTTTTACTTATCTTTTTGACATTCAGACATCCGTTTAGCCGCCCACTCCTAGAAGGTAGCAAAGACCATGGTTTGATTGAACCGACGCCTTGTCCGGGCCCGACCCTCAGTCCGTTTTCTTTTTGGGCGTGCTTGATGGCTCTTGAAAAACTTCTTCCTCTCCGCTGGTTGATTTCCAGGTCGCTTGATAGGTGCTGTCCTTGGAAGCGTCGGGACATTTCTCGTCGGTTGTTGCCGAGTTTTGCCGATTTGCTGTTCGAACTTTTGTTGTTGTCTTGAGTTTGCAGCTGGCTTTCCCGGGCCAATTCGTGGACACTTGCTGCGAAGAATCCTTTCTGAGGGTTCAATATTTCTTTTCTCACCGGTTCTATGGCTGCGGCCATTTCTTCTCGCCTTCTTCGTACTGGTAGAATTTCCCTCTTCCTCCTGTTGGAGCCGGTCGTGTCCTCTCTTTTCTGATCGAGGGAATAGCTTCATTTTTTTCTTATCTCCGGTGTTCCATCGGGGAGCTTTTCATTATTTGTTTGTATCTTTACTTGTGGCTGACTCTGGCGGTCGTTGTTGTTGTGCCATGTATTAAGATGGTGCCTGCCGTGCCGGATCCTGCAAAAGATCTTGAAATATTCTCATGTTATTTTGATTGTAATAAGGCTTGATTTGATGGATATTTGCGGTAATTTTTTCGCCATTCTTGGCTCTTAAAACCACCACTGCCTGGGTTATTTTCTCAATAGAAACGGTCCTTCAAACCGTGAGCAAAATTTTGCCACATTATCTTCCGCTGAAGAAAGTGAGTGCTTCAACTTAAGTACTTCATCCCCCACATTATACTTTACTTCCCGTCTTTTCATGTCATAATACATTTTCTGTTTCCTCTGTGATACTCAGTGTTTTCTTTTGCCTCCTTAATTAACTTTTGTATATCCGCCATTTGGAATTCAAGGGTCCTTTTTTAAACATAAAACAATTTGTCCAGTGAGGTTAGAATCTTTGGGCCTAAAAATAACTCAGCAGGAGTTTTGCCTGTCGTGTCGTGTTTCGCGGTTCTAAGGGCGAAAGCTAATTCATTGACATAGTTAGGTATTCATTGACATAGGACAATTATGGCAAAGCACACGAGGGCTATCTGCCTAAAGGGAGGGATGCCTTCGTGGAGGACTTTCTAAGGGAAACTGGCTCGTATACCCGTTACACATGGGGAAAACCACGAAAGCGCCCATGCAGCCAGCCCGTTCGCGGGATTCGAACCTCGGGGACCGAACTACCAGTGTTCCGCGTCTTTACCGCTCGGCCGCTGGTGGGCCCATTGACATAGTTATCTTAGCTTTTATGAAAATTTTTAACATAACTACGAATAATTTTAACTATGTTTCTGTTGACCCCTTTTCTCTACATTTGATTGCGGCCGATACGGGACCATTTTTAAATAACGTATGCCCAGTTTTTGACACATGTCTTCAAAACTATTGCTTATAAATTAAGGACCATTATCCGATATAACTTTCAGAAGCGCCCCGTATTTTAAAATATATTTATTTTAAGTAGAATCAGTAACTAATTTCGCAGAGGCTCGTTTTAGGGAAACAATTTCGGTCCATTTACTAAAATGGTCAACCATAACAAGGAGATACCGACTTTTATTTAACTGACTTTTCCGGAAAGGACCCAATAAATCGACGCCAAATATTTCATTTGAAAATTCTTACTTAATGCTACTTAGAAACCCGGCCGGGCGAAATTAACATAGTTAACTAGCTGGCATGTTGTGCAAGACTGAACATACGCCCTTGTTCACTTTTGCAGTTCAGGAAAATAAACTGCTTCGCGTACGCGTTGGATGGTTTTCCGAATGCCACCATGAGTTGATATTGGCGAATCGTGCAATTCCTGCAAAATATTTAATCTAAGACTAGTTGGGATAACAGGTCGGTATTCACTGTTATTATTCGTAGTTTTCTTATAAGATAATAGACCATCTATCAGTTCGTAATTGGCCGCCCTATTTCTTATCGCCATAATATCTTGGTGGCTAAAGTTTTCAGGATCTCTTAAGTAATCAAACATATTTTTAAATTCCAGATCCTTGCCCAGCCGTTATTACAGTCTCACGAGAATCTATCATCTGGGATCTGAGCATTGCCACTTTAACACTATTCCTTTCTTCATCTATCTTGATTCTTGACAGGGCATCTGCTACGACATTTTCCTTTCCCAGCCTGTGTTTAATTATCAAATTATATTATTGTAATTTAAGTGTCCATCTTATTAGTCTTGGTGATAGATTCTTTTCTGAATATAATCTAGCGACCGCATGATCGGAGTAGACCGTTACTGGAGAGCTTCCAAAATAGACTCTGAACCTTTCTGCCATTAACAGAACCGCAAGTGTTTCCCTTTCTGTCGCTGAATAATTTCTTTGAGTATCATTTAAATTACGACTAAAGAATGCCACGGGCTGCCCATTTTGGGAAAGAACTGCCCCTACGGCATAATCAGAGGCATAGGCCGCGATTTTTAAATTTTCATCATTTCGGGAAATTTCAACACAGAGGCTTGCGTTAACGTTTGTTTTAATTTTTTAAAAGCGGTGTTAGCTTAGGCTGTCCACGAAAATCTTGCTTTCTTTCGTTTTAATTTTAATAACGGTCCGGCAACGGTGGCAAAATCCTTTCAGAGCCCTAGAAAAGTAGATAGTTCTTTTGCCGTATTTGGCAGCGGATAATTCTGAAGTGCAATTATTTTTTATTTGTGGGTTTCGATGCCTTTCTGGAAAATTTTATACCCCAAATAACGTAATTCTATGGCTGTGAATTTGCACTTTTCAGCATTAACTTTTAGACCGGCCTCATTTAACAATGAAAACACTTCTTTTAAATCTTTAATGTGATGTTCTAAATTATCACTAGTAACAATAACGTCATCTAAATAAATAAAAGTGCTTTTTCCTAGAACGGGTCTTAAAACAATGTCCATACAATTTTGAAATGTTGCTGGCGCGCCTGACAGGCCAAACGGCATACGCAAGAATACTTAAGTGCCAGATTTAGTTAAAAACGCCGTTTTATGTACGTCTTCAGGCTTTACGCCGATTTGAAAATAACCCGACGTTAAGTCAATTGTAGTCATGTATCTAGTGGAAGTTATGTTTCGCAAGATTTTCTCAATAATGGGTGATGGATAAACCGGATACTTAGCAATGCTGTTTAGCTTCCGGTAATCTATTGCAAAACTCCACTTTTTTGGGTGTGTAACCGGATAATCATTATTCTTCTTACATAAAATAACCGGGCTAACATAACTACTGGAGATGGGCGTGTTGATCTTTTTACTTAGCATATCTTTAATATGCCATTCTATATTTTTTTCTTTAGACTTGTCATAGCGGTAAGCCTTGTAGTGAACTGGCTGTGAATCTCCCGTATTTATTTCGTAGTTGGTCACTTGCGTAAATCCGGGAATGTCACTGAACAAAGTAGAAAATTCACTTACCCCTTGGCGTAGTTTTTCTTGCTCTTCAGTTGGCAGATGTTCAAGCTTCAATGTGAGGGGAGGGTCCGCTTTCACTTCCGACACCGGTTTCATGGTCACCTTGTAGAGACATTAGGATTTTTTGGAAGCAGGAACCATGAAAAATATGCATCGCCTTCGCCGGGAATCGAACCACGGATCTCTGAAATACCGGCTCAGTGTGCTGACCATTACACCACGAAGGCACGCTAAGAATGTGGGAGATATACCTTATATACTCCCCTTTTTAAAGGGCGACTAGGGTTTTAGGGGACCTAGTCGCCAAATCCTGGGTGTGGAGAGTCATCATCCACAACCCTTTTAGTTCGGGCGCCACTGTAGAGACATTAGGATTTTTTGGAAGCAGGAACCATGAAAAATATGCATCGCCTTCGCCGGGAATCGAACCACGGATCTCTGAAATACCGGCTCAGTGTGCTGACCATTACACCACGAAGGCATGCTAAGAATGTGGGAGATATACCTTATAACCTTAAGTGATGCTTGACTGAAATCGAGTGTTGCTTCGGAAGCTGAAAGAAAATTGTATTATGTTTGCTTGAAGATTTTTTACAATAAGGAATATAATTTTTACTTGCTCGTCTTTAATGCGGATATACAGTGGTACTTTACCTATATATTTACATTTCCCCCCTGGGCTGCTATCACCGTCGTATTATCCGAACTTTAGACTCTATACCGAGGAAAATATTTTTTAAAAAATTCTCTTGCCACAAAGCTACACTGAGCTCCTGTATCCAGGACGGCGGTTGCTGGAATATTGTTCACTAATACTTCAATCTTCGGAAGAACTAAATTGTTCACAACAACTGTATTGAGCTTGATGGTAAAGGGATTTTCTTAGCCTTCGGATTTCCTCACCCTCCCGTCAGCAGAAATCCGTTTCAGTTTAAATCTTTTTTCTTCTTTTCCGCGCCTTTCCGCTGGCCTTCAAACTTTTTGTCTGGCTTATTTTTGAACTTTCGACGTTCGCTGGTTGTTTTTGAATATTCAGGTTTCTTTGACCACTGATTCGACTTGCTTCCGTAGCCGCGGTCTTGCCTCTGCTGTGGCCTTGGCGCACCAAATTAGCTTCGTTGCTCGTACTGGGGTCTTCTTTCAATGTCCGCCGTTCTTCTGCTTTCAAACTGAATTGCGAGCTCAAATAACTTTTCCAAACTCGTTGGATTCCTTAACTCGATAAAGTCTTGTACCTGGGGAAGTAACCTAGGCAAAATGATTTGTATTACTTCAGGTCACCCCGAAAGGCAGACCCAGGACAGGGGTCCATCTCCAGCGTTCCGTTCCGTTCTGTATTACTTCAGGATCCGGCCGGCTTCCATACAAAAGCTTAAATAATTGTATTCTTCTTAAAATGAAGCTTGAGAGTTCCTCAATTTTTTGCTGGTATGTGCTGAGAGCTTCTAATTTCGCAGGATTTCTTACTACTGGGAAGGCTTTTACTAAGGAAGTCTTGAAATTTTCGTAAGTGTAGGTAGAACTTCCCGGTTGGCCCAAGAGATTTTTTCCGATGTACTTTAACCAACTAAGTTCTTGACCCCTCAACGCGCTAGTAGCCAAAATCACTTTCTGGAACTCATGGACTGGATAGAGCATAAAGTGGTCATCTAATTTTTCCAAAATGTTATTCACCGCTGAATTCCCATCGAAGCTCGCTGCTGGCTTCATTGATGATGCTCACATGGTCTGGACGGTGTACTGGAATCCTTCTAGGATGGCAGCTAGCATTTCTGAATTTTCGGCCGATACTACGGGTTCATCAACTTCCTTTTGAAAGTCGGCCAAGGGTCTTCTCCTTCGGGCGCCACTATCAGGACTACTGTTTCTTCTAGTTGATTTTGCAAACATAACTGGAGTCCCGAGTAGGAAGAGGGAGCTTACTAAAGGCTATGTTCGTGCGTGTGTAGAAGATACAGCATTGATAAGAAGGGTTCAAATTACCCTTTATTTGCTTATCGATTTTACAGACTTTCCCGCATTTCGGGATACAAAGACCAACCATTTGTCGTCTGAACATGAAAGAATATAAGACTTCTAACTAACTAAAATTTAAATAAGAGCTAACTTTTAATATTTTACGCATATTAGAAGCACCATGACTGGCCTTTTAAATTACTACGTCTGTAGTACGCAAACTGCAGAAAACTACAATACGTCTTTAACTTTCAAGAGGACTAACACCTCTGGCCTTAAAGGCGGACAGTAACTGATGGCAAGCTCGCGTGAAGACTCGTAGCAAAAGTGCTCCATCTCCTTCTTTCCACTCTTGGCAAAAAGCCAGAACTTAAATACTTAAGCGTTAGCAGGTGCAATTTGCATAAATATATTCACGCAGTAATTCAGTAATTTTGGCCGAAAGTGGAAAATAAGAGATGATAGTAAAGTTTTAAAATAAAATGAGCGTTAGTTAAATTTAAGATTCTTACAATAATTGTGTGTAAATTAGTGTAACCATGTTTATTTTTTACTACACCTTTCAACTACAACACCTCATGACATTTCGATCTCCATGAAGTTTGTAATCTTGGAGAGAAATTACCAAAAAGTATTATCACAAATTGTAGATAGTCATTGGCAGTCTGACTCTTTTAATAGATTTATTAATTTTCAACTAAGAAAAAAAAATCGTTCTCGTGTTAATGTACTCAAAAGCAACGCGAGTATTCTTACTGCAAAAATTCGTAACTTATGATATTTATTCTTTTGACAAGTAACTATTAAAAGTAACATATAATCCATTCTACAATCCTCTGCATCCTACAAGCCTATTATTCCGGTAGATCCCGTAACTGGAAATGGTACACTGCATGAAAGCTTGAGGCCGTCTCCTTGTTAAAGATAATGTCTGGATTAAGGTCGTCAGTGCAACTCATAAGTTCCACCTTCTTTTCTGCCAGGCCGTTAACATTCTGTGTGAATATGACTAAGCCTGTTGTGCTGTTCCTAACAATATGATTAGATACGATAATTTTAATTCTGTAGCAGTTTTGTCATCACGAAGAATTTTTCTAACTGTCTAGACTGTGTGAGTTTTCTCAAGCCATCTGTCATGAGAGTCCAGATTTTTAGAATGTTAGAAAATCCGTTTATTGATTATGTGCTTGTTCATTTATGTCCTTATTATTGAGAGTATTGAGTTGCAGAGGAAAATCCATTGTGGCAGGAGCAAGTTGAGCAGGATTTTTAGAAGTCCGGAAATTGATAGCAGGCTGAGGTGCGAGTTTAGAGGTCTTGAGGTAACTGATGTTCCTTGGTTTCCGTGAGCAACCTAAGAAACTGTCTGCGTGCCTTCCAAGACACAAGACACACTTTAGAAGATTTATGATCAGCTTCACACTTTCTTGTTTCGTGATCTCTAGCGCAGTATGGAAGTCAGTTATAATGCTAAAAGCTATGCTTGAATATCTGGCGTCTGCAGCATTATGAAGGGTCAGACCGTCTGCCGATCGACTTCATTTTAACCTGAAAGTATCGCAAGTGGATAACATGATATGTCTTTTTAGTTGCTTTAGTTTTACTCAGATAGATTAGAAAGAGAGGTAGAGGATTACGTTACCTCCTATTGCATAATTGAATTATATGGTTTGAATAGTAACCAGGTTACTTAGTTCATTAATAATGCTTTGTATACATGAGTTGAAAGAGAATCCATGTATTACAACTTTCAGCATTTTATCTTCTGGTAATTAAAAAGTCTGAGAGGAAATGTTCTTTTCTTCAATTGTTTTAGAATCAGTCTGGGGGCATCGGAGTCTGGAGAAGTATTGAGTTAATTTCCTCTCAGCTCCTAATATTGTTTGACAGGAGATGGAAAAACTTTCTTGTAAGAATTGGTCAAGATTTTGCAAGTCGTCGATGTAAATGGGTGGAGTTTTCTTGATCCAGGAGTTTGAATGTTCAAATTCGCTAACACAACCTTGTATTTGGCGTACATTCACTAAAAACACTCAATCGATTTCGAGAGCAGCTACAGGTCCCTCCTCATCAGGAGAACAAAATACAAGAAGGGGAAAGAAAGCTGAGTAACGGCTTTTTATACTCTCGCGTAGAACCACGCGCAAGGAGGCAACGCCATCTATCGAGAAAAATAATCATCAAGAATTATGCTAATAGAATTTTAAAAGCGCTTTTAGAGATTTATAGAACAATGATTTGATTTCATAAACATGGCTGCCGTTTGTTTTATTTTCGGAAAGGAGGGAGTGAAGGGAACTTAAAGTCCGTAAAAGAGCGAACGGACCTTGAGTACTTCTACGGACCTTGGAAGAAACTCCAAACAATCCCTCTTTTTATTCTAACCTCTTTGTTAAAATGCGTTGCCATATTAAAAAAAATTAGTCCAGGTCAATTGAAGCCAACTAGATTTACCAATTGGCATTGGTTGAAGCTGAGGAGAAGAAGAATTGATAATCCGGCATTTTCGTAAAACCTCTAATCATAGAAGATTCTATGGCTTGGAGAGAATATACGAAAATACCAAATACATGAGAACAAAATGCGATGCGTTGCGGAGACTTTGAGGAGAAAATTTGACTTCAGTATGATAACAGCAAAATTACTACAAAATTAGTCAGACAACAATGAGCGTGTTCCTTTTCTTCTGTCGAGAAATGTATTTCCCAAATTCCTCCCCTCCCTCTCCAAGCTTTGCGTAATTGGTTTTCTTTCAGAAACAACATATCACAGTACTTTTAGTTTGAAAAGGAATGAATGATAATAAAGGCTTTTCGTTTATTCGTATATTACGAGAAAGAGGTCTTTATATAAGTTCAGATCATATCGGAAGCAAGAACGAAAGGGATGAATTGTGATGGATTCTGAAAAATTTTATATTTTGTAAGTTATATAAGTAATTAAAATTGCATTAATACTTGTTATAACGTGTACATTAAGAAAAGGGGGGGACAAAAGCTATTTTTAAGCTTTATTTTTAGAGAAAATTTCATTTCGATATAAAAAACGCATCTGGCAATATAGGAGGTGTTTTGTTTTCTGTATTCTAACTGTTAAGTATGTGACAGTTTCGCTCTTGAAAAATTTTGCATTTGATATGTGATGTAAATATCTAAATTTGGGGAATCTCATTTTAGAATTAAAAACAAAATGATGGAGGCTTCGGTTGTCAATGTCGCTGTTAAATCAGCGTCTTACAATATAATTTTACAGGTGTGTATTATAAAATTGCAGCATATTTTAATTCAGAAATCGTATGGCTTTGCAAGTGATGGCTTATCCTAATATTAGAAATTTCATGTAGTTTTTCACCTTGTAGTTTACTCTTCTAATAGTATATTTTGACGTAGTCTGATAGCAGAAATTAGTTTATAGTGGCAACTATATTAGAATTAATGTTTTGAATGTTAATAATACCGTTACTAAACATACAGTTATTTTCTTAGATTTTGATGCGCATAGTATCATCTCTGTCAAATGCTGTTATCCTGCGTTTCATAGCTAAAGATGCCCTAGGTGTTATAAATGTTCGGTAAGCCGTTTAATTCTTTTATTAATTTTTTATTATGATTTTAAGATTTTGAATTTTTACGCTTTTCTTACGAATACCATTTTTTATTTTCTGTAACTTTTTCTGATAGTTAAATTAATACGTTTTTCTTCCTTATTCTTTGAGAATGTGTTCTACAGATTTCAGATTTCTATAGTTAAAAGCAGGGTTACAGATGTAAATTTTTCGCGTGTCAGTTATTGAATATACAGCATTTTATCATATGGTATGGTACATTATCTAAATGCATATACAGACTAGAAATAAAATTGTGTTTGTTATTAGTAACCATATTTTTTTTCATAAAAGCGCTAAAGTATCTTTGTACTACAAACTTAAAATATTTCAGCATAAATTTGCAAAACAAATGGTGCAAATTTTTTTCTAATTATGTTCACTAAATGTTTCAGTTTACTGACTAAAATTTGTGAGTAACTGTTAGAAAATATTCCTGTTTGAAAAGGAGTAGAATTTATTTTCAATCAATTTACATTTTGGTTTTAAAATTTTTTTCTAATAGTACTTTGGTGAATTGTATGAAACATAAATTCCCATCTAAAAATGCATATGAAACTTTTAACCATGTTCGCTCACAAATGTGACTAAAATTATTTAGTAGGAGTTCAAATATTTTGGTCACACAGCTGTATTCTGTGTAAGTTTTTGCGATAGTTACATTTGTTGCATCACAAATATTTGTATCATATTTGAAAGCTGACTAAGGCTCAAACTTTGAATTATTTTTGCCATTTTCTTTGGTTATGCTTTTTGCAAGGTATTTTGCTCATATTTTGTCAGCTATTATTAATCAGCAGAAAACATTGTATGGCTGGTTTATGCCAAGTAAATTATGTAGGATTTTTTAATAAGGTCAAAGAACATCTTTTTAATAAAAAAATTTACATATTTTATAAAAGTCTAGTTTTTATTGCTTGAATATTATCTCTTTCTTAGAAGCATTAAAATGGATCTAAAAATGAAATATTAATATAATTTTATTATAAGATATCTATTAAAAAGTTTTTTCCTCTTCTGAAAATTTTTGTAAAAATAAGGTAAAAAGATGAATGCATATCCTTCTAACCAAAAATTTCAATCCATTTATAACTGGGAAAGTATGAATTCTTAATATATTTTAATGAGAAAAGTGTACCTTCTTTGCTTACCCCAATTTTCAGATGACAAAATATCCTGTTGATATATTTATGTGGATATTTATATGTTGTTATGATCTGAAAGCAGTTATATTCTTATAAACTTGATGGTATTATCAAAAGTTTTAAAAAGCTCATTCATTCTCTTCAGTCAACATATATATATGTAAAATAGCTATCTTTCTAATAATAAATTAGCAATATCCCATTAACTGCTGGAGCATGCTCTCCTCTTCATTCTAAAAATAGCAAAGCAATCATTTTTCTAATATAATCTTTACTTGCTGCAATCCTGAAAAGTGATCTGTCATATGATCTCTACTACTCAGTTATTCTTAGAATGCAATGAAATCTTAACGCAGCATCTGATCCAAAATGTAATCTGTTTAATGTAATCATGCTTTAGTATAAAAAGGTCTTTGCTGCATAATCTCGCTCTATTTTGGTCCCCTCTTCTGGTTTGTGAAACTTAACGTCAACTGGTTGCTGCTTAGTTTCTTCTCTTGTTTCAGAATTGTAATACATCTTAGATAAATGCTAATGTGCTTATTCAGCACCACAATATAATGATGTGAAAAAAATATGTTTCAAGAATGTTTAAAAATAAATTATTTATTAACTCGCACCATGCCTATCTGCAAATCATTCATCCTTCTACTATGCAGTTAAGCTATCACCACATGCTTATCCGTTAAAAGATGTCAACTGTGTGTTCTCCTAAATTGTATCTCAATTATTACAACTACTGCCAGAAATTGCTCTATGTCAAAAGTTTCATTCCATCACCACTAATTATGCTTATTTTCATTATATATATATATATAGGGATATAATATAAAGATCTTATCATAAGGTATCAATAAATTCTACCTAATGTTTTGTCAAAAGGAAAGCTATAAACATTCAAAAGAATACTTTCTTATATTTCCCTGATATCCGTGTTAAAGGTTAATTGAGTAATATTTAACTTTCGTAGGCTTAAAAATCTTTATTCTCAGATCCAATTTTGCCTTTAAACAAGTTAAGTTTGTTCAGTTAGCCACTTATCCCTTCTATCAGTACACATTTAGAGGAAAAAGGAGTGGAAACTTCAAGCTATATCATTTGTAGATGTGAAAAAGAAAAATTCAGATCAAGTTCAACATACTGTCAACTCTACTTTCAACATGTGTAACTGAAAAGAGTGACATAAAATTAATGGTTAAGAACAAAGTACTCATGTTTTTGAGTAGAAAATCACTGGAGCTAGAAATTATAATGTGGATCATCCTGTTAAATTAGTTAGGCAGTGGTGGTAAAATATCAGATACATCAAACTGGTGCATCTGATTTATCTTTAAAGAAACCTTTAAAGATAAATCAGATGAATCTTTAAAGATAACCTTATCTTTAAAAAAACTTTAAAGCTTAAAAACTTTGAACCTTACACCTTTGTAACCTTAGCTTAAGACCTTAAACCCTTTACACCTTTCTGAGAAATCATTTTAATCTTCTGAAATCTGTGAAACTCCTTCTACCCTTTCCTTTAAAAGGGGGGAAAATATGTTAAATAAATTTCTCTTGAGAGTTACTTAAAACTTCTAGTCTCTCTCACAGCTCTGGAAGTATATGTGAACCATACCACAGTCTGAGTATCTTGCTCTAGGACATGGTCATCTCATACTCAGATTGCATGCATGTTACGTGCACAACCTGAAAGCAACTGGGAGGCCAGACTTTTTTTCTGTGTTTAATTTCTATCTGTAATGAATTTCTGTTGTTTACATTTCATAATTCAGATGTACTAGCAACTGAATATTAAATTTTTGCTGTGACATTTATTTCAAATAATTCTAATATTTTGAATTAATCACTAAATAACTTACTTTTATTATAAACTTAAAATGAACAGACTATGAACCAAATTTTAACAGAAAACTTCCCCGGTAGAACAAATCTTGAGAATAAATATCAAAAACTTATTCTGTTTCCTTTTCATATTAAATTTTTATTGATATATGCAGGAAAAAAACATGTGATTGTATGAAAATAATTATACATTTTTCGATTTTTTTTACTACAGCTTGACATTGATAGCATTTCATGTTTGGTAACTCTTATAGTGGACACACTAGAATGTAAATGTTTTATCAAATTTCGGCTGGCATATACATTTATTTGATTGTACCAACGTCCCACCTTAGTCTACTCATGTTGCCTAGCATGCAAGCTTACAGAGCCTATAATATTTTTATTTAATGGACATCATCGTAAATCTACCCATTTTATTTCATTTTCATTCACAAGCTATTGTGCATATAAATACAATCAGTATGTTTCTAATGCTGTTTATATTTTGTCATTTCCTGGGAGTGTCCTTTAATTGTCATTGCCTGAGATTTGATGATTAATGTCCTTTTTTCTTTTAGCTTCTTTTGAGGGTCTGTTGGAACATTTTTAATGTGTACGTTACCTATGTACTTTTGCTGTGTGCTAGGTCTAGTTTCGAACTCAATTGGAATGTAGTGACTGCTGAAATATTTACCAGTGCTTTTCTGTTTTCTTAATAAATACCGTAATGCAATCCACTGCCCTCTGAATTTATGCTATATTGAAAATAAACTCTGTGTTAAAACCATTACCTAACAGAAATGTGTTGGCAGGCTACATACAATTGCTTTGGGGGCTGGACTGTTGCTTTGGGAAACGGCATTGCGAGTGTAATTCTCAAATGTTATTCATTGCCTTCAAGTCTATGCATCATGTGAATACATTTTTATTAGGTATTCCCCCCCCTCCAAATGCAGTGTTTATATGTTTAGAGACACAATGATATGGGCTTATGTGCACTGGCTACTCTTGAAGGGAAAAGGATAGAATGAATAAGTTGAGACTTTGTCACTGTATATTTGTACCAGTCTAAGTGTCGAGTAAAGTAGGAGAATTTCTGAGATCGATAAAATCAGTAAATTTAGTTTGTAACCAACAGCTGATAACAATTGAATACTCTAAAATTTCCTGTTTACCGGTTAAACAAAGTTATTTAGTGGTTAGTTCGACTTATTGAAATTATTTTAAATAAATGTCAATCTAAAATTTGATATTTGATAAGTTGTCAGTACTGTACTGTATTCAGTTTGATAAGTTGTAAACTGCAAATTGTAACCAATAGAAATTTCTTTCAGGTACCGACACTTAAGACTTCAGATAAAAAATAAATATAAATTGGAATTTTACCTTTGTGTTGTTATTATTATTGTTTATATATGTTTGGTCAAATGTTCAATAAGAGAAACTTAAAATTTATTTATTAATCCAAATGGGCTATTAGTCTCAAAATGGGATTTTGCGTTTAATCACTATCAAAAGCTGTATCACTTTTCAGATTGTTGCCATCAAATATTATTGCACTGTATTATTTTTAGCATATTTTGTAAAACTTTAATGAATTTTTTATTAACAAACTCAACAATATGACACTATATGGAATAAAAGATTTTCACTCCAGTGCATGAGACTGTATATTAGAAATTCTAAGGAAATGCTGTTTTTCAATATTTTGTGATTTTGCTGTTAAATTTTGTGGCGTATTTGCAAAGAACATGATATTTCATAAATAAAGCTAACACAAAACATTAACAGTAAAAAAAAATTTTTTTTTCCAAGCCATTTTATTAAGAAAACTGAACATTGAACTGAGAAAAAACACAAAAAATAGAAAAATGTATGCCAACTGCTACTTTTAAACTTTTGTAATTTTGTTGTTGTACTGTATGTGGAATAACTGAAAAAAAAATGCTACTTAATAACAAAGCTAAAGAGACAAAGAGAAATGGGTTAACTGGAGTGAGTACAACAGCAGACTGGTAGACTGCAAGCTCAGTGAGGGCATAAGAAATCATAACATTCTTTTGGGCAGTCGTTAAAATCTGAACATTTTCTGATTTTTTTAATGATTATTTTATTATTATTCTTTTTATTTTAACTTCTTTAAAAAAATTATCTGGCCTCTCAACTGCGTTCAGATTGAGCATTCAGCCTACGTGTAGTTTTAGACCACTGCCTTAGAGAATGGAAATACAATTTCTGTATCTCTTCTTTTAAAGTACTAGTTTTCAATTTCTTAGTGTCAGGGATATATTTAGCAAATAAAATTAATACTGTATGATAGAGAACTGAAATTTTAATAAGTATTTATCCCATTGATGTATATAATGAGAGATGATATTCACACTGCATGTGTGCTGTTTCAACAGATTTTTAAGTTTCAGTTCTTACTAGATAAAATGAATTTTAATCATTTCAGGTAAATAATTAAATGAAGATTAATGTGAATGTGTAAATTATCTTTAATATACTGAATGAATATGTTTATGAGCTAGTAATGTATAGGGTATTTATATATAACAGTATTGATTTTAACCAAAATTAGTAGCTTTTTTACATTCTGTTTTTAATTATAATTTTTAATCTTATCATTTATTATCTTGTATATGTATTTAGAAATGTTATGGATTTAACTGTCCTTAATTTTTTAAAATTAGATTGATGTTACTATATTCAACATGTCATTGTATTACTCGAGAAGCATTCCGTCGTTCGTGTTTATCAAAGATTAATTCAAGAACCGTACAAAGCAAATTTAATCTTCTTTGGTTAACGTAAGTGAATATTTTTATGGTTATTTTTTATTGGTGTAAATTAATATATCCGTTCAACAATGTTACAATGCTAAGATTCTGTGTATTTGTGTATGTATATCTGTAAGATAAAATATACGTACAGCAAATTTCTATTTTGCTGTTGTCCCTTGATATTCTAATTTAATTTGCAATTTTTTCATAACACTGAATGATGTTGCTAATTTGGATCTTGAAGTCAAAATTTGCAAATCAAAATCTTCAGCTTTTGAACTAGGCCTCCATGTTGGATAATGTACTTGCTTCCAGTTTCTCATACCAATAAGATGCTGTTGTGTTGCTCTCTTTTAGGTGGAATAATATCAAAAATATAGATGTTATGTTCTGGAACAGGCATGATTAATATGCCATGATTAGTTATAATCTTGAACATAACTGAAAGAGTTGTTCATGAATTTAAATATGAGATATTTTCATTACTCAATTTCTAAATATTTTTAACAGGTCTTTTATGATAGTTTGAACTGCCATTTATGAGGAAGTAGCAGTCATTGGTAAATTAATTTTTTTCATGTATACATTATCTAGGGAGGAAGACAGCCAGTGTTTGTTACCTAAAAAATATAATCAGAGTTGAAAGTCATGCTGTCATAAATGCACCTAAAACTCATACCTATGGCGTACAGGTATCAGCTGAAAGCTTGCTGAGGAAGTTGGTGTAGCTGTGTTATCAGTTCATGACAGATTTCATCAAACATTTCATGAAAAGGAAGATTTTTCACTCCGTTCAAGTTAACAAAGGATTGAGGATAAAAAAGTGTTTTGAATACCATATTGTTATTAGAAAGATTAATTTCAAAATTCTTAGATTCATTGAGACTTGGTATTTGAAATATGGCTCAGAACCAAGCACAGGGGGCATTATAAAAATTTGTGAGCTGGCAAAAAACAGATTGCACTTTCTAGAGTTGCTTCTAAAAACTGCTCACATATGTTGCTAATCAAAAAGTGAATATGATGTATCTTGTAATTTACTCTCTAAGAGTATTGAGCAAATCAGTATTACAGTACAAAGTCCAAGATCTCGGTGTCCAATATTTGGAATAATATAAAATCCGGACTTTTCAGCCACCAATAAAAAAATTCTTTTAGAAATTTGTTTGTGTTTTACACATACGCATTTGATTTTTTTTTTCCTGTAAGAAAACATGAGGAGAATCCCAATTCTTAATGTCACTTCAACACTAAATAAAATACCTCATTATTGAAGAAACAATTATTTTAGTATAAATTTGTGTGATCAATAATTTCTGTTCTGTAGCTGCGTATCTGCTTGGCACACATCTCAAACCGAAGCATTCTACTTAGAAACGTTGATTTTACAACTACTAATATTTTATACCCCTGAAGCCAACCTAGCGAATCATTATTTATTATATTTTGCTTCCATCACCGTACGTTTACCAATACATGACAACTTGAGTAATGACTCATGCAGCAATGCCTAAACAACTTTTTTACATTAGTAACTGAATAACAAAGAGTATGGAAACTTTTTATGTTGACATTACAGTTGTCAATGATTACAAATTTAAATGCTTTGAAAGTCGACAAAGAAAAATTTAACGGAACATTTTGTGTTTTGTTGCCAATCTCATGCTACATAGCCAATAATGTATAGCAGACACTGTTAAGCTAGGCTAAAATTACACTTTAAGGATTCCAAAGGATTTCAGTTAGTATATAGCAGATTGTGCTATTCCTTTAGTTTTTGATTTGATTCAGCTTATTATCTTTTGAAGGCTATTATAATTACAGCAATTTTATGAAAACTAAAGTCTGAACTTTTTATTATGTTGAAAAGAGTTTCTAATTATGGAGCTGCAACAGGATCTACAAAGTGAAAACGTGTTTCGATGTCTATTAAATAAAAAGTGGAATTGCTGCAAAAAAATGGATGTAGGTATATCCGTCTCAGAATTATGCGAGAAGTATAGCATTGGAAAGTCAACTTTATATGACATAACAGAAATAAGAACTTTATGAATTTTTTGTGAATTCCGACACCCCATTCGCAATGAATAACAGAAAAATTATTCGAGTGACACTCATGATTAAGTGTTGATTGAATGGCCAGGCAAAGGCATTCCATTGACGGGTTCAATGTCAAGCCAAACCATTTCATGAAAAAAGAAACTTCAAAAACTGAGTGCACATATTTGACAGATTGGTTAACCAAATTTTAAAATTGCTGTGTTATAATGCTATTAAAATTTTCAGGTGAAAGAGCTTCAGCTGATAATTAAGCTGCTGAACTAGTCACAGATGAATTCATTGAGCTCATTAATAGTGAAATGTTATCTCCAAGACAAATTTACAATGCTGATGAAACTGCTCTTTTCTGGCAATACGTACAGTGAAATATCTTTGCAACCTCTACAGAAAAGGCTCCAACTGTCGTCAAAGATTCCGAAGCTAGACTAATAGTTTTAGCATGCGCAAGTGTTGCAGGAACGCACAAGTGTAAATGTTTTGTAATCAGAAAAAATATGCGACCTCGAGTATTTAAAGGAGTAAAGATTTTCCCATTATTTATCATGCAAATAAAACAGCACGGATGACACAATCATTAATGTATGATTGGTTTGAAAACCATTTATACCTGAGACTCAGCCAAATTTGAATTCGGTTAGTTTTAGCTGATGATGCAAAAATTGTCCTGATTGTAGACAACTCTTCGGCTCATATTTCACTTAAAGTTTTAATGAAAGATAGTGTATCCACATTAAATGATTGTCATAATTTATGGCCAGCTATCATATTTCATGGTGAAGATGATAGCTGTGATTTTGAAGGCTTTCAGATATCGAGAGCTACAGGTGAAATTTTCGAATTAATGAATTTTGTAACGAAATGTGGAGAATGGTAATAAATGAAGATAATATAAGAGAAGTTTTTCATTACGATGGCAATGCTCCAATCATCAATCAATTAACAGACTGCAAAATCTGCAGTTGGGTGCCAGATCCAGAAAATTCGCTACCAGTAATGAACTACCAGTAGTACTTCTTGTGACAGAGTGGTTATTGAAAACAAAAGAAGTTTGATTGACAAGTTAGTCGGAATTGTTGACACAACTGGAGAACTTTAATAGTGGAACTTTGTAACTGAATGAGAAATTATGTCTGACTATAGAATTAAAGTTTTAGCACAAAAAAGAAAACAACTTAAACAATTTATATCCAAAGAAATGTTTAATAAAGTAAATAAATAATTATTAAGCTTTTTTTTTGTAAATTTTGTTACCTCTTAGATCTTAAATGCTTCATTATTTTATAAATCCCGATTTCATCTTTTTAATTTTATAATTTCTACATGCCATCTTACTTGATTTAACTGATGATCTAATATCTGTAAAAATCCCAAATCCGGAATAACCGAAGTCTTGACGAGTCAGGATCTCAGACTTTGTACTGTATAGGGATAAAAGAAGCTTTAATAAATAATTCTTTGTTAAAGCAGCCACTGTGTAAGCCTCTGGCAACATTTTAAATTTGCTTATTTTTGTTGACTAAATCAGTGACTTTGCCAGTTTTGTTGACTAAATCTGATAGCCCCTTTAACAAAGATATACCATTTAATATCTAAAACTGAAATTATTAAAAGTTGTATTCTATTGTTCAATACTTCTTTAAACATTTTAGTACATTAATGCTTCTCGCAAATTTTCATGACGTGTGTTCTAAATTGTGAATAATTCTTATTTATCTTTTTAGGTTGCCAACCTGTGTGTTGTGTTCAATAGTGCTACGTTACATATGGCTATATCTACTGGATAAGCCAGACCCAGCTGCTGTTCCCAACTATACAGCTGGAGTGAATATTGTACTAGTTTCTGTGTTCATTGAAACATTATCTGAACCTCTTTTTGTTTTTAGTCAGAGTTTTCATTTTGTAAAGTTGAAGGTAATTTCCTATTTATATTGTGTGGGATACATTATTGTCATAAATATAATTTCAGTATCATCTGTGGAATTTTAGAAAAAATTGTAGTTGGTATTTTTGGGGCTCTCTGCAAATAAGAATCCAGTTGGTACTAAAAATGGTGACAATTGTGCTATTAAATATTTACTTCACTGAGGCAATAATGTTCTTAGACATCAGTGTGTAGTATAGAAGAAGAATAATTTATTATTTGCTTTGATGATTTAGCTGCCTTCTCTGTGTAGTGGTAAGATAACAAGGCTGCTGGTCCAAAGTCAAGATATAAAAAAAGATAGTAAGTAGAAGAAAGGACATGCTCCGATGACCTCTGTCCTACTCTGCTTTACAGTTTTGTTGTAGATGATAATTGACTGATTTATGTCCATCAAAAATTTAGATAGAAGAGATAGATCATAGAAGAACAGTTGTTACAGTTACATAGCAACAATTAAATAATCAACATACAGAAGTCTCAAATATAGTTATTTTGGCATAACTTTTGAAGCAACACAGGAACCCCATTTGTTATTAAATTTCTAGCTATGTAATTAACAGAATGCTTAATATAAACTTTCTAACATTTAAATCTAAATTAGTATTCAAAATTTATTGTTATTGATTAAAAGTTGTTGAATTTATATTTTTGCTCGCATCAAATGATATTTTGAGAATTATCAAATGTTGAGAATTTGTAATTTGCACAGAGGGAATGAAATAAACATAAAATACACATTATTAAATATATATTATTTAAATACATTACATTAAATGTACATTACTTTAAATATACATTATTTCATATAGAAAAGTGTGTTTTACCATTAGACAGAATTGTTTGTTGCCATATTATAATGCTTCTATTGATATTTCAGGTATTCATTGAAGGTGTTATGCTATCTGTCAAGAGCATTGCCATGGTCATATTTTTGAGTAAATGGCCTGATCATGCTATGTTCTCATTTTGCTTAAGTCAGGTGATTATTGATATCTAATTTTTGTTAATATTAAAGCTCTCTTTTGAAAAGATTAAAATCATCTGAAAAAATTAATTGATAATTTAGATTTACTAATACATAATAGAATATTTTCCTTCTATCATAAGATGGTTAATTAATTCAAATGTTTTTAATAAAGTTTTTGAGAATTAATATAAGCCAAAATACTATTGAGTATTTTGTTCTAAAGCACTATCATAGCCATTGTTTTAATGTATAAATATAATGTATGAATCTTTTCTATTAGACCGCAGCATGATACGTAGCGTATTCGGAAACTAAGTACCGTTTCATTCTAGCGGCGTCGCAGTGTTGTGGTAGGCGTCCTGCGCATGCGCACTAGTCTTTCTTGTTCACTGACTTTCAATTGTCACCATTTTGGTTGCTCTATGTTGTGTTTTCAGTTTGCTGTGCACATTCAGAATGTTTAAGGCAATTAGTTCTCCCGCTGACTGTGAGAATCGTGCCGTGATTAAATTTTTGAACGCAAGGAATGTTAAACCGGCCGAAATTTATCGTCAATTGACAGAAGTTTAAGGTGAATATGTGATAAGTGATGGAATGGTGAGAAAGTGAGTAAGAATATTTAATGAAGGTCGAACAAATGTCCACACCGAGGCCTTCTGTTGTCACCGATGATTTGGTAAGGAAAGTTGATGAAGCAATTCATGAGAACAGATGTTTCACAATGACAACTCTTTCAGAGGCATTTCCACAAATTTCACATACTGTTTTGTTCGAAATTGTGTCTGACCGCTTGAATTACCTCAAACTGTGTTCCCGATGGGTTCCAAAAATGCTCACTGATGTTCACAAAACAAAGCGACTTGGTAGTGCCCTGACATTTCTCACGCGGTACAGTGATGAGGGAGAAAACCTTTTAAAACAAATTGTGACAGGTAATGAAACTTGGGTGTGTCATTTCACACCAGAATCGAAACAACAATCGATGGAGGGGAGACACACTCATTCTCCAAAAAAACAAAAGTTCAAAGTGACAATGTCATCACAAAAAATCATGTGCACTGTCTTCTGGGATAGGAAAGGCGTTTTGCTTACTGAATTTCTTCCCAGAGGTGAAACCATTAATGCAGCACAATATTGTGAGACTTTAACAAAACTAAGGCGTGCCATTCAAAACAAATGAAGAGGAATGCTCAGTCAAGGAATTGTGTTGCTCCATGACAATGCTCGGCCCCATACTGCTGGTGTCACTCAATCGTTAATTCGGCAGTTTCATTGGGAGCAGTTCGATCACCCGCCGTACAGCCCGGACTTGGCGCCGTCCGACTATCACTTGTTCCTGCACATGAAGCGCGAGCTTGGTGGCAAGCGCTTTGGATCTGACGATGACACGAAAAATGCTGTGGAGTCGTGGTTATCGAAACTGGTGGTAAGTTTCTTTGATGATGGTATACAAAAACTGGTCACCCACTATGACAAGTGTTTGATCATTGGCGGAAACTATGTTGAAAAATAGTTTGTCATATATTTTCATGTAAAAATAAAATTGGATTCGAAAAAATTGTTTTTCTTTTTTTTTTTTTTTTTTTCAAAACGGTACTTAGTTTCCGAATACGCCTCGTATAAATAATATAATAATTCATCAAATTATAATAAATAAACAATGAAATATTCCTAAACATAATAAACCTGTGTCTTAAATTAGTTATTTCAATAAACAAAGAGTTAAACTAGATAACAACAATTAAATACTTTTTATTAACAATATATACTTTGGAAATAACAAAACTGTTTTAAAAAATGTGAGCAATACATTTAGTTTAAAGGGGGTTAACCCTGCAGCCTTGCCAGTTATATCTTTCTGCCTAGAATATTTTTTTTATATCTGTACGAACGTATATATACGTGCATATTAAAATATATTAGAGAAATTAAGGCAGTATATTAAAAGTACATAAATCCAAATATAAAATGTCAGGAAATTTTTTACATTAAATCAAGAAAATAAATTTTTCTGGTAGCAGTTTTGGGAAATTTGTGTTTTCTTAGTGAAAACCCTGGCCTGTCAGAGGGTTAAGAGGCAATACTGTTGGCTAGAATCTGTTCATCTGGGCTCATGGCTCCACATGAAATCACTCAAATAAATGATCAAATAAAGTATAACATTCTGGAAGTATCAAGCTATTGTATATATCTTTCCATAAAAAATTGTCATGTGCTGTCCTATAATAGTAAAGAACAAAATCCTTTCCAAACTTGATAATAATTAGGTAATTTTATTTTTGTAGCTAGTAATAGGAAAATAAATACCTTTTGGTAATTTGCATAAATTACTTGTGTACTAACAATTGAGTTCTTAAAATGGCTAAACACTGATGGTTCAACCCAAGTTCATATCCACTGAATGGGCTAGCTGCTTGGGAGTTTTTATAGATTTACCCATATATAATGGAAATAGGAGTCAACTACTCTTAAAACGGTCTCCCATAAAGACATCGCTGTTATTAGACAGGATCCTCTTCTGCTTTCCGTAATCATGATTATTTTGTATTTCATCTTACCCTTTTATTTCTTTGATAGCACACCAGTTGCCAAGTTGTAAAACTGAGAATTATTATTAGACATCCCACTTTTTCTTTTTTATAGCTGAATGACTTAAATATAAAAAATAAATTAAATATGATTTCTTCATTAATCTGTCAGTGTCATAATTAATTATCTTATTGTTTATCTTATTGAGGGAAAATTTACTGGTGTAGTTGATTCCGAATCAGACTACTCAGTGATACTGGGGAGAGAATGTGTATTTCCATTATAGAAAATGTCATTCTATTCTACATATTATAGCACATACCTTTCTTTAACAAAAAAAAAGGGGGGAGATCAGAGATTTTAAGGAATGATTTTAATTTATCTACCATATTAAGTGCCCTTGTATAGTGGTAATGGAGTCGTTAAAGTTATGTAATAAAATTTCATCATTATTTATTATTTTATAGATATTTTTAGTTTTTTTATTTATCAAGTCTCCATCTGTTTTTTTTTTTTTTAATGCACCTGAAATTTTTTTTGTGCATTTCATTTTGAAATGTCTTGTAGATGTTGCAGTTAACAGAAACATTACTTACTTTTATATTTCCTTGTAATGTTTAATATGTTTTGTTATGTATCTTATTGAAATTATCCTTTCTTTGAAATTTTGTATGGAAGGAATGGTTAAAAAAATTAATGCTACATAAACGATTAAGAACTTGAACTGTATGGAAATTTTAAAATTTTGTCTTAATAAAAGTTAAAAATTTGCTTGAAAACATAATGTTTAAGAGCAAAAATGGACAAAAATTTAAAATATGCAGTGTTTAGTTCAAATATACTTGTACTATAGATTGTTGGTATATTTTGTATTGCAGATTTTTTCCAGTAAAAAAATTTCAAATCAGAAAGGGAAAATTGGGTGGTGTGTAGTGAAAGAATGGGAAAAAGTTATGTCTCACATACACATTACACATGGGGAAAACCATGAAAATGCCCATGCACAAGATAATTAGTTGCTGTCTTCAATATCTAGTTTTATAATTCTGTGTTTTATGATGTTACATAATTTAGCATTTTGCAAACTTTTATAGAAGCTGTAGTATTTCTTCAGTCAGCCTTCTTTCCTGTTTTGACGTAATAATGTAAAATTAAGTAAAATGACTCCAAGAAATCTCCTGAATATATGGAATATTTCAAAGAAACGCAAGGCTATCTATATGGTTTCCGAATGAGGTTATCTTTGAAGCAGCAAGAATGAAAAGGGAATGATAAGAAAACCAGATTCTTAACTCAAAGGCTTTTGAAATTGATAACTGGTTAAAATTTTAGAGACATAAAACATTTCAACCAGAGACATATCACCCCTTCCTTTCAGCTTAGAAAATGGGGGGGGGGAGACAACAATAGTGGTAGTAAAGTAGACATCCTCATCCTTTCAAGCAGGGAATATCAAGGCCAATGTAATAGCCATCCCATCCTGAAAAGTTTAATACTGCTATTTCTTTGCAGTGTGGGGGCATGTAAATTACTAATAACTTCTTCAAACTTCTGTGGTATACTTATGCTGCACACTGTATACTAGAGGTGACAACCATTTTTCTTGAAGTATGTTATGCATTTCTGCGTTTTTCCAGTAATTTGATGATGTGCCTTTAACAGAGATTTTAGAATACCTTACCTAGGTAGAATTCACTTAGTGATACTTCATGTAATAAATATCAAACGTCACTGGGGATTCTGAGGAATATGTTTTAATAACACAATTTCCAAGAACCTGCCCAACATGGTTGATGTATTTGAGCAGTCCTATCATTTTTTTTTTTTTTTTTTTTTTTTTTTTTTTTTTTTTTTTTTTTTTTTTTTTTTTAAGTTTTAGGTTGGAAATATTGTTTAAGAATTGGGAATTATATGAAGTTTTGATTTTTATTTAAAATGTTTCCCAATTTCACTTCCCTCTCCTGTTTCGTTGTTTTTTATTATAATTTAGCCTTGCTTTAGACAATAAAAATCTGCATTTGGGACAAAGCTAGTAAATTTATATTGTGTTATGTTTATCTTTTTTTTTAAAAAAAATTAATCTGCCTTTAGAGATAGATGAATGTTAATTATCCATGAGGCATCATGAAATAGTTTAAAGTAATTCGATATGTTATGGTTATCCACACATCCTGAACTAAGTCTTGAACTCGCTGGAAACTAATTTTTCACCGAGCTAGTACCTGAAATGCCACAGCTGTTTTCAAAATGGTGGAACACTAAAAATTCCAAATCTTTAAAAACCTGTTTTCACTTAAAAAAAAATTGGCATCCATGCAATTCAATATTGCATACCTGCCAAACCTGGGTTGCTGTGTAAATACTCTGGGTTGCCTCATCACTGTTTTGGCAACATACTGCTTTACCAGATAAATATTTTTTCCTGACTTTTTGGTGGGGTATGGATAATTTAAAAAGTATTGACAGTTTTATAATAGTATTAATGTATCCGCATTGTGTTGCATTCACTTTTAATCCCTCCTTTAAATGTTTCTATATAAGCTGCTATTTAGTTTTTAAGTTGAAATAATTATAGTTAAATGTTTTACATTATTCATTTTCTATTCATTTTGCAGGCATTAGGTTCAGTTGTGTATACATTATCATATTATGTCTACTTTTCATGGTATTTGAGTGTTAACAGATTGATTTTACCTGTGAGACACATAAAGGATATACTTCCTAAATTCTCTAAACAGGTATGTGAATAAAATGCTTTCAAAAGTTTTGTTATTTTTGAAATGCTTTTAAAATGTAGATTTTTTATTACTTCTTTGTTATAAAAATATATTTTAAGTATAAAAATATTTCAACTTTTTTAATACAGATTATTACAAAAGAAGGAAAACATTGCAATATATGTTATGGCATTAAACAAATGTATTGCATTTAGGGAGCCAGAAAGAAAGTACGATCTTGTATCTTGGCCAGCGTTGCCAGAAATTTTTGAGCTGAAGTAGCAGGAGAAAAATTGAAAAGTTACTAAAATTAGATATAACATCCAAGATCACAAGATTTTGTGATGTCATAAATTCATATGCTTACATGACCTCTGTTGTTATCATATATTCAATCTCCGAGTTTCCGTAAGTTCCAGGCTATAATTAAATTCTTGGACATTATATTACATATATCACTTTTGATAAAAATTTAATACCAAACTGCTAATTTTCATTGTTTAAATATCCATTTCTTCTTTTAATTAATTCTCAGTTAATTTAGAAAAAAACTTTTTTCTTGCTTTACATTAATTACTAATGCTCTTCAGTCAATATTTTGTTCTGACTGTTAAACTTTATCAAATTATGATTGCCAATAAAAAATTACTTTTTTCACTGTTTAATGTATTTGTGTTGCTATTTACAGTCAGACGGATTTTTCTCTTTTAAATATGCATTCACATTTTAGCTTCTAAAAGTTTGTTTTGTTTAGACTGTATTTATTCTAAAAAATTTTCATTTTAAAATTAATCTAGTAGAGTTTTAAATAAAAATATATTTTAAAACAGATACTACGAACACATTCTAAGACACTTATCTGTTTTCAAACATACATTTTGTTTTTGCTTTAACGAAATACTGTCCTTCATAAAGTTAATTTTCTGTGCCCTCAGTTCACATTTATATAACTTGCAGTAAGCTTTGGTCTTGCTTTTCTTTCTTTCTTTTGAAAAGTGATGCTGAATTTTTTCATGTTACTCATAATTCACTCTTTAGTTAATACTACTACTAGCTATACTATGGCTTAAACACTTTTCTAAGTAATGACTTTTAGTAATATTTATAAACTATAACCTGACTTCAATATTGGCATTCTACTTATAGGTGCCAAAATATTTAAACAAAGCAATCAATGAAACATGAAAATACCAACTACTGATGTTGAAAACTGAGTGGCTATGCACTCATGGGCTGCAACTGCAAGTTTTCCCATTATCAATATTTATTTAAGCCTAAATAATTCATTATCTTTAATTATAAATTAGTTTTAACAGAGACATTATGTTAACATTTATAAACTTTATGGTAAATTTAAAAAAATTAAGTAACATTAACAAAATGATGAATTAGCACAAGTTTTTCAAAAGTAGCAAATTTGGGGGCAACTCACATGATCTGACACTACTGATCTCAGCAACTTCTATTCAACTGTTTAGACTTTCGCTGTGTCTTCTAGAAATTAGTTATACCTGCTATAATATTTCTAAGCTGTATGTTCTTCTAAATCAGTATTTTTTAATACTAGTATTATTATTATGAATGTTAAAAAATGTTGTGGTATATATATATATTATACCACAACATTTTATATATATATATATATATATATCTGTAAATATTTAAATTCGTTTTACTGTACTAATATATTATTTATTTGTTTTGTATTTGTAGCGTAATGTATTTTATATCAGTGTTTATTGTTGATTTTGTTGATCTGAGAATGACAGTGTTTATAATGTAAAAATAGCTGAAAGTGAGAATATGCTCTCATGTGACAGATCTTTCCTGAAATTTTAGGAAGCTATATAAATAATGGCTGAGAAAGCTTGGATGAGTTGTGGTTGTTGTTGTTTTAGATGTTATTCAGCTATGAGATTTAGTTGAATTGCAAGTTTATTCTGTAAGTGATTTTGGCAGTTGCTAATCTTTAATGTGCACAGAAAGAAATTGTGTACATCCACTTTCTGCTTAAACTGTTCCAAGTTACTTTCTGTTTGTAACTGATTTTTATAATTGATTGTTAATTTCTTGTAGGTATGGAATGATCCTTCAAAGAGCTATAAACAAACTGTAGCCTATAACTTAGTTTTGTTTGCCTTATCAGATGTATTATATATTTTATCAAATTATATACGCATACAGTTTATGTATATTTTAGTCATTTATTGGAGACTTTTTAAAACATGTATTATTACAGTTATGTCTGCAGGATGTCACTGAAATCATAAAAACATTTTGCCTGAAATGAAATTGCATTTAGCATTTCAGGTGTTCAGTCTTTGGTATTTATTGCATATTGTTATGTAGTCAAACACTGCTGATTCAGTAATGTACACTGCACAAAAAAAAAAAAGAGGGGAGAGACAGTTAGTTCTATATCTTCCATTTTATTGAGCCGATTGACCCAAATTCAACTTGCATTTTTCATGACTTGAAAGTGCAAATTAGGATATATATAAGATTTATATATAGCATTGTTCTAATATTAGTATTTTGACAGCCAATTTTTTTTCCATATTTCGATTCTACTACTCAAATTATGCCAAATTGCCAAGTTTTGTAAAACTCGTACAAGTAGCTTTTAAAAATTTAGCTCTCAAAATTTTAGCTCCTCAATGTTAATTGAATTCTATATATATTTATTAATATGTTTTATACTAAATTTACTTGATTCCTTTTTCCAGAATTGAAATTTAGGCTTAATCCAAATATAATCTGCACAAGTTTTATGATTTATTTTCAAAATTTGTATTTTTAAATATTTAAAAATTTATATAGTTTTCGCAAAAATTTTTGTATTATATAACCTGTAAAATTTTTAACACAATCGTAAAGTAGATGCATTTCTAGACATACCTGCAAAAAATTAGAGTTTTTTAATCAAAATTTCCTAAGATATATACGAATTTACATATTGGAGCATTTTGAAATTTGGTGTATTCGTTACAAGCAATAATAATGCCAAATGTGGTTTACACACTTTGTTAAAATTATTTGAAAATATGAACGATGACTTTTTTTCCTACGTGTCTGCAATGAAAAAAAGGAAAGGAAATATTGCTATAAATTTAAAAAGTTCGCCAAGTGAATTAATTATTCTTGGCACAAACTGAAAAAGATCCGCCAAGATAAATTTTTAAATTTCTCCACAAATTTCTCACCAAAAATTAAAACATTTAATATTTAGACATAATTTGAGTTGTAGAATCGAAATATGCCAAAAAAGAGGGGGGTGGTATGCTAATTCAGAAAAATTCTGATTTTGTGTCAAAATACCTATGTTGGAGGAATGCTATATATAAATCTAATATATATCCCAAGTCATGCTTTTGAGACGTGAAAAATGCAGTTTGAATTTTATGAATCGGCCCAGTATAATGGGATATATGAGGCGTATTCGGAAACTAAGTACCGTTTTGAAAAAAAAAATAGTAAAACAATTTTTTCGAATCCAATTTTATTTTTACATGAAAATACATGTCTTAAACTGTTTTTCAACATAGTTTCCGCCAATGATCAAACACTTGTCATAGCTGGTGACCAGTTTTTGTATACCATTGTCAAAGAAATTTCCCGCCAATTTCAATAACCACGACTCCACAGCATTTTTCGTCTCATCGTCAGATCCAAAGCGCTTGCCACCAAGCTCGTGCTTCATGTGTAGGAACAAGTGATAGTTGGACGGCGCCATGTTCGGGCTGTACGGCGGGTGATCGAACTGCTCCCAATGAAACTGTCGAATTAACGATTGAGTGACACCAGCAGTATGGGGCCGAGCATTGTCATGGAGCAACACAATTCCTTTACTGAGCATTCCTCTTCGTTTGTTTTGAATGGCACGCCTTAGTTTTGTTAAAGTCTCACAATATCGTGCCGCATTAATGGTTTCACCTCTGGGAAGAAATTCAGTAAGCAAAACGCCTTTCCTATCCCAGAAGACAGTGCACATGATTTTTTGTGATGACATTGTCACTTTGAACTTTTGTTTTTTCGGAGAATGAGTGTGTCTCCACTCCATCGATTGTTGTTTCGATTCTGGTGTGAAATGACACACCCAAGTTTCATCACCTGTCACAATTTGGTTTAAAAAGTTTTCTCCCTCATCACTGTACCGCGTGAGAAATGTCAGGGCACTACCAAGTCGCTTTGTTTTGTGAATATCAGTGAGCATTTTTGGAACCCATCGGGAACACAGTTTGCGATAATTCAAGCGGTCAGACACAATTTCGAACAAAACAGTACGTGAAATTTGTGGAAATGCCTCTGAAAGAGTTGTCATTGTGAAGCGTCTGTTCTCATGAATTGCTTCATCAACTTTCCTTACCAAATCATTGGTGACAACAGAAGGCCGACCACTCCGAGCCTCGGCGTGGACATTTGTTTGACCTGCATTAAACATTTTTACCCATTTTCTCACCATTCCATCACTTATCGCATATTCACCGTAAACTTCTGTCACTTGACGATAAATTTCGGCAGGTTTAACATTCCTCGCGTTAAAAAATTTAATCACGGCACGAATCTCACAGTCAGCGGGAGAACTAATTGTCTTAAACATTTTGAATGTGCACAGCAAACTGAAAACACAACATAGAGCAACCAAAATGATGACAATTGAAAGTCAGTGAACAAGAAAGGCTAGTGCGCATGCGCGGGACGCCTACCACAGCGCTGCGACGGTGCTAGAATGAAACGGTACTTAGTTTCCGAATACGCTACGTAGAACTGTTCTTTCTTTTTTTTTTTTTTTTTGTGCAGTGTACATACAGAAATTGTTTTCTGCCTTGGAAAATTATAGATGTTCTCCTTGTAAGAAAAACTGAATACCACCTATAAAAAAAATATCTTGGAATTAGCAATTGAAAATTGTATAATGGAGATAAAATTAAATACTGAGCTGGCAGCATTCCAGGTAAAAGTCAGACTTTCGTTTTATCTCATGGGGGTCCTGATAGACCTCTAAATTTTCTTATTTTTAGTTTATCTAGTTTGCTCAACTCTGTTTGTTTTGGAAGAATTACAGGTCACTAAATATAGAAGATAAACAAAGTGCAATGAAGAAAATTTTGGTTTAAAAAAGCTAAAATTTTTAATTCATTCCATAATGAATTTTAAAATTTTATAAATTATATTTTTTTGAATGATTTTCATCAACAGTTTATTTTAAGTACTGTTAACTTGCTAGTGAAATTCCAGTTGCCTTTAATTATCAGTTTATTTAAATTTAGGTATCAATTGTATGTTTTTTAGCTTCATTTCAAAATCTTTTGAATTTAACAAGTTTAAAGGACATGGTAATAGATGTGTTAGATATGTATGATATAATAGCTCTAATTTATTTTTAGCCATTTCTTCAGATTTATTGTGGTGTGTTGTTATTTGTACCCATATTGATCTGAATAAGTGAGATTGAAATTCAAAAGGAATTTATATTTTAAAGGATTGAAATTCAGAAGGAATTTATATTTTAATGTTTCAGGAATATTTTCGAATTCCCAATTTAGTAAATTAGTATAGAGTTAGTTTCCTGTAATAATATTTAAATATGGATTGGTCAGCTAGTTAAGTATAAGGTACTTGACTTCTTATAGAGTAAATTATTTTAGCTTTTATTAAAAATTGGGAATATTTGTGTCTTTCTGAAATTATCTTTCTGCCTACAGAATGATTTTTCTCCAGTTTGTAGATTGGGAGGATTACTGCTTGACCTGGAGTTTTTTTAAGCAGACGTTTCTGAAGCAGTTATTAACAGAAGGTGTGTGCTTATACCTTTTATTAAAAGAATTTATACTAGCATTTAACTTTCTTTAACATTTTTATTTTGGTACGTATATTTTTTAATTATTCATATATTTATCAATAAGTGTATAGTACAGAATCTTCTTGGGAGGATGTATATTTATGTAATTGAAATATTATAACATTAAAAATTTAGTTTATTTATTATTTATTTAAATTTTAAATTTATATATGTATTATATTATATGATGATATGTTTAAAATATTATTCTTCACTTCCAAAGCATGTAGAAAATAAATGTTATTCTTTTCAGGTGAACGATATTTAATGACATTCTTCACCATTCTTTCATTTGGTGAACAAGGTATGTTAGATTTTGAAAATAATAGTTTTAGTGCTTTTAATTGTGAAATTATGAAAAGTTTGTAGAATTTCTAGTTGTATGAGAATTGAAATTGCATGCAAAAAAATCAAAGTCAGGAATATTTTTTAAAAATTTAAAACATATATTTATCTTCTTCTCATAGGATTGTATGATGTTGTCAACAATTTGGGGTCCCTTGCAGCACGTTTTCTGTTCTTGCCCATTGAAGAAAGTGGATATCTACTTTTCACCCAACTGATAAATCGAGATCAACCGATTCATGCTCAGGTGTGTTTGAAATTTCTTCTCAGTTTTTTCCTTCTGTTTGACTATTCTTTAATACAAACTTCAGGAGTTTGCATTATATAAGTTAAATACAGTCATTAAATGAGTGTTATCACATCTGCTGTATTAATATGTTAATTTTTTGTTTCATTTTTCCTCCCTTATGCCCTCATATTTAAAGCAATGATAATTTTTTGGGGGGCACAGTTAATAAAGATTAAATGCTGAAGTGGCTTCAAAGCTAGTAATTTTAATAGGCATTGTGTGTACACACATAATAAATAATATTTATAACTGAAAAGAATGTGATAAATTATAAATTTACTGAGATTTATATTTATGATATAAGCATCATAATGTGGCTAATGTATCGTAAATTACTTAATTTTCGACAGATCAGCTTAAAAAGTAATTATAAGTAAGCCAATTTATTTTTATTGAAACTATCGAAAGTTACTATATTAGAATTTTCTGTCTACATGTAAAATGACTGCTACTCAATGTGATCTAGAGATTAGTCTACATGTAAAATGATTGCTACTTAATGAGATCTGGATGATAATGATTAATATTATTGCTTACATAATGTGGTCAAAGAAATATAGTTTGTTTATAGCTGCCAACTGTTCGGCGAAGAAAGTTCATAGCCTTTTTGTCACATCATCATATCTACCAGTTTTTAATTTGTTGCCTCATAAACCTGATATGAATTCATCTTTTCTCTCATCAAATTACAGGATAAAATGGAATATTAGAACATGAAACATTAGGCAAAGAAGGTTTATTATCAGAAATACTGAATCTGTATAAATGCTTGAGTTGAAGTGAAGTGAAGGAATTACAAGTTTAACTGATATGAAGTGAAAAGACTATTTTGCTTTGTATTTGCTGGATATGTATGCATGAGCCATAGTGTTTTAAATTTGTAGTTATTAACTAATTAATTAATTTTATTATTGGATATTTGTTGTTAATTATATTTTTATTGCGTTTAAAAAGTAAAAGCTTTTTTCTGTACTAAATTTTATCAGTTTAAATGTTAAGGAAAATTAAAAGAATTAAGTGAGATTGATAAAATAAATAAATAAATAAAATATCTAATTAAGTATTAATATGTTTTACTCCACAAACATGTAAATAATTCAGTAACTTAATATTTATAAATATATTAATAACTCATGCATTATAAAGTGAATTTAAAATCAATTTATTTCGTAAGTGCAAAAGTTCTACCCGTTTTCATTACCCATAAAGAACAGAAAATAAACGCAAAATGAATAATACCTATTATTGTACATAATCTCCATTGTTATCTATGACCTCTTGCCATGTTTCTGGTAGGAGATGAATCCTACGGTGGTAAAATTCCAGCGGTTTCGAGTCAAAAAGGTCTTTGATGGCAGTTTTCACAGCATCAAGATCATCAAAGATTTTCTGACTGAAAGAATTGTTCAACGCACGAAATAGGTGATAGTCGGGAGAATAGGGAGGATGGGATAAAACCTCTCAACCGAAGCTGAGTAACTTTTGATGAGTGATGATAGCAGCATGTGGTCTGGCATTATCGTGATGAAGGATAATAGTGTGACGATTGATGAGACCTGGCCGCTTTGCTACCAAATTTGAATGCAGCCTGTCTAACTGTAGACCGTAGAAGGCAATACTGATGGTTTGGTTGAGTGGTAGGACCTCCCAGTGAATTATTCCCTGCACTTCCCACCACACACTCAGTAACACATTTTTGGTCGTGATGTCTTAGCCTGATATTGGCAGCTTCTGTTTCCTTCCCTAAATTTATGAAATCATCAACGACATGTAATTTCATCTATTACATCCTCCCCATAAACTTGACAAACATTGCAACATGCTGCGGCTGCCGTACTCTTTTTTATCGAACTCTTATAACAAACAGTGTCTTATATGCTCCGTCTCGCTTTCCATGTGTCACCTTCTGAGATGATTAACTATGCGAGACACAATGCATTTGTATGTGAGGCATCCACAAGTTTGATTAGTTGATGATTTTCGTCATTACAATGTCATGTGATGTCAATTCCATTACAAATTTGCATATCCAAAAACGAGTAGAACTTTTGCACTTACCCTATAGCATTATTTTGAAGTCATATCTCTACAAATTGTGAAAATCTCCCAGTTTCTTGTGGCTTTAGCATAAAATTCTCCTGTTTCCTGTATGTAATGGTTGGCAGCAATTTTTGCCCCCAAATACGCAGTTAAAACTTTGACTATCATTATCATTTATTTGCTTTTTTGTTATCTGTTTGAATAGAGTGTATCATAAAAGGAAGCATATGTAGGAAAGTGAAGATTACAGTTAAGTGTTACTTTTTAGTTGTTGGCTAGCTTGGTTGTAACGTACAGTTGTGTTTTAGCTTACTCATTGTTAAATGAGACTACTGGAAATGGACTTACTGTACTTTTATAAGTTATGTGATTTCATTTTTTAATTGTTAATGGTTTGTAATGTTCTTTCACATAGAAAAATCTTACATTGAGTTTATCACTTCTGGAAAATCTTTTGAAGCTGATGGTGTTATTAGGCTTGATGATACTTACTTTTGGGTATTCATACTCTCAACTCTTACTGCTGTTGTATGGTGGCCCAATTCTTAGCACAGGAAAAGGTAAATTAGAAAGTGATCTGTTCAATAAATTTAACATTTTTTTCCCAAAAGATGAAATAAATTAATATTAATTATTTTTATTTATTCATGATTTCCTGCCTCTTAATATTGAAATTGAATCTTATTGAAATATTTTATTATTATATGTTAGTTAATATATTTTAAATAAACTATGAAAAGTAGCACTTTATATCGGATTATCATAAAAAATAAAGGAAGTTTATATTATGTTTTTATAAATCTTTGATTTGTCATTTATTTTTACTAGCTCTTACTCTTATGAGGTGGCATTGTGCATATGTCTTCCTTTTGGCAATTAATGGGATTACTGAGTGCTTCAAATTTGCTGTAATGAACCATTACCAAGTTAACAAGTAAATATTAATGCTTTTAATATCTATTTAAATTAGTATTCTACTGTCAAATTTTGAGAGTTACAATTAAAAGGGGCTGGCGGATAACCAGTTTTCACAAAAATATAGCAGTTTAACATTAATTCCAAATTCCACAGTTATGAGTTATATGAATGCATACTGACACTAATGTTCTAATTAAGAGCAGATTGGTATAGTTATCTTCATATAAGAAAAGATTTGGATTTTTTCTGTTATAGACACCATATACCAGTTTTCTTTCAAAAACTATATAGTGGAATCGCAGATCACAAATGCTTTTCTTTGAGAACAAATTATCAAAGCAGAATCCACCTTGGATGGTGAATGTCTTGAGATATAAATACTTAAGTTGACAACGAATAATTTTCGAAATACTTAAGTTGACAACAAATAATTTTCGAAGGTGGTTTGAGGTAGTCTCTAGCATTGAATTAGTAGTAAAGAACTTCTAAGAAATATCATTTTAATAGTTTCTATTACTTAACTCTTAAAGATGAAGCTTGGCAGCAAGTGACTTACAAGACCATGAATGCAGTCTGAAGGAATTTATGATCTGCTTATATTGCAAGTAACAGTTTTGAGAGCTTTGACAGTAAGGATTCTTTTTCTGTCTATGATATGTTGCTAGGCAAAACCATGAGCTTGAAAGTTAACAATGAAAACATGGAAAAGTTAGAGGATCATAAAAAGAAGCAGCTCAAGAACAGTTTCAGAAGCTGCAAAAAGGGGGAGGAGCGAAAGAAAGCAATCATGGAGTGCAGAAGTTCTACCCGTTTTTGGGTATGCAGATTTGCAATGGAATTGACATCACACATGACAGTGTAATGATGAAAATCGTCAGCCGATCAAACGTGTGGATGCCTCACATATAAATGCATCGGGTCTTGCATAGTTAATCATCTAAAAAAAATCTTAGATAGTGTAACATAAAAAGCGAAAAGGAGCATGTAATGCACTGTTTGTTATACAAGTTCAATAAAAAGAGTACGGCAGCCGCAGCATGTCCCAATGTTTGTCATGTTTATGGGGAGGGTGCAGTAGATGAAAGCACGTCGTCGATCATTTCGTAAATTAGGGAAGAAGATGGAAGTTGTGAGACCAGGCTAGGAGTGGATGGCCATCATACGTTGGAGAAGATGATATTGACCAAGCCATAAGGAACAACCTGAACCCAACCATGCAAGAATTAGCAGAGCCCTTCGATGTACACCATGCAATGGTTGAGAAACGTCTGGTTAAGTTGCGTTTTACGAGAATGTTGGATCGTTGGGTTCCACTTAATCTGACAGCTAATCAGCGGGATGACCGAATGACCACCTGTGTTTCCTTGCTTTGCTGGTAAAAAAAAGACCCATTCTTGACACGAATTGTGACAGGATATGAGAAGTGGGTTATGTATCGTAACATAAAGCACCGTAGTAGTGTGTGTCGCCCTTCTGATCTGCATGCATCGACTTTGAAAGCCAAACTTCATCCCAAGAAGGTGTTATTGAGTGTGTGATGGGATGTATAGGATATAATTCACTGGGAAGGTCTTCCTGCTCAACCAAACCATCACTGCTGCCTTCTACTGTCTACAGTTAGACAGGCTACATTCAAATTTGGTAGCAAAGCGGCCAGATGTCATCAATCGTCACGGTGTTAACCTTCTTCATGATAACTCCAGACTACGTGCTGCTATCATTACTCGCCAAAAGTTACTCAGCTTCATTTGGGAGGTTTTAATCCATCCTCCCTATTCTCCTGACTTGGCACCAATTGACTGACTATCACCTATTTTGTGCGTTAAGCAATTCCTTTAGTCAGAAAATCTTTGGTGATCTTAATGCTGTGAAAACTGCCTCGAAGACTTTTTTGACTCGAAACTGCCGGAATTTTACCGCCGTGGGATTCATCTCCTACCAGAAAGATGGCAAGAGGTCATAGATAACAATGGGGATTATGCACAATAGTAGGTACTGTTCATTTTGCGTTTATTTGCTGTTCTTTATGGGTAATGAAAACAGGTAGAACTTTTGCACTTACCCAGTATTTTCAGAGGAAGAAGAAAGGGTAACTTAGTTCTTTGATATGTGATATTCAACAAATCCGATTTGAAGAATGCTGTATAATGCTTTATTTTGAAATGAAAGGGGCTTAAAATTTTTTCTGCCTTTCCCAAAATACCAAAATCTTGAATTCAGATTTTTCTCTCTATATATGAAAATGCTTTGTATTGTGGTATTTTCATGGAGAGTGTGTATATAATAGGGAAAATGCAAACATTAGCTGAAAGTAGCAAGTAAATTCAGTTTTTTTGATTCAGAATAGCAAAACAAATTCATGAATGTGATACATATAACTATTATTTATTTAAAAAAATCTGTGTAGGCTATGTTTAGTTCAATTTTTTAATATTAGAAAATGTTAAAATTTGAACTAAAAGTGGCCATATTGACTTTGAAGCTTTATTTAGTAAGGAGAAAACTAAATATCTGTTGTCATCTCACAAAATCTATATTAAGACAGCATTATGGCAGATTTTGTGTGTGTTTGAGTTCCAAGTGGATACACAGACAACCTTATATCAACAAATGGGTATTCAATGCTAGAAATTGTAGGGATGACTTTTTTGTACTTTTCAGTGTATACGTTTGTATGCAGCAGCATTAGACAACTAATTCATATCGCAAGACATTAATATTTATTTGCATATATGTAATTAGTGACAGCGCTTTCAAAAATAGTCAAATAGAAAGTTTTATCTTGATTTTAAATCCAGTTGTGCAGATGTTATAACAAGACATGCTGCTGTTTCAAATTGCAGTTATGAGGAAGTTATATAATTGTTCAGATAAAATTGCATTTTAGTACTTAATGAGGTAACTAGCAACATAAATTTTAGAAGTAATGTTTTGCTTTGTAGGTTGAGTTTGTTTCTTATTGGAATACTCTTCCCATTGCATTCTGATGTCTCAGAACAGATTCCTTTACAATTTCTGACAAAAAGTCTATCTGATGTAAAATATTTAATGTCATGCTAACTCAAAGTATAATATATTTTCTTGCTAAATTTCATCAAAATTCAATATATAAATAATATTTTAATGTTTATGAAATTTACTGTATTAAGTTCTTAATTCTGTTTATGAAATATTTTGAATTTCTAGAAACAAAAGTAATTTTTTTACTGCTTTACAATTTGTAATCTTTATGTAAATACAAAAGTAGCATAATAAAATATGTGTAAAATAATATTTAGGATATTTTTTTTTTCGATTTCAAAGAATAATTGTTAATTTGCTGACTATTATACTGTATTTTTGAAGAATAATTATAATTATTGATTAATTCTTCCTTGTCTAGATATAACAAAAAGATGGTTATGTTATCTGTCATCTTTCTTGTAGCAGCTTATTGCTTTGTACATCTTTTTGGTGGTGTAGGATTTATTCTTGCCAATTGTTTAAATATGGGATTTCGTATCATTCACAGGTAAAGTTTTGATATTGCTTCTATGGAATAATGTATACAATAAGCTGGTATCTCAGTTTCTTGTACTTTTATTTGTTAGACAATTTTGATGAGTTTTTTTTTTTTTTTATTGAGTTAAGATAGTTTTGGTTTTTTGTTTCAAGCATTATTTTTCATGTATTATGTGTTTTTATTCACTTTACAGTTCGTAATATAAAAGTAAAATGAATATATATTCTTTTTTCATAAAATTGTTAAAAATATTTTTAACCAAATATCAACTTAAAATGTTGATCATTCTAAGCATCTTTTGACTATCACAAACCCAAAGAGTGTTGCAGAAATCTTGAAAGATCATAGGTAGGAGACTGGTGATGTCTGTAAAATTGCTATGTGTCTTGTAGCATATGTTAAAAAAAAAATTGTCAGATGAAAGGAACTTCAGAAAGTTTGTTAATAAGTTTGGGCTATGAATACTTTTGCCATGCAATTGTTTTGGTATCCAGTTACATAATAATTATCCCTCCTTTTTACTTATTGCCTAAATTTAGTTTCTTGCAACTTCATCTGAATGAAAGTGAGAACATAAATATTTAGTTCTGTGAACAAAATTCAGGAAGACTCCATGTGATGGTGAATGGCAAACAAAAAGCAACTGTTTTTTATTAGAGTCACTTTTTAAAAAGTTGAAACAAACTCTTAACAAAAAAAATTTTGTAAATATCTTCCATTCAAAAGAATAGTGCTGCAGTTTATGCTTGCATTGTAATGGAAAGATGGAGGAGGGTGACTGTCACACTTTAATAAACGTTTTCAAAGATATTTTGTGAGCATTTTAGAAGGACTTTTGTTGATTAGTTAAGCTCATTTATTAATTTTTAATTCAATGCAGAAAAATAAATTATTTTAATTTGTATATACTATATATATTTATCGTCATTGTTGTTTGATTGTGTAAATTGCTGTATTCAACCAACAAGGTCTCTCCAAAACATTTCCAGACTAGATATGTTTTGTGGGGGGCATACTTTTACTTCTTTTGCCTTGCCTATTTACGTGCTATATCATTACAAATGCAATTTCCAGTTCTTGAAGTAGTGCTGATAGGCATTTTTGACACTGCACATAGCTTTATTTTCTATTTTTTTCTTGATACCATCAATAATGTTGAATATGTTCAACTCTACCTCAGATATTTTCTTATACTTCAATCATCGTAATATCACCAGCAATTAATCAACCATATAACATTTTCAATTTGAGTGAATATTGATGACATTTAACATCAAAAACTGATCTGAACAACTGTCCTTATCACAGAATTCTTTTAGCCCTTCAGAGTTCTTAGCTCCCCCTTTTTTTTATCTTTAAAAATTCATAATTTCTACACATCTGATGTTTCTCCACTTTTTCTGTGACTTCCATTCTGAATCTGAATTAATGTTTTGGATGAAAGTTAATTCAGTGCATAAGTCTTGTAACAGAGGCATCACAAACTTGTGTTGTAAATGGCAAGGAACAATCAATCATCCTGGAGTGAAAATTTCAAGGTGTCTAATTGGTTGTTCATCCAACTGTTCAAACTGAAACTATCGATCAGAAAACTGTCTGCGTAAGGGGAAGTCTCTTCAGCTCAATCGTAACCTGTAGCAAAAGCATGATTTTCAAGAAGTTTGAAGCATGAACCTCATAACTGTTAGACTTCCATCTACTCTTATCAATGAATCCTGCAGTTCTTCAAGAATTGTGAATGAAATATACAAATAAAGCATTTGATATTCTGTGAAAACATTTGCTGGTATTAGAACAGTCTAAATATGGAGTGGAAGAACTTTATCTGGCAAAGCTCCAAGCTGCTAAAAGCAATGCATATCTGCCAAAGTTTACACATTTTTGTAATTTTAATGAAAACTATTAATGATTAATGATCTGATGCATGAAATTCATTATACAAATTTTGCAGTTTTTTTATTAAAGCATGTAAAATTATACAGGTTTGGCATACCATCAAATCTACGTGTAGACTGCATACTTTTAGAAGTCGTTTAGGTTACTGTTTGAATTTGTCCTCCTTATTACATCAAAAATACATTGTTTTCTTTTTTGGAGCCTAAATGGTTTTGTTGTGGGTCTAATTTGGTGACTTATCAGCATTTTGATAATTGAGGCTGTTTTGCTCCTCTACAGAATTTTGACTTGGCACTTTTCAAGTTTTATGATAATTTTTTGTAACAAATATGATATTTTTTTACAGTATCATTAAAATAATGTAGGTAAAGTTAAATTTTTTAGGAAAATAACATATTTTTTATTATTATTTTCCTGTGTCATATTTGGTTCAGGCGAATGGCTAAAAAAAGCACCAAATTAGCTACAAAATTTTAGAAATGTATTTAAAAAATAAATTAGTATTGTTGGCTTTCAGTTTTAAAACATATCGAGAAGCAGCATTTTGAAGTAGCACATTTAAATCAATAAACAGGACTCTCTATTCCTCAGCCCTTACAACTCACATGCTGTTCCTTAATCAGTTAACCAAATGGTTTATTGATAAAATTACCATTCAGTCACTTGGTTCCTTAATCAATTAACTAAACTAAACCCAAAACTTAATTAGCTGTTAATGATTAAATATTTAAAGTGAGGCAGAAAAGTTATTATCAAGATGTTGCATAATTTTCAGCTCATTATTATTACTTTATACAAAGTTCAAATTTTTATAAGATATCAGATAATTGGTTGAAACTAATCACGTCTTTAATCAATAAAATTTTACGTACATCTTTATGAAATTTAATGCTTCAAGGAAAAGAAAGGGTAAATTAACAAGTATTCCATGATGTAATATCAAACCCCAATAAATAGGTTGGCTACATGAATGATTTTGTGGTTTTCTCCCTTGTGTAACACAAATGTGAGCTAGTTTCTTTTAGCAAATCATCCACAAAGGTATCCTTCTTCTTAGACAAGTAGTTATCATATGCCTTACGTATTGAGTTAAACCTGCATTATAGAAGAAATGTCTCTCTCTTTGCAAACAGTAAGAGAAAATATTCTTGAGGGATATGAAAATTCAGCTTTAAATGTATCAACAAAATATGTAGAAAAGTGAGAGCAAAATGTTAATAAATCTGACTGTCAACAATCAATTGATAAGAGAACTAATTTTGTGAAGTTAGAAAGTGAAGGTTAGAAACTAGTTGTAATGTATGTGGTTTAGAATGGAAACAAAGTTTCATTTCCCGCAAAGATCATACACGAATAACATTCTGAAATATATAGTTTGCAATAGTGTCATTGTAACTATCTTGTAAAAAATTCATTTGTATATTTGTTTGTGATGTGGTTTCATACAAAATAATGCATTTGTTACTTATTTTGATTCACTTTTAAATGCCACATGCCAGTGCATAATGTGGCATTGCAGAAGTAATTTTACCTCGAGTGCCATTCATGCGCAGGTGCATATTTGCATATTAATAAAATTCTGTGCTTAAAGGCTTAGTAATCAGTGTGGTGCACATAATAATTTTATTATCTCTTTTAAATCATATTTCTTGTAATAAGTAAGACGGCATATGGGTACAATATATTTCTATGGCACAGCATTAACTATCAATACAACCTCACATGACGAGCAGCGAAAGTGTTAAATTATGACTCTTGTAATGTGGTGGCATTATTGAACAAATTATTGCTCCTGCAGTATCAAAGCATGTTGTCTCACATCTTCTCATAGCAGCTTGGAGACAGTGACTGCTGTAGGAGCACACACATTAATTTATCTTAATGTGGTCTGTCAAAAATCACTTAAATTATTGGCTTAACGTTATACTGTAAACTTGTTTCATTGCTATGTGATTCTGTATAAACTATTTATATTTTAAATGGATAGATGATTATATTTGTTGTAAAAAGATGCAACAAGTGAAACGCTTATTGATGATTTACTATTATGCAGTCCACATTATGCTGTGAAATTATGTTAGTAAACTATTATAGGAGTTTGAGAACATTTTGAATGTAGGTTAGTGCACTGTACAATTGCAGTTAAAAAAGTATTCATTGGAAATAAGTAAGCCCATCAATCATTTAACGATCTCATTACCAAGAATGTTGCCCAGGATGTACTACAAGGAATATTTACCTCTTAAGAATGGGTAAAAGATACATGTAACCAGACCTTATGTAGGAGCTGAACTCAAACCGTTGGTATCTAAAAGGAAATTATATGTAATATATATGCATATATACACTTTGGTTATAAATTCACTATTCATTAACATACTTTATTTTTTTCAGTTTCTGTTAAAATTTAGTGTTATCACTTTAATAATTCTTTTATAAAAACTGTGCATCCTCTGCAGATCTTGTCAAATGTTACTTGCAGAATTGTACTGTACAGTCTGTATTATTCGTGGAACGAAACTTCAGTGATGCCTTTGAAATTTCTCTCATGCCATTTGCCGTATAGAGTTTCTATAGTTAGACTGATATGTTTTATCTATTTTCCTTATCTTCTTAGGCTGATTTATGACTGCTGTCTTCTAGAACATTTCTGTAGAAATTTTGTACAATTTCATATGCTTCAAATTTATCTAATTCAATTAATGATATTTTTCATAGGAGGATCTGTTTGAAATTCTCTTTTAAATTGTCTGAATACACTAACTATAATTTTAAACTCCCAGCAGCACCTAGAATAAATAGTCTTTGTTCAAAGCTAACCGCATTCATTATTTCAAATCAGTTAAATTTGGAAGGAGGAAAAAATGAGTCATTAAAAGTTACAATTTGGAACAATTGTAACTTTTATATACAATTTTGGAATGCCCTGTATTTCTCATACTGTTATTATAGTCTGTTGCTCTAAAGTAGGCCCTTCACTTTCCTCCCTTCTGGTTTGTCTCATAGACTTGCAGAAAATACTCAACACCTCTGATTTGCTAAAATTTTCTAGTTACCTGTGTGTGTGTGGTCATGACAACACACATTACAACAGTAAATGAGAGGAGAGTCATAATCACATTGAAGTGCCTATTTAATAGTAACTGACTGTAATCTAATGGATTAGTTATTTTTAAGTTCTGTTTTATAAGGGTAATCTAATTATCAGTGTGATGGAAGGAATTATGTTGTCTTATCCTATTTGCTAATGTTTAATTAAAAAAATGTGTATAGAGTTTCCAGTAATAATAAATTGTTTATTAATTAATATTTTTTTAAATATCTTAAAGGGAAATTTTGTATTTGATTAATTTGTTAAGAACCTTTGGGGTAACAGTATACATGTGGAGAATTAATTTTCATGGCAGCAACTAAGCAATCAGTTTTAGCATGAAAGTAAAACTAACAGTTTTAAGTTAGGTTTGTTATTTTGAACTCTGTATTCAGTATGACAATATCCATTTTTAAAAACATATTATTTGTTTTGCAGCATATTTTATATACATAAATATTTTAAGATGCCAAGGTTTTGGTTAGTAAAGAATGTAATCCCTCATTCCACAGTTACAACAGTTTTGTGTTTGACCTTTGTTTTAACATCTATTTCTGAGGTAAGTATTATTTTTGGTTATAAAGTTTCGTTTAGTGTTTCTTAAAAGATATTCAGCTTGTAGTTAGTCAATAAATATTTATGTTGTGTATGTGGGGGGGGGTATTGTAATTGGGGAAAGTATGTTCATTATTTGAGCTGCATTACAAAAGAGTTCTACAAAAATATTTTTAGTTTCTTATTGGAAGTAGTTTCTTATTGAAAATTGGGGTAGAACGGTAAATGATGCAAAACAATTGATATTTCTTTAATAGTAGAAAGTATTAAAACAGTACACTCTTCTCTTAGCAATTTAAAAATGATCATGTTTAATTTTCTAGGGCTCATCAGTGGCCAAGCATTAAAGTCACTGAACACTAGTTGGGTCTGGGGTTCAAATCCCAGCAAATGAGCTGGTTGCATGCCCTTTTTTGTTGGTTTTGCCCATGGCATGTGTACGAGCCATTTCCCTTAGGAAGTTCTCTGTAAAGGCATCTCTCTACTTAGACAGATAGCCCTGGAGTTAGTTAAGCAAACTGTTAAAGACATCAGTTTAACAGTTTGTTTGTCTAACAACCCAGTTAGTTAAACAAACCAAACCTTTAATTTTCTTGATGACATCTTTGTCAAAACCACAAGCTGCCATGTTCAACTACCAAAAATAGAACTCACTATAAGTTGTTTGAAGTAATGTTGGAATACCTTTTGGAATGCCATGGAGTATCCTCAGTTTGTTTCCTTTTTCTGATAACTTTCAATCTAGAAAACAAAAAAAAAGAACATAAGGAACATGGCCAGATACATGCTGGGGAACCATTGGAATGCTTTTATTGTTTAAAGAGCTCCAATGTTTATGCTGACTGGAGCATTGTCATGTCTAAACTTCAGCATCAAGATATCCATTTTCCAGAAATAGCACCAATATAGAATTGCCCTTCTTCAGCCAGGCTTTAAATTAAGAATTAACTTCACTTATTTTTTTTCTTACTCTGTGTGATGAAAAGGTCGGCAGGATGAGAATGATCCTTAGTTTAAAAAGTAAATGGACACAAAATTCTCTTTGGCTTTAGATTTGCTATTTCAAACTGTGACAAATGTCTCTGTACATCACCACACTGTTATGTCTCATGTAGCTTTGATTTAAGCGACCATTGTGAAATTTTAGTGACATCATCCTGAAGTGTTGCCTTATTTAATAGCAGTAAAAAAGTCCTGTCCATGAGTTAAATGATTTGTTGCCTTCTTTTGTTTCGTAAGTTATTGATTTTCTTTAAACAATACCTTTTTCATTATGATTAGAGGTATTATTTTGAAAAATATATGTAAAAAATTAATAGCACTAAACAAACTGCTGAAGTAGGTATGATAAAGTAGATATATTTATTTTTAAATCCCAAGTTTTTAAGGAAACATAACCGCATTTGACAGTAAAGGACTCTATTTTATGAGTGTGGCAAATCTTTTTTGCAGAAAATATGTAATTCTTAAATTTCTGGACTAGAAATTTCCTTGTATGCTGATAAATGGTTATTTATCTTGGGAATTAAAAATTGTTGAATTATGCAATTGTAAGAAGCGCAACCATCTCATTGTTTATGCATGAAAATATTTATAATTTTTTTTTCCTATTTTGTATCTTTATTTAATTGCTGGTTTGAGTATAGAAAAGTATATAAGGTTTATTTACGTATTGTATATATCAGTGTGGCAAACACAAAGACTGCCTTTTTTTATAGGCTAAAGCTACATTGCATTTTTCATGTTTGTTTATCACTTGACATAGCAAGCAATTTTTAACAATATTTAAGTTATGCTGTTTCCGGACTTCTAGAAATTGAGCTGTAGATCAGTTCTTAGAACTTATAGGTGATGCTATTAGCCAAAGACAAATCTTATGTTAATGCAGCTATCCTGCACAAGCTGTTTTGTCTAGTTCAGATATTTCACTGATACAGGTACATTTTTGGTTTTTGCTACCATGGAGGATGTGAAGAGAAGCCATTTTCTTTTTGTGGAAAGAAGGTGTGTAAACTTAAAAAATTGTTCAATGTTTGTGAGGAGTATTCTGTTCTCATTTCTGAAAAACCTTTATGGGATGATCAGTTTGAAAGTTAAACTATGCCATAAGTAGGTGGATTGAAGAGGCACTGAAACATTTCTTAAATGGATGGCATAAAAAATTTAATTTTTCATTGGGATAATTGTATTTAGTTAAAAAATAGGGATTATGTTGAAAAACTGCTTTGTAATATTGATCAAAATTGACAAAATAAAAGAATTATACCTGAATTCATAAAACTTTAGAAACACCTTGCAAGTGATTTTGAATGTTGCATTTCATAGGTCATTCAGTTAAAAATTATTGTTTTAAGCATGTCTACTGTACAACAGTGTTTTCTTGGTGGTCAATACAAATAAAGCAATCTCTCTGAAAACAAATGTGTTAAATCAACTTTTACTTCCTAAAACTTCTCAATAGAAATTTTCTCTTCTGATTAAAGATGATGTGCACTTAGAACTATATTAAAAAACAGATTGCTATCTTTTTTCATTATATGATTATACACTATATCCTATACATTAACACAAGAAATTCATATCTTGATCTGTATATCATCAATGTCAGCTCTGTGACTTTTCCATTAAAGAAAAATACAATCTCAGCATTTGATTGCCACACAGTGCATGTATAAATTGTTAGTTTTAAATTTTTATACGTATTTTGTGATCTCATTATTACATTATAGATTATCTCAGTTATTATCTCTTAATATCGTAAATAGCATAAACTATCAAAATGAATACCTATGATTAAATTACATAGTAGTATTAAAGCTTTTTCAAATTATTTGCCATCTTTGTCTGTTGGATTTTAATCGAGTTCTGTTCCACCCTTTCTAACTCCATGGTGTTTATCCTATATATTCTGTTTTCTGATCTTGGATGAGGACACTCTGTGCTTATGATGTACCAGTGTTCTTTGCATTGTTCCTGTCCTTCTTGAATAATTTATACTCTGTTATTAAGATACATGATTTAGAAAACATAAATGTAATTCTGATTATCAAATTTAAAACTTCTTCCTGGAATTCATTTTAAATATTTCTGAAGTTTTCAACATATTTTATTCAAGCTGAATATTATTTTTTCTTCTTAGTAAAGATTTCATAATTCTTACAACTTTTGTGATCCTTTTGCAACTGTACTAGAGGATTATGTACTCAAATGCTTTAGCAGTTTTTTAAAGATTTAATGAATGCATATCATACAGCTTTGTATGAATGCATATCATACAGAAATGTTTTTGTACACTTCAGTAAAATTGATCAGTATGCTTTTTTATAAGCTGCACTTTGATGAACACTGGCTTGAATTTTCTACTTATACCAGATGGAACTATGACAGATGATTGTTTGATCTGCTTTTGTATATAAAAATACTGTTAAAGGATACATCATTTGCAATTTTTACTACTAAAGCCACTGTAGTTCATCAGATGCTGTCTTTTATTTCAAAATAACATAGTTATAATTTACAAATTACAAAGGAAAGTCAAATAGCAAGTCACAAAAAGCAATTACATAGTAACCTAATGAAATGCTTGCATGAAAACTATTTTTATTTCTCAGCAAATTTTCATAATTAGTTATATAGTTGTGCTTGCTTTCTCAGTTGCATTAGAACTTTGTCTTGAATATCATCACCATGTGCAAAGCATTTGCCTGCAAGTTTCTCTTTTATTGGACCAAACAGTTACTTCTACTGTTATAGTGTACGTTACCTTCTTCATTTCAATTCCTCTACCTTTTTGCACTGTTGAATCTATCTCAGTCTGAACAGGATGCCTACTTTAGTTTTCATCACACGCTTGAAAAAATTTCTTGCCCTGCGCATGCATGCGAAAAACACTTCTTTTTAGAAACTGGAAATATTCCTGTATAAAAACCTTTCATACAAAGTTCTTTTGCCCCTCCTTTCTGGGAAAAAAGGAAAAAGATTGCAACGTGCTGCTCCTTTCTTTACAGTCATTGAGTTTATCTGCATTTTCAAACTGAATGCATGTACAGTTGGTACTTAGTAACTGTTAAAAAAAATCATGAACTTAAACAGTTCTGTGACTTTTTAGCATACATAGAAAATTACTCACTGTTATTTTCAAATATATCATGCCAGTTTGTAATTTACTTAGTGATCTCTTATATTCTAACTTGTCCGGAATTTTGCACTGTTTGCAAGACAATAATGAATATAAGAATACCATTCATTAATAATGAAATGCATAAGCTTCGCTTGTATTTTTAGGATCAAAATACAGTATTTTTTTTTTCCCTGTGTGTACGCTCTCATTTGTATCTATGAAAACAAACTTATTGACAAAAGAAGTTACTAACAGCTTTAAAAAAAAAAGTATTAATACATTGACTGCCACATGCATTTTACATGGTTTGCCCGTGGTACCAACATAAATTTCTTATTATGCGATGTATATCATGTTGAAATATTATCTACAGAAGATAAGGTGAGTTATATAATTGTGTTTAATCCATTTTTTGTGGTGGAGGTCACCGGTGACCTCTGAGGCACTGTAGACCATTTTTGCAATTTATTATTTAAATTTCTGCGATTTATTATTTTTCAAACCATTATAGTAACATATGTATTTTTACTATTTGTCATGTCGGTGGTCACAGATGACCCCCATCCCCCAGGGCACTGTAGCCAAATCAAATGCTGGTCACCGGTGAACTCCACAGTAGTCAATGTGTTAAGAGCACCATCAGGCATAAATTCCTTAGGAAATGACAGCACCTCTGGAACATGCAAGTCAGTAATAAATTAAAGGATATAAACCTAATATCAAATACTGAAAGTTGATCAGTAATTGTAAGGAAGAAAATGCTCTTGAGATATAGATCAGGCAGTGTAGACTTACGTCTTTTTTACTGAAAGGTAGTGATTTCTTTGGTGCATAACCTGAGAGGTTATGGTTCACTAGATTTACAGAATGTGCTCTGGTATATAGCAGTTCTCACTATCAGCTATTTATTTTACATATTTCAGTGAAATGTTCTTTTTAATACCCTGAGAACTCTTTTCTAATAATTACTTATCGTTAACTGTTTTAATACGGAAAGATTGCCATGTAAGGATTTTAAATTTTTAGTGGACATTAGAATATATTATTGATTTTATTGATTTTCCCCCTATTGGATATGTTATTGCATGTGATGTATTATATAAATTAATAAGTTTTTATGTAGCCATGTCAGCTTTTAGTTACATAATGCTTAAAGATTTGCATATTTTGTAAAATATGAATGTTTTAAATTTCTATCTTTTTGCATTCTTTATAACTAATTTGCATATCTTATAAAATTTTGAATATTTAAAAATCATATCTTTTTACTTATTAAACTAACTATATGTTGTTTGGTATTATATATATGTGGTGTAAGTTTTAATTTTATTATATATTTATGAAGTTTTACTATTTTCTTTGTCACTATCATATATTTGGTTTGAATAATCTGAGGAGGTTTGGAACCTTAAATGCAAACAACTGGTTAATGTGATTTGTTTCCAGATATTTTTCTTTCATATTATTTGAGTGTGTAGTGTGTCTTCATAGAGATTCAGTACATATAGTGTTTGCTAGCTCTCCCACAGGGTGAATTCCCTCTGTAGGAGAGAGGAGAATATATAGTTTCAAGCCTTTTATTTAGATACTGAGTATTTAGTTTTAGTGTATGAATATAAAAAACTGCTTTCATTCAAGGTTTGGTATTTATCAATATTTTGTACCCTTTTTATTGTTTAATTCATGAAACACATTAAAAAATAGTCTTGAATAAATGTATATGTATTTTTTAGTTTGGGAAAGGAAGGGGAGAATGATCTCATAACAGTGGTGAAAGGAATGTATAGGACATAAAAAGCTGAGAATCACCGGTCCTGTTATATTCTTTTTTATATTGGCTAATGTGTCACTTTAATTGAACCTTTTTGTACAACCAGTTGATTTTTTTTTTCGAGTTTTGCTTTAAAATCTAGTCAATATTTATTTTTTCTGTCATTTTACTGAATGTATTAGTATTCTGTTTTACGCAGATCATTTGTAGAATAGAATTTCTGTGTTTATCAGGTAAAAATAGAAAATAGGATTTTGTTAGCATGCTGGAAAAGGAATTATTATGTTTCTAATTAGTTTGTTGTTCTTGTGACTATCTCACTTGTCTGACAGTAACATTGGAACAAGCCCACGAAATTTATCGTGGGCCATATAGTTGACAAGTACGACTTTGCTCAGTTCTGTCCCCAGTTTCGATGGAGAGCACCTGGGTGATCAGGTTCAAGGGTCTCCTACTCCTCTTCCCCGGCCACCAATTTCTTGAGAGGCTTTTCGGCTCGCCATATATTTAGGAAGCCCCCATGCTGCATAGACACTATACATTTACAAACATCCATGCCTTCTCTGGGATTCGAACCCGGGCCATTTGGTACAGCAGTAAGCATTGCTAACTACTATCCTGGTTGGGCAGCTTCTCATTAGTTTAATGATAGTTACTGATTTCTAATTTGTCTTTAGTTTTTGTCATAAATACAGCTAAGAAATTGATGATGTAATTTGTTTCTCTGTAGACTAAGTGTAGGTTAGGAAACATACGAAGAAAATGGTAGGAAAAATATAACAAAGATAGATAGCTACTTCTGGAGTGTACAGCATTTCCATTTGTGATATTTATCCTAATCATCATTATAGTGTGCAGAAATTGGGACTTAATTATTGTAATAACTTAACTGACATCTCACAACTATCACAACCTGCTGACAACCTGGCAGTATTTTTTTTTTAAATACTCACAAGCTACTAGTTTCTATTTTTAGATGGAAAGAGCTTATAATGCTATATATCCGATCTATAAGGTCTACCATCTACCAGAAATTTCTGTTCGATAATGTTATTTCAAGTTTCATTTTGCATGCATGTGTCCATTTGAAACATATTATAGGTGTTCTCTTTATCACTGCATTTAAACCCATGTTCTCTTCTAAATTAACTGAAACAAAAGTATCTCGTATAATTACAAAGTGACATGCAATCATGTAAAATGGCTGTCGAAGAAGTTTATTTATGATACTTTATTTTGTGTGAAGTCCAAAAAGAAAGAAATGCTATAGAAGTGTATCAAAATTTAGTGAAATGTTTTGGTGGAGATAGTCAAAAAGTTTTGACCTTAATAATAAGCTGTGCTATGGCAGCAATCTTTCATCAATGATGATATTGTCAAGACCATGATAAAGCAAGATCCTTTTTTTGATAACGTTGCAGATTGTGATAAATCTTAACTCAGCTCAACAAACTATATGAAAACTAGAACTGGTCTATAAATATTGCAGGTGGACTCCTCATGAGTTAAATGAGAAAAATTTCCTTGATTAAGTCATCATATGCACATCTCTGCTTGCTCAGAACGAAAACGAACCTCTCTTGGACTGGATGATAACTGGTGATGAAAAGTGGATTACATACAAAAGCATCGTTAGGAAAAGAGTGTATTGTGAGTCGGACAACTGCCTACTCTACCTCTAAACCGAGCTTGAGCCTCAATAAGAAAATGCTGTGTTTGGGGGGGGATGTCCAAAGACCAATACATTATGAACTTCTGAAACCTAATAAAAAGCTAATTTCAGAGAGATATTGTCAGCAAATGTATGATTTAAAAAAGCAGTCAAAGGAAAGAGACTGGTGATGTTCAATAGGAGGCACTTCATACTGCCTCATGATAATGCCAGACTGCATGCCTCTATGGTGACTTGTCAGAAAATCGCAGAGCTAGGTTAGGAAATTCTGCCACATCCACCATATTCCTTAGTTCAAGTGCTCTCCAATTATCATTTGTTTCTATTCTTGCAAAAATTTTTGAAGGGGGGGGAGAATTCAAAACTGAAGCAAAATTCTACCAAACACTGCCTGAATTCTTTGCCTCTAAAGATAAGACATTTTTCAAAAATGGTATTTACCATAATGTTGGCAAGAAATCAGAAGTAACTATAGAAATTATACTGTATGATAATTATAATTTAAGGTATCAAAAATGTATATTATTTTGTCTCTTCCGAAATGGACAGAATTTTTCAATTTATATTGTCTACAAAATAAAATACTGGTACACCCAGAAAATTATCAGGAATACTGATACCCTCAAGATTTTGTTCAATTTCTCTGCAAGAAGATCAGTATAGGAAAATACTTAACCAAAGGGATGTTGCAATCCATACAAAAGTATCTGCTAAATTTTTAATAGACCTAAGTAAGTTAAAAATTAATATAAAGATTAAATTGAGATTAATTAATTAATTAAGATTTAATTTTCAGTGTTCAGTTTTATATTGTTTGCTGTCATTATATTCTGTGCAAACTGCATATAGATTTCCCTGATGTATGTGAAACATGAAAAACTGAGCAACTAAAGGAATTGGCTTTAATCTTCTGAGAATTCTAAATAGAAGAATCTGAAATTAAATGCAATTATTCTGTGAAAATCTCAGTCATTCTGCTCCGTTTATTCTTCCCTATTATTAGTAACAATATCTGAACTAAACTTTCTGTAAACTACCAATCAAATGCCTGCATGTTGGCAGTAAACAAGAAACCAGTTATTCAGCATTAAGTATCATATTGTTAAATTAATCGTGTTCACATTTCTGTTTTACACTTTTTTATGTAGTCACTAATTTATATACTCTTCCTTTGAGAAGCAGCAGGTTTGGAAATCATGGTATTGGCAGGAAAGAAAGTGTGAAACAATAAGTAGAAAGAAGTAAACATTACAGTAGTTATATAATGTACCTTACAGCTGTTGTATAATATGTTATATAATATACCTGTTTTATCTTAAGTTGTACCCTTTTATATGAAAGCTGGTTTTTTTCTACTCTTGGTATAGATAGTATAGTTTATCATATTTGATATATGGTCTGAATTCCATGGCTGCTTTTTGAAACTTGCAGCATTGTAATTTTTAAATTAACATTTAAAAGAATGGCTGTTGTTTAAAAGCTTAACACTCTCTTTTTTATATTTTAGGTTTTTCTCTGTTGCAGTTATGGTATTCTATTTTGGATATGGCACTTAATATTGGGAATTGGTTGTTTTACCCTATTCATCTGGGCTGTGTGGTGCAATGAATATATGTTGGTCCGCTTTCTTTCTGAACAGTGGCGAAAAAAAGATTTTAAAATAAATAAAGTACTGTAAGCATTTTTCTATCATGTATGTTAAAAGTTTTCAATAAATGTATTTTTACAATTCATGTTGACTGGCAGTCTTTGGTTTGCAGTTTTAGCTACTTAAACTGAAGTTAAGACTTCACAACAAGGTAACATTTATGCTCTAGTTTCAGTAGGTTAACAAATAACCAAGTTGTGGGATTATATAAGCCCTAAGATTTTGTCCTTTAACATATGATTATTGGTATCTGGTATTTTGATAAATCAGAAATTAGTGTAAAAATATTTATTTTTGAAATACAAGTCTTATTGCGTGTGTATGCAATTTTGAATCTTTTATAAATTGTTAAAAGTAAATCAGAGATCATTGGTAGGTAGAGCAGTTACAGCAGGTAAACTTTAGAAAGATTAAAGTTCTGTTGTGCTTAGATTAAATTTAGATTGTTAATTAGTTCATCATTTAACATTTAGCAGCTGCTTTATGAGGCAGTAAACTTATATAACAGAGTTTACAGAATGTACTTGATTTAAAGTGCATAATATGGACTCATGTAAAATTAAATTTAACCCTCTGAGTGGAATGACTGCCCTTCTTTATCCATTCATATATATCAGCTTAAATTTAAATTATTTTCTCTGTAAATATCATCTTGATGAATGAAAATTTATGCAAGCAGAGCTTAAATTAAATAATACAAATTTAGCTAGTAGAGGTTGTTTAAAATATGATTCTTCATGCAAACATCCAAAACAGTGTTCCACTCAGAGAGCTAATGGTGGTAGTATTCAGTAAATTGTTATTGTTGACTAAAAAGATTTATAGTTTTAATTATAACAAAATAGCTACTTCTCAAAGAAAAGATGCCTCCCCTCAATTTAAACTCTAGATGTGCTGATTTTTTTTTTCCTTTGAAAAATAAGAAAATACTGAAACTGAATTTTTTGCACTAAACATACATTTGAATCATATCTGAACACTATAATATACAAATATTAGCTAAAGAATTCTATTTTAAGTCGCATTTTAATTGTTTCTTAATTGTTATTGTTCATTCTTGAATTAACATAAGTGAACTTTTTATTCTGTTTTTGGTGTATGGTTTAATTTAATTTTAATACATCTAATCCAATCTATATACAACTATCTATATGCAGTTATTGTTCTTTATTCTTGTGTTAAAATTAGTGTTTCAATTTTGCTATCAATAAATGCAAATAAAAAAGAAGTAACAGCTTCATAAATGTTGAAAATACTGGAAGACCAAGACAAAAAATTTGCAAGCACCGAAAATTTATGTGGTCTGAGTAGTTTTGGGTAACATTTAGACATTAATGACAAGGTTCTATCATCAGCGTTAAAACAAGTTACTATATTCCATTGATAATCAGTTTTATAACTATCACCAAATAAGAACTTTGTCAAACATTATTAAACATGTACCTAAAGCTGGGAATTAGTCCTTTGCTGTTTCAATTGTTGAAGTCTGCAGTATTTGGAATTTTGGTATTTTTCTATTCAAAGGGTAATAGCCAAAATGAAGTACTAAATATAGCAATCTTACACCACAAACTATGCCAAATCATCAGAAATATGTTTTAATACAGACATATGCTTCATGTGATATTTTGATGAAGTATACAAAATTCATTATTTAGTAATTGCCAAATAAAGAGTCTGCCATTAAATTGTTTTAGTAAAGGAATTATCCATAGTGAATGGCCTTTTTACAAACAATTGTGGTTATATTTTGGAGCAACAGTGCATCCTGAATGTACTGTCAGGGATATTATTACAACAATCAGTTTCCACTTAACTGGACCTTGTCTAAAAAAACGTAAAATTTGTTTATTGCAGAATGATTGAAAACTGCTGTCACAAACCATCAAAATAAAACATAATTTCTGTTGAAAATACAAAAAGGAGAAGAAAATAGCAGCAGTAATAGCAGATGATATCAGAATATTTGGGAATTGGTTTTTGTTCACACCTATACATAATTTGACATCAGCTGGAGTATATAAATAATATTAAATCATTTGTTAACAATAAATTGTTAAATCAGAAAAATTAATTAAGCATACTGCTATTAATCTGTTTTCCACCTATTTAAAATGTGAGAGTAATATAAAAAACATTATTTTTATTTTAAAGTTTACTCTCGTTTTGAATGCTGATTTATTGAACATAACCACATAGACTTATTCTCCATATTAAACTGCTTGAAAATGCAAGTGAACCATTTATCATATTTCTTTCCTAGTTATAACATGAGTTATTCCTCTTTCTAGTATTTTTATTAACTGCAATTAAGCATTAACCAAAGACATTATTCCCGGTATTACCTGAGTTAATCAGAAATGTAGTCAGAAATCCTCTCACACCAATGTTCGTATTTGATGATGACAGCGACTCCCAGAAAAATAGTGGTATTTTTATTTTATAACTGAAACTATAAATATTGTTTTTCACTGTCAGTATATATATATATTCTTAAATAAACTCATTTTCTTGTGAGTTTTAGTGAAATAATTAAATTTAGAGCAATAAAACTTGTGACTAATCATGAAGTAATGGCTATAATTGGTGGGGGAGGAGTTAAAATAGAACATCAAGTTTTGAAATAAGCTATTGTAAACATACATTTGAAAAATATGGAAACAATATTTTACATCCTTTTTATTTATCTATATAAAATTAAAGTATGTTCATTGTATATTTTTGTGTTAAATATCAAAAAGGAAGTGCTTTTTTTTTTAATTATTTTTTAATCTTCCCTTTTGTTAGTAAAATGATTTTATTTTTATAACCATAAATCTGCATAACCTTGTACCGTGATGTGTGAGTTTTTGACATTCTGCTGTAATATACTTTACACCTCTTCCTTAAGTTACAAAATATTCCATTTTGCTAAAGACATATGCTATTTATAAATTCCTTTGATGTGATATTAAAAAATATATAATTCTAAAAAATAACTAATGCAGCTCAGTTTTTCTGGTCAGATGCTTGTGTATTGCTGAGGAGCAGTTAAGCCAGATTTAAAAAAAATAATTTTAGATCTAGAATTATAAATTTTATCTGAGAAATTTATGATTTGATATCATTAACAAGTTTTTTCCCCCTTATATGTAAGTGTATTTTAATTTCTTTTCTGTTGCTATATGATAGAAATAAAAGCACTGCAACATCCTAAATAAAGGATTATTTGTAATGTGTTATTTTTTAGTAATAGTTTCTTACAAGATTAGTTGAAAACTGAGTAAAATAGAGGGACATTATAATGTCTCTAACAGAGGGTATCGAACAGATGAAAATTAGTATCATTGTTTTTATTATAAAAGCAAAGTGTTGAAGCTAATCATAAATTTTATTTCCAGTTAAATATTTAACTTTGTAAAAGCACCTAACAAAGTATTCTGACTGAATTCAATTACATTTGGGACAAAGTTAGGATTGTTATGCTAAACTGCTGAAGCTGTATGAGGCTTGTCATATTTTAAAAGGCTTCAAATGTATGGAAGTATATATGCAGTGCATATAAATCCCAAGAATAGTGTAACTGTTAGTCTAACTTTTAGAAGCTAATGTGAATTAGGGATTATGTTTTATTTCCAATTCTGGGGCCTTTTGAAAAGTTGAAGGCATTCTGACAGGTGGGGCCTTTTGAAAAGTTGAAGGTATTCTGACAGGTATCATTATGTGGAATGTGTGGTGCTTTAATAACAATTCATAGAATTCAATAATTCTACATTTTGTAATTAAAGCACCAGCTACATAAGCCTATTGCTTAAGCATTTTGAAAAATATAGTATTTATTTCCTTTTGTGAAATGTGATTTCTGCACTGGCATATAGACATCCCATAGAATACACATCTTTTTCTTATAACATGCAGCAGAACATTGAATAATGGCATAGAAATAAATAATAAGAGAGCAAAAAATGAAGACTCATAACATTCGCTGTATATTAATGTTATGAATCTCACTTTGGTCTGTTTAATCTTATTTGTTAGAAACAGGAGAAATAAAAATTACATTCTGATAATAACAAAATTATGATGATATTTTGTTAATATAATATTAATAAATTATTATTAACAATGAAGTTTATTTTAGGAAATTTGTGTGCATAAAATTAAAATGTAACTCGGCCATATTTCTCTTAACTGAAACGATAAAGGAAAAGGACATTTAATCAAATTCTAAAACCCAGTTATCTCAAATTTCTAATTAAATCAACTTTTTTATACATATTTTACTGTGATAAGTGATCTTAATATATTGTGTACAGACACAATGAACATGAAATTAATATCTGGTCTAGAGATGAATTTAAATATCTTTTAATTGATGGATTATATCAATTAAAATGTTTAATCTGTATAAATTATTTTTAAAATGTGCTATAAATTCCAGGTTAATATCTGTAACTTTATGACGGAATTTGTCAATAGCCATTTATTTTGAAAATATTCTAAAAGAAGACGTCTGAAATTGAAAATTTGTATTATGATATTTTTTGGGGGGGAGGGGCAAAATAGATAGTTATGTATTTTTAATGTGGTGTGATGTAGGTTTTCATCATGATCTTTTTTAACTTCATTTATGAGAGTTTGATAATATAAAAGTTGATTAGAATATAAAAAAAATTTGATGCTTTTATTATTATTAATGCATTTCATTTCTTTTCATGTGGATTTAATAAAAATAGATATTCTAAAATGTCTACCCCCCTAAAATATTATACTTGTCGAAGTTGAGTGCAAAGCAGAACCCAGAAACATTTGAAAGAAGGCCAGTGATTATTTTAAGCAATACATGAATGTAAATCTCTTACAATATAAATGTGTAAAAAAAAACTGTCATGCTTTTTTGGGAGGGGGGATTTTACAAAATTACGAGCTTTATAATAATTTTATGGATTGTAATTAGTTCACATTTCTTATTGTAAAAGTATACAGAAAGAAAAGAACTTTAGTAGTATATAGAAAGAAAACTTTGTTATGTAGCCAACGTGCTGACTTGCATAAGTTTTTTTATTATTAAATGCACTCAAATTTCAGAAATCACTATATTCAATACAATGATATGCATTTTAGAAGGAGAAATTGTATAGATATATTTTGTATTCATGCTTTTGGTAAATTATGAGCCTAAATTATGTCAGTTAAATTATCAATATCTTCTATTAAATTTTAAAATTGCTGCAAATAATTAAAATAATTTTAAGACACCCCTGTCATTTATATAACATGTTATTTTCAGTATTTTTAGTACAGCATTTATGGCAGTGTTTTCGTAAATTATGAGAAAAGCATTTTATTATACTTATTTTGTTTGGACCTTTATTGCAGCAATACGAAATTGTAAGAATCATCACTTTCTATCATATTTCATCTGTGAAATTGGATCAGTATCATGAGTTAAACTTACAGATATGATTATTTTTAACTAAGCACTAACTGTAGATTGAAATTATTAGATTTACCTTTCAAGCAATTATAACTACGTTCCTTGAATTTGGCTTTGGATTATCATTCCAACTTTTCATCTTTCTTCATTATAGTTGTATGTTTGGGCTTAAAAAATTTATCAATTCCTTGTAGTATTAAGTCTCTCTTTGCCTCAAGAAGCATTTACTGAGTTTACGTGTACATAAAATCCTAATTGTTTTCTTTGTAAAACAATTCCTGGTTTATGTTATATATCAACATCCACTTCTTGTGAGAAAACAGATTCTAAATTTTCTTGTGATGTTTGCTCTGTTCCGTATAAGGTTCAACGTGTATCATTTTGAGCAAATGGATTTAGGCTTTCTGTGGAATTTTTAATGGAACATTTCCGTAAAATTTATAGTGTCTTCTACATTCTGGGCTTGATTCTAGTTCATTGAAATCTTTTCATTGTTATGTACTAACAACTGAATGCAAGCTACTAATGTTTCTATAAGCAAATTTTTAATTATTGTTCCTGAATCCCAGTCTGGATGTTCATGTTTCATAGCTATTGCTACTAATGACATGACTGAAGCTAAAGATTTATAATCAAATTTTTCACCTGTTGCACTTGCTTTAGCTGTATCCATCAACATTTTCATTCTGTATTCTGGTTTGGAATTAGAAGATAATTCTGGAAATGTGTTTCCGAGTTTTCTTTCATTTGTAATTTGATTTATATACTTACTATTTTCTTTTGGTTTGTCTGCTGGAAAAATATCTGTCAATAAATTTGGTATTACTGTATCTTGATTTTTTGTTATATCATTGTTTTCAATTTGGAGAAAACGTACTTTTCCCGACTTCTTGCTCGTATCGAATCTTGTCAATCCTGGGCCCTTTTTCTGTGTAATAGGTAGAAAAGGTATTTGTTTCTTTTCACTTTTCACAGATGAAATTTCATTTTGGGCATTAGTTTTCCGGCCTATACGGTAAAATTTGTAATTATTTTCTGCACCGTCATTTGTTACTGTTGTGGCATATGTGTCGTTCTTGTAGTTGTTTTCTTTTCCAGGAGTATTTAAGTATATAATTTTTTTAAAGAATTCTACTGAATTTAAATTCTTTTTGTTATATTCTGAATTTTCTTTTTGTGATTGCAAAGTAATGTGTTGATCTTCAGGTTTCGTTAGTCTGTTTACATCACCATATTGTAATTTCTCCTCATCGTGTAATTTTTGAAAACCTTCACTGTCATAGTAGTTGGAATTATAATCATAACTGTAGTAATAAGGATAATATTCATAGGCCAATATATGATCCAAATTTTTCTGTTGTAGCGTTGAAGAAGATTCCAAGTTCTTCAACCATCTTGCATTGTTAATGAAGTTGTATAACTGCATATTGTTATATGGGGAGGTTTTGTAGTCATCGAAGTAATAGTAATCGGTAGCTGGGCGAGGTACAGGATTCTCATATTGTATAGAGAATTCGTTTTTGTTAAATCCACCTAATTGTTGTAAAATAAATTGCAGATTTTCTGGCAATCCTAATCCAATATCGGGGTAATCTATGTTTTTATATTGATATAAGTGTTCATCATTTTGTGATGGTATTTCATAATTTTCATTGTAAAAATCATAAATGAAGTCATTAGAGCTATAATCATCAGCTGCGGCCCAAGGTTCTGGATTTTCAGATTTATCCAAAAATTGCTTTGATTTAGTGCTGGGTTGTTGCTGTTGTAGGTTAAGCTGCAGAGTTTTGGGACCTTCTGGTTTGTTATCAGAATGATCTAAGTTATGATCTTGATTTAAATAGTCTTCGTTATATGTAGTATCATAGTTGTCAGCATAAAAATTATAACCAGATTGATATACTTCTGGGTAATTGTAATAATTGCTAAAGTAGTAATTCTTAAAGTCGGAATATGAGTAGTCATATTTAGCTCGATATTTAGTGAAATAATAATAATTATAATAATCGTGATCAGGATAATTGTAGTGGATGTCATTAAAAATATATGGGTTTTGAAAATTTTGTTGTTCCTGTCTTTGTAAAGAAGATTGCTGTTTCACCTCGGATGATTCAGTATTGGAGTGATCCATATCAGTATATGGATGCTGCTGCCTGCCATTGTATGATATAATTTCTTCATATGCGGGATAATGAGGGTGATAATAATAATAATCGTAAAAAGGATTATAATAATTGGAATAATAATCATTCAAATAATTGGCCTTGGGGTTATAGTCTTCATTTGATAAGTCATAGTTAAGGTAGTAGTCATTGAAATTATTCAAATAATCGTTTTGAGGGTAACTGTACTGTTTGTCACTAATAATTCGGAATTTTTGAAAAGTTTTCTGCCCTCCTTGTGTTTGCAAATTAGACTTCAACTCTGTTGATTCACTATTGGAGCGATTCGTATTAGTGTACAGAGGCTGTTGCTTATTATTGTATGATATGATTTCTTCGCTCTCGGGATAATGAGGGTAATAATAATCGTAAAAAGGATTATAATAATTGAAGTAATAATCATCCAAATAATTGCCCTTGGAGTAATATTCTTCATTTGAGAAGCCGTAGTTGAGATAGTAGTCATTGAAATAATACAAGTAATTGTTTTTAGGGTAATTGTACTGTTTGTCATTAATAATTTGCGATTTTGGAACAGTTTTCTTCCCTTCTTGCTTCTGTAAATTAGACTTCATCACTGTTGATTCAGTATTGGAGGAATTTGTGCTAGTATATTGATGAACTTGCTCATCATTATTTGAAGCCATTTCGTCACTTTCATGATAAAGATGATTAGAATAATAATAATCAGAATAATAGTCATCAGGGTAATTAATACTATGTGGGATTTTAACAATTTGTTGCACTTTTTGAGTTTGCAAATCTGGCTGCTTCTGCTCTATTGAACTTTCAGTTGATGATTGTTGAAGGTTGTTAGCAAAACCTTGTGTGCTGTACTTTAGGAGGGAGGTCTTGTATATTGGAAAATAATCTGTTCGGTTACTTTTTTCATTGTTTTCCGTTTCGTTTGATAAGTTAGCGTACACTGAAGCTTCCTTATTTTTTATATAGTTATAAGCAATTTTTGGTTTTTGGATTTTTTCATTTTTCCCTTTACCATCTGTGAAAAGTGAATTGGTAAATTTTCTGTTCTTCTTATCTAATTGAAATGCTGGTGTGTTTTTTAACATATCCTGTAAGGATTTATTAATTTTATGCCCTATGTTTGTTGCTTGTTGAAATGCTTTGTCTGTAGAAATTATATCATATTTATCCAGCATGACTGTTAAACAATTAACAATGTCTTTCAATAAGGCAGAAGCTTTTGATCTTGAGGATCTTTTAGAAAGTGTATTCTCACATGCTGTAGCCGATTCATTTGCTATTTCATCTCCGTAATCGTTTTGCAGTGCATTTCGTATCAGAAACACAGCCAGAGATCTTTCTTTCAAGTTTGATATGTTTTCATTAAAAATGTAAGATACATAGGGTGATGATTGTAAGAGATTAAGTAATGCTGCATAAAATAGTTTACCAGCAGCTGTTCCAGAAGTTTCATAGTTTCGTTGAGAATCTTTATTTCTTGATTCTTTTCCTTTTATTACAATTTTTGTGTATGCTTCATTCGCATGTTTGTCACCTTGCTTATCATCAATTGACCGAGAACTTTGTCTAGTCAAGTTTAGGATAAGTGAATCCGAATCTAACTGCACTGAAATTATATTCGATAAATAATTTAACATTTCGGATGCTAGATATTGTGCCTGTTCCCGAGTATTTTCCTGTATTAGTCCTTTTTGGTAGAAAATGCTCGTAATTGCTTTTGATATTTTCCCGCCAAATGCTTGTGGAGCTGAATTTTTTGGAAGTAATTTAATAGAAGCAGCACATGCATATGCAGTTTCTTTAGCATATTCTGAATATCCATAGTTAGTGATCGCATGGAATGCCATTTTAAAAGCAAGATACTGTGCTCGAACTTTGGAAATAGTTCTTACAAAAGTTTCTCTGAATAAATTCGATTTTAATAGAGCAACGAAGAGAGTTTCACTGAATTTCTTCGCTTTTTGTATTTCATCAGTAGACATGTAATCCGTTGGTACTTTTTCGTTTGAGTTATTTGAAAGTTCATATGAAGAAATTGAAACTTCTGGTGTCTGGAAGCTGTCAGAATTCTTCTTGTCCATGCTATCTGTATCAGAAAGTGTAGACCGTTCTTTGGGAGGATATGTTGAGGTTACATTTCCTGAAGCATCTAAATTGTATTCATTTCCCTGATGCGATAAGTGTTGTTCTAATTGTGAATTTCCTTTTTGTTCCGAAATATAAGCCATGTCTTCAGGCTGATGTTTATTCATTATCAGATCGATTAAATCTCTGATACTGTATATTAAATATACTTGTGTATTTCCAGTTACTTCTACATAACAGTTACGTATATCATTCATCATGGCTTCAATTACTTCTTGCATGCTTTGAACTGAAGATTTAGCTACTGAGTGCAGTAATCGTGTAATTTCGTCTTCCAATGCTTTGTTTATCACTTCGTCTAAGCGCTCTTGAATGGGCTCAGGTATCGTTATTAGTCTGCTTTTTATATCATCCAAACCAGATATAGACATATTTGTAAAAGTAGGGTTTTCAACGATTTTGTTATGCCAGCAATCGGTAAATTTTTCTCGGATATCTTTATCGCACCACATACATGTCTCTTCACTATACACTAATACCATCAACTGGCTGACTAGAAATGTAGTGTTAAGGCACCATTTACGTGGCATTGTGCACCAAGGAAATAATGCAAATATCTTAAGCAGTTGTTCTAGGATGTAAATCGTGAACTTTCTTTTTCAGTTATTTTATACATAAAGAGATAAACGTCTTCTAATTGGTTTGCTAAGATAGCCCGATTACGTTCTAGAAACAGGTGATCCGTCTTCAAATAAATGATCTAACTTCAAAACCAGCGTGATATGGGGCTTAGACGAAGCTTCAGCTGTTGAAACTTTGTGAACAAAGATAAGTCGAAAAAGCGTAGTTTTGATGCTTCGCCCATCATGTAGATATATTATTTAACCCACCCAGATAATTTATAGGCTTATAGGATAAGTATGGAATTCAGCAGAATAAGTACTGAATAATTTATGTCCTGGTTCTTTAGAAAAGCAGATTTGCTCAGACACGAACTGAGCTTCTTTAAAGTAAGTAATATAGACTAGCTTAAGTGGTAGACGTTTAGATTTATTGTTGTTTAAAGCTTTTGTATCATTCCTAATTTTAGGTAGATTGATTGATAGTTAATATTATAAAAGAGTGTGAATTATTACTCTTGTTAGTAGTAAGGGAAAATTTCTCTTCGCTAGGGCCATTTTTCTTTCACATTTTTTACTGGAGGATTCATTTATCTATTGATTTGCAAATAATTTGCAACTTTAATTGTCTAATACATTGTGTTAAAGCTGTTGCCGCCCAGGCTTTATAGTGGTTAGTGATGCTGACTGCCGTACCGATGGGCCGTAGTTCAAATCTTCGACAAGGATGTTTGTAAACGCATAGTGTCTGTGTGGGAAGGGGGCATTCAAAATACACGGCGAG